>CM019044.1:25601049-26059854 GCA_009664405.1 Drosophila bifasciata
CACACAGAAGGAGGCGTATATTTTCTGATCAGCATCAATAGCCGAGTCGATATAGCCATGTTCGTCCGTCCGTCTGTCCGTCTGTCCGTCCGTCTTGTTTTTCACTCATTGCACGAAGGCTATTAGAGCTAGACCAATCAAATTTTTTTTTCCAGACTGATGTGATATCTCACTCCTAGAAAAGTGTTTCAAAATTTCGCCCTGCCCACTTGCGCCCCCACAAAGGGCGCAATATCTGTGGCGTCCACAATTTTAAAGATAGCAGAAAACGAAAATGCAGAATCATAGAGACAGCCTATATCTATCAGGGGCCCAAATCTGAATCGGATCGGATCATTAATATAGCCACAATAGACAAAAACATACGCAAAAAACTTCGCTCCATCCCTTTCGCACTCACACAAAATCGAGTCGATTTGGTTTTTGTATTTTGTGTCGCCTGGATCTCAGAGACTATAAGAGCTAGAGCAACCAAACTTTTGGCCAAGACTCCTGTGATACCAAACCTGAACAAGTGTATTTCAAAATTTCGCCCCGCCCCCTTCCGCCCCCACAAAAGACGAAAAATCCACAATATTGAAGATAGCAAAAACTAAAAAATGCAGTATTGTAGAAAATGACCATATCTACCAGATTCCCAAATTTGGTTCAGATCGGACCATTATTGTAACAATGATCAAATGAATTTTCTGCAGCAATCCCCCACTCCTCTTGCAGAGTAAGTCAATTATTGGGGTTGATTGTTGCTGCAGCTTCTTTCTCACACGCACACTCACGCTCAAAACATGCTGCCTCGTGCAGTGTACGTGTGTTGTTGTGAGAACTGATGTAGATGATGTAGATGTAGATGTCGATGACCGATGTAGCAAAAAATGTAAAATGTAAAAATGATAAAACATTTTAAAATTCCACATAAATCACATGTGTACTGACTGAGTACGGGTATAAAAGTAGAGTCGCGTTCGAAGCGACTCCGTACGTTCTTTTTCTCGTTGTACTTACCTTCTTTCTTTTTTGAATGCGTAGCAAAAGCCAAAAAACAGGTTGCACCAAACACACATACCCTCTCTCTTCCCTCCCTCCCTAGCAATCTAGTGACGTGCCATCTCATCTAACCTCTAAGATCTCTGGTTATCTGGGATGTTAGTGATCAGGTGTGAGTGTGCGTGAGTGTAAACAAAGGTACACATCTTCAACACATTTCTTTATTACTAACTCTTTAGCCATAAACAATCAATCAATTAATATCTTTTAGACACACACACACACAAGAGAACCTGTTAAACAAAACCACCAAGGTACACATCTTCAACACATTTCTGTATTACCCACTCATTAGCCATGAACAATCAATCAATCAATTAATATCTTTAGACACACAAGAGAACCTGTTAAACAAAACCACCGATGGCGATGATAGCTACTTTACCACCGTTACGCATGTGCACGCATGAGAAACATGATCGTGCAAGCACACTCCCTCCCACAATCCAGTGAACCACTTACGCATGAGCACGTGTGCCCTATTGATACTAACCAGTCTTTGTATCGTTAATAAGGTGTGTGTAAACATGATCGTGCAAGCACATTGGTCATTAATTACCCCCGCCACCTATCACCGTGTGAACCACTTACGCATGAGCATGTGAACCCTTTTGATATTTATGGGTCATTAATAACCCCTCCCACCCAATACCATAGTAATGTAAACCCGGAGTAGTTGATAGTCAAAACGCCTGGGGGCTAAAACAATGATGAACCTTTTATTTATCTAGGTCACGAAAACGCCTTCGGGTGGGACAGAGATGAACCTTTTTTTATTTATCTAGGTCACGAAAACGCCTGGGGCTACAACAACGATGAACCTTTTTGTTTATCTAGGTCACGAAAAAACCGCTTGCGGCTATCAACATAGGAATGTAACCCTTTTACCGTAATTAACGATCGTTAATTGCCTTCCCCACCTCCCACCTGTCACTTTTACCATAATTAATGATCAATCACTACCTCCCCCACCACCCACCTGTCACTTTTACCATAATTAATGATTAATCACTACCTCCCCCCACCCCCCACCTGTCACTTTTAACGATCATTAATCACCCCCCACCTCCACCTGTCAAAATAAGAATGATTAATTGATTTGAAACCAACATTATTACACTACTATCCTGTCCCCCAAACTGCAAGCAGTTTAAGTTGCAGTGAAGAGTTGTTGTTTTCCATTGATAGGACCTTGCAAAAGTTCTGGTCACTGGAAGAAATTCCATCTCCAAAGAAACTTATTTCGCCTGAGCACACGTTATGTGAAAATTACTTTCGGAAGACGACTCAGGTATTGCCATCAGGTCGGTTCGTAGTAAGGCTGCGAAACGGCGGTTTTTGTCGCTCGAAAAAAGATTGTATCGTGACCCTAAGTTGAAGAGAATGTACTTGGAATTCATGGAAGAGTACCTCTCCTTAGGTCAAATATCGCTCACGAAAAATACTGTTCCTCCTACTCCACACTACGTAACTCCACATCAGTGTGTCCTTCAGCCCAAAGTACGTCAACCAAGCTTCGCGTCGTGTTCGATGCGTCGTCAAAGACGTCCTCTCAGGTGGCCTTGAATGAGATTCTGATAGTCGGACCGACCATTCAAGAGGAATTATACTCAACGCTGTCCGCTTCCGTCTGCACAGGTTCGCCCTGACTGCCGACGTAAAAAAGATGTATCGCCAAGTAATGGTGAATGAAGCGGATGTGCAGTTTCAGATGATAGTGTGGAGAAGAGACCCATCTGAGTCCTTGAGATTGTACGCATGAGATTACCGCACCTGAGAGCACAGTCAAGCCCATAACGATCTCGGATTCAGAATCGAACAAGGCGTTAGGAATTTCATGGTTGCCTAATGAAGACGCCTTTCAGTTCAGAATTGACAATGAAGTCATGGGTGTCCGAGCGACAAAACGGAACATACTGTCGGTGACATCGAATTTGTTCGATCCCCTTGATTGTTAAGTCCTATTGTCATAAAGGGCAACATCCTATTGCAGGAACTTTGGCTTAACAAACTAGATTGGGATGAGTCGATTCCGATGCATTTGGAAACAGCATGGAATATGTTGAAAAATACACTATCTCAATTGGAAGAGATATCCATACATCGGTTTGTGTATACCGATCCGATGTCACCGGTCCAGATACATGCCTTCGCGGACGCCTCCATGAGAGCTTATGGAGCGTGCGTCTATATACGCAGCAGAACTGCAGAAGGTTTGAATATATCGTTGTTGATGTCAAAGTCCAAAGTAGCGCCGCTCAAGACCAAAACGCTCCCAAGGCATGAGTTATGTGCCGCTCACCTTCTTGCGGATCTCTGCCACAGAATCAAGCCCCTATTAAAGGTCCCTGTCGAACGAGTTGTTTATTAGTCAGACTCTGAAATAACACTTCACTGGATTCGGTCGCATCCATCTAGGTTGTCGACGTTCGTTTCGAATAAGGTGGCTGAGATTCAAGAGTGGTCAGATGAAGCTACGTGGCGACATGTCCCGACAGAACAGAACCCAGCAGACATTGTGTCAAGAGGTTGTGACGTCGAAGAAATCGTCCAGTCAATCTGGTTCGAAGGACCATCATTTCTGAAGGATGAGGTCTTCCTCAGTTGGCCTAAAAACCCTCCTTTCGAGCCTTCGCTGCCGTGGAAAGTTCGGAGTTGGTAGATGTCATTGAAGGATTCTCGTCACACCTCAAGCTGCTTAGAGTGTTTTGTTATATGTTCCGTTTTATAATAAAACGTACAAACCCGTATGGTGAAGCCTTTTACAAAATGGTCGAAATTATCCAACGTCACGAGTATCGAGAGGAAACAGAAAAAGTTCAGAAAGGATCTAAAGTCGGTCCGAGTCTTCAGCGGTTGAACCCATTCATCCCATTGCGGATGGGAATGAGGAATTTCCCTAATGGGAAATTTGCCCGAAGACCGGCTCCCTGCTCTCCACTCATTTTCTATTTGGACCAGTCTCGACGACATTGAAAATTCGAGGAAGGCCCCCATACAAGTCGTATATCGCGCTTTTCGTTTGTTTTGCGTCCAAAGCGGTTCACTTAGAGCTTGTCTCAGATTTGACTACTAACTCCTTTTTGTTGGCTTTCCAAAGGTTCGTCGGTCGCCGAAGATATCCACAGACAATACATTGCGACAACGCGACGAATTTCGTCGGAGCGCGCCGCCACCTCAGCGATCTGCGGAAGGCGCTCGAGGAAGAGGCGGATGCGAATTTGCGTTCATACCGCCTCGAGCGCCGCACATGGGAGGACTATGAGAGGACTATGGGAGGCAGGTGTCAAGTCTGCGAAGAGCATAATCCTACGGGCAGTAGGCAGCGCGCTGCTGACCGCAGAGGAGCTCGCCACGGTACTCGTCGGAATCTAGGCCGTGCTGAACTCCAGGCCGCTGGGAGCCATCAGCCAGGACCCCAGCGACGGCGAGGCCCCCACGCCCGGGCACCTGCTGACAGGCGGGTCGCTCATAGCCCCCAGCACTGCGGACTCCGGACCAGGAGAGTCCCAGCTGCTTGCGGCGATGGCGACTTGTCTCGTCAGTCAGGCAGGCGTTTTGGCGGCGATGGTCCCGCGAATATGTCCTAGGGCTGCAGGTGCGGGCCAAGTGGCACCAACAGAGACCCGACGCCAAGGAGGGAGACCTCGTCCTCGTGGCAGAAGACAACATGCCTCCGCAGGAGTGGCTGTTAGGGCGGATAATCGCCGCGCACGCAGGGAGGACGTGGTCATGGTCAGAGTCGTCGACGTCAGGAGGAGCAATGGAGGAGTGTTTCGGAGGGCATCCATAAGCTGGCGCCTCCACCAGTGAGTTAAAGCCGCGCAGGCCTTCAACGGGGCCGGTGCTTCGTTATTTTAGGAATTTGTTGTTTATGAAGTCTAGTGTAAGTAGGTAAGGGCAAGGGGGAGCGCAATAAAAGCTCTCTCTCAATCGAGCGCACATCATTATTTTTCGGCCCCATAGGCTTGCAGGCTGGCATCACAAAAGGCTTGCAAATCAAACCTTGCCTTAGGTTAAAGTATGTAGCGAGGAAATGTATCGTGACCCACGGTAGCGAAGTCCTTGCAAAACTCAGTCCAATCCGATTCCAGAGGCTGAGGAAGACTTTCGTCCCAATGCAGCTTGTCTATCCACATGCGCTGCATGATGATTTTTGCACTTGTTAATGTAGGTCCAATCAATCCCATAGGATCACAGCACTGTGCAATGGTTGACAGAACCGAACGCTTAGTGTGCTTGCCAACACCGATTTGAGGTGCAAAGTTAAACAACAAGTAATCCCGTTGGAGTTCCCAGATAAGTTCAAGCGCCTTGGTCACATCACTGCCATCATCGAGCTTCAGAAAACTTTACATTTCGGCCTCTGGGACTTCACGAAGTACATTAGGAGAGTTGTAACACCATTTCCTCAATTGAAAATTGCCTCGGCAGGAAGATCTGTGGTTTGGTTTCCTCCAGATTTCATATCGTTCACATAAAAGACCTGTAGAATGGTTTCTGAGCCCAATGGATAGGAAGACGACTCATCCCTGGCTAGCTGATGTATAGCTCGAATAGCTAAAAACGACGCAGGATAAGTTCCGTAAGTAACAGTATTTAGTTTGAAGATCTGTTTGTTATCGCCAAGAGAGTCCCGCCAAAATATGCATTGAAGCATGGTGTCAGGCATTGAGACACACACGCACTTATACATTTTACCGATATCACCTGTAAGAGCAATAGAAAATGTACGAAAACGAATGAGAGTGTGAAACAGCTGAGGCTAAGCGAGTGTGATGGTTGACGAAGTGTTCCTCGCAGTGCAGTTCTTCCTTTGTTGCCCTAGCGATCGGCGCAAAAATGTGCACCACTTCCCAAAATTGACGAACCAACTCATTGAGCCGAGTGCTGTGAGTGGTGTCGTCCGAAAATTGGGTTGCGATAAACGACGAGTGATTGGGGGCCGAGTGCCCGCCGGAGTGCCCGTCATCCGAAGATTAGGCTGCGAAAAACGAAGAGATGCTAGGGGCCGAGTGCACGCCACCAGAGAGAATCAATCCGAAGTGTGTCTTCTACCGAAAAGGTAGTCCAGGTGCCATCTGAATTTTTCCCACACACAGCAGCTCAAAGAAGAGTCCGGCTCCGATGAGCAGGTCCATCCGCTGCGGTTCCTGGAACGAAGGGTCAGCAAGCTGGATATTTGAAGAAACAGGCCAATTAGCAGTGCTAATTGAGATGCTAGGTTGATGGTCCGTGATCTTCTGGGCAACGACGGCAGTGATGCTAGTGGTGAACTCTGAAATCCGCGATTTCAGAACGAGATCCACCGAGATAGCTTTAGTCGGGAAGCTAGCATCTCCTATGACAGAGACTACCGCAAGCGATTTGGTCTTTCGAAGATTTAGTTGATTAGCTAAACGACTAGTTACGAAGTGTAATTGAGATCCCGAGTCCAAAAGGGCGACATGGCGCGAAATTTCCAACGCTGTTTCTGACGAGAACGACGACGGTTGCCAATAGCACAGCATCAGAAGGACTGTGGGATATAAGGGCTTGCGGCATGGAGGGCGACATGCTACCATGGTGGTACGATTTCGTTGTGTAGGTGAAGCCTCACGGCTTCAATTGGAACCACAGATTGAACTGCCTCTGTTGGACAGCCGAAATGCAATAGTGTGGTGCTTCGATCGGCAAGTACGGCAGGGACCGGATTTACAATCTCTCAGCTGATGGCCCTTTTGTAGGCAATTAAGGCATAACAAGGCGACGATAATTCGGCGATAGAATTGTAAACCTTTGACAATTGGCAATCATGTGGTTGTTGCCATCACTGAATGCACAGGAAACTGGAGCGCTCGATGCTACAAACGACTTTCTATTATTCGTACTCACGGTTTTTCCTGACTTGCCAACCTGACCATCTTGTCCTTGCATGGATTGTTCTGCATTTTCAAGCGTTTGACATCTTTTCTCCAAAAATCCAGACAATTTCTCCTAAGATGGCAGCTCTTGAGTCGACGACGTCTCCTTTCACCTATTCTAAGTAGACTTGTCCAGTTTCTGAAGAACATTCTGCACGAGAATGCAGTCTGCCACTTCTTCCTTGCTTGCAAGCGATTTCATGGCACGAATATGCGAGGTGACTCTATCAGTCAGCCCCCTCAACCTGCCCACAGAATCGTCAGCCCTTTCCAACTCAAATATCCCTCTGATGTGTGCCTGCAAAATGAAACGCTTATTATCAAAGCTTCGCTTTAAAATGTCTAGTGCTACGATAAATTAGCTTAATTTATCTCCAAGGAGTTGATGGTATTCAGGGCCGCGCCACTCAAGCAGGAACGTAGATGTTGCAGCTTCTCGATAGGTTTCAGCTCAGACTCCTTGTCAATAACCGTGGTAAACATTGAGAAGAAGTTGACCCACTCCGTTAGAATTCCACTGAATTTTGGCAGCTGCAGATGAAGTAATCGAGGTCGATTGGACATGACAATTGACGGCGTTTTACTAGAGTTGGCATTAAATGTTGAACAATGACCGCTGCTCGAACGATTTCCACGCTCGCGCTGAAGAACGGTCCTCAACGACAATATAGACGAGTCGAATTTGGCCGGAACTTCATTGGGCATCGACTCAAAATCCACTTCCTCCAAACTGGTGTGTGCCACAACAAAATTAGCCTTCAGCTGCGTTAGTGATTTCAACAGTCCTCGCAAATCGTATTCATCCATTTGTCGCAGCTTATCACTATTCATTTCTGTGCGTATGGACTCTAGCCTGTCGAAAATAGCGCTATCCTTCAGCCTCATAAAGGAAATACGAGAAGCCGGGAATTGGGTGCTGGCTAAGTTTACACTAAAGCTTTCGCCAGATGGAGTAGCGCCAAATGCCACTGAATCACTTTCGTTGCCCATAGCGAACGATCCACTATTTCCGGCTATAGGCTGTTGTGCTAGTCGATCACAGTTAAAGAGAGACGATTTCAACCGTTTGTGCTGTTTGTTTTTCGGCACTTGCAATGTGCGAAACGTATGCTCCGGTAAAGCGACGACCGAAAACCAACAAATATGCACAAGAGAGAACGCTCGAGATGCACTCTGATTTAGAGTTCGAATTCCAGAGAGATCTCGCTTACGAGAACTGTCTGACGCAAGATGACCAAAGAGGAGGCGATGAAAACTAACGGACCACGCTTAGAACTCTATGCAGCCGGTCTCGACAGCGCGTTGCTTAGGCTGAAGCAGACGGTGAAAGAGAAAACGAATAGCGGGCCGCTAGAACTGCTACGGTCGATCACAACGACTTTTGGTTCGCTGCTCAAATCGGATAAGTATAGCCACAATGGAGAGAAACATCGCTCCCTCTCGATCGCTCTCACACAAATGCGTCGAGTTTGCCCATTCGTTCAGATGAGCGCCTGGATCTCTGAGACTATATGAGCTAGAGCAACCAAACTTTCTGTCCAGACTCTTGTGATATCACTTCAGTACAAGTGTATTTCAAAATTTCGCCACTGCCCCTTCCGCCACCCCAAAAGATCAAAACCAACAATTTTGAAGATAGGAAAAAACGAATAATGCAGTATCGTAGAGAATGACCATATCTACCAGATTGCCGATCTGGTACAGATCACGTGTCCAAGGTTCTCACAGTCTGGATGCCAACGAATCACTCTTGGACAGCGATAGTAGCCGCCGCTGGACTGCATCATATTGCAAATTATCTTTAGAATGGTTCTAAAATATATTATGCCAAATACACTGCATAAAACCACTACAGCAGGAATCGAAGACTTTTATTTTAATGGGAGTGCGGCTGCCGCAATGTCCGGATAATCGACTGCGGTCTCCCAACCGGGGACGGAAAACGTCCGGTAGATACGCGAACGTAAACACCCGCCCAGGACCCCCAGGAGTAACGCACCCCCTGCTGTTGTCTGGGCGATCAGAAAGCTACGATGCTGCTTGGAAGGCGACCACTTTGATGTCGGTACAGACCATCTTGGCTGAAAATGGCTCAATTGACAACTCTACAGGTCACTAACAAGTACCTGGGGATCCAGGATCCATGAACAACCCGAGAAGTGCAGATTTACAAGCAGTCAGGATGCCGGTCAGATGAGGAAGACTCTCAACAGTAGAAGCTATTCGCCGCCAATTACGGAATCAGGAAGACTGCTTTCCGTGTGACCCGACGATATTGCTGGCCTGGACTTTACATAAACGTAGCCCAGTAAGTCCAACACTCGAAACCCAGCCGGAAAAATTTATACGCGTCCGGCTAATAACCTCCCACTGGCGTTCGAGGAGTCTGCCGCACCAGTAATCACTCGACGGACCGAAAGTTATCCGTCGACATGATAAGCAATATCAACGTCTATCAACGCAAGTTCACGGCCCAGACAGAGTTAAGAAGACAGAGTCACTCTTCAAATGGTGTACCGCTGTTTTTGTGGTAAAAGTGGATGTGTGTAACATAGAGAAGGAATCATTTCCGACCCCATAAAGTATATATATTCCTTATCAGCATCAATAGCCGAGTTGACATAGCCATGTCTGTCCGTCCGTCTGGTTGTCTTGTTTGTCGCCCATTGCTCGAAGGCTATAAGAGCTAGAGCTTCGCACTCTGTGGCGTACACAATTTTTAAGATAACAGAAAACGAAAAATGTAGAGCAAGCGAGTCGTACTGAGCCAAACAAGCCCCGAAAAGAAATCGTGTGGGAAGGGATTACCTTGTATTATTTCATCATGTCACCAACCACGCAGAACAGAGAGAGAGCTCATACTAGCCGGAAGCCGTGAGAACCATAGCAACATCAGCGGAGAATTGCAGCGAAAGTAAAAAGTGAAGTGAAGACGAGACCAGACACGCACGCCACGACTTGTAAGACGAGAGAGGAAGAAGAGTTACAACAGTCCAACCAGGGAATACAGTAAGGTAAGCAGGGTAAGCAGGTCTCACCATCGTGAGTAGGCGAATCAAAGAAAAGGAAATAAAATAAATGCTGAAACACACCAATCGTCCGCGCATATCAATTTCGCGAGAAAAGCATATTAGAAATCACAACGCGTATGTGCGCAGCAATTGTTCCCCTACCACCCCCATACCTTTGCAGCAACATAGAGACTGCGTAGTCTCGCGAAGTTGCCGCGCGGCGATTGCCCAGGCAAGAGGATCCCTGCCAGCACGCCCTTAGACCAGTAGCTTCCCAAAGATGCCGTCTGGCGTTTGCCCGGGCATTTTTGAGGATCTTTGCCAGTTCCCCTCCCGTATAACAGTACCGTCCAAACGATTCTGCCCGACGATTGCCCAGGCATTATTGCGGATCTTTGTCGCAGTACGTAGAACAGTAGATTCCCGAAAGTTTCACCCGGTGATTGCACAGGAATTTTCGGTGATATTTACCGGAACCCGAAATTAAAAATATATAATACAATTATATTTTTCGTATGATACCAATATGTAAAATGATTATAATAAAAATACAGTATTTAATCGAATTTAACTCAATTTTTTTTTACTTTTTAGAGACCCTTGCGATATTTTTCTCCAACAGTAAAATCAGTCATGGCTTTTCCAGCCGTTCCACATGTACCGATTCCAACTCTACCACTGACATTGTCCGGTGATGCAAATATGCTCTTCACTTTCATTCCTGGTTTTTTTTGATTTTTAGTGGTAAAGTGAATCCATTTATTTTTATCAGACTCACGCTCTTCTTCCAAATCTTTAAAGCGCTGTTGTTTCTTTTGTTTTCTTTTTTTTAAATATTCTTTTTGATTTGGCCTGTGACGTCTGTAAAATAAATCCTTATTAAAAGACAATACTAATTACAGTAACGGTGTATTATACTTGTTTGACGGAAAAACTTCGTTGCGGGTTGTACGTTCTCGCAATTCGCTTACAGTAGTTGTGGAACGATTCTGATAGGCGTCAAATATCACACTGGCTTCCCCTTCACTAGTTATACCTTCTATAGTTGCATCGTAGTATTGTCGATCTTCCTTCCATTTAGCTTGGCATTTGTCACCAATCTTCCATACTTTAGCAGCAGTGACTAATTTTTCCGCCTCCAAAAGAGCAGCTTCAATTTCATCGAAATAGTTTGAGGACGCTGTTTTAGATGATGAGGGCTCTACATAGGAAGACTTTTGCTGCTCTTCTAAATGTGTTTTAATCAAATCACGAGTTAATGTAATGACTTCCTCTAGATCACTTTTCAGTTTCAAAAGTTCTTCATTATTTGCATCTGTTTGCAGCGCCGCTTCTACCTACGAAGCCAAAGAAAAAATACATTATATAAATATATGCTTGGACAATGATTACGTAATCATTTATACGGATTTTTTTACTGCAAGTTCAATCATTTATTTCGCGCCTATTATTCCGCCAATAAGTTCCGAATGCAACCCTATTATTAGGTCGATATACATATTCTACCATTTGTGTATCGAAAATCAGCTGTTCGTTAAGAAAGTATGTAATTTACCGGAATATATTTTAAAATTTTGGCTGCGACATGTGGGCTCAGGTGTTAATGCACTCTATAAAACGTTTTACAGACAAAAGACTTTGGTTAGATTGCCAACGAGAAGCAACGGCAACATGAAAAAAAGCAACAACAAAAAAAAAAAAGAGTTTCACAAATGTCGAAGTAATTATTTAAAAAAATCAATACTATATCCTTCTTTATGAATGATTTAAAGGTATCTACGATATATTTAATCTATTCAATTTGTTTCGCAATACATGTGCAATAATAGTGTTGTAAAAATAAAACGAGAAGTTCATTCAACACGTTCTGTGTTGCGTCGCTGTTAAAGTGGGCGCAAGGAAACGCTGCTGAAAATTCATTTTATCAATGTGGCTATTCGATCTGAACCAAATTCGGAAATCTGATAGATATGATCATTCTCTACGATACTGCATTTTTTGGTTTTTTCCTATCTTCAAAATTGTGGACTTTCATCTTTTGTGGGGGCAGGAGGGGGCGGGGCGAAATTTTGAAACACACTTGTCTTGGTTCGGTATTACAGGAGTCTAGACAGAAAGTTTGGTTGCTCTACCTGTTATAGTCTCTGAGATCCAGGTAATCATTTGTACGAAAAACCAAATCGACTCGTTTTTGTGTGAGTGCGAGCGAGAGGAGCCAAGTTTTTTCGGCTGGTTTTCTCTATTATGGCCATATTAATAATCCGATCCGATTCAGTTTTGGGCCCCTGATAGATATTGTCGTTCTCTATGATTCTGCATTTTTTTTCTGTTATTTTCAAAATTGTGGACGCCACAGATGTGCGTCCTTTCTGGGGGCGGGGCGAAATTGTAAAAATTTTTTCTAGGAGTGGGATATCACATCAGTCTGGAAAAAAAAATTTAGTTGCTATAGCTCTTAGTCTCCGAGCCATGGGCGACAAACAAGACGGACAGACAGCAAATACCACAAATACAATATACCCTTTTACTCTTCGAGAACAGGTATAATGATTCTTTAAAATGCTCCAGAAGCCTGGAAATAGCCCTTAAAGTTAAAATTTCCAACTGTGCCAACACTTAAGTGCGGAACTGTATATGAGGAAACACATGTAAATAAAACACGCTGAGATCTGCATTATACATAAATATTTAACTTGCCTTAATGGATGTGTAGTTGTTATTGTGGCAAAAGTGGGGAAAAAAATACTATATTTGATAAGAAAATCTGTACTGATTCAAGCATAATTTGTATGCCCCCAATACGAACCTTTCGCAAGTGAGCCAAGAGTCTCCCAAATGGCTAGTCCATTTTATTGCAACTACTGTAAATGAAATTTTCACTAGCAACACTGAACCCTGAACACTGAACTAGCAACATACATGTGTATGTACATATGTACATACATATGTATGAATCACAATTCTATCTTTTAAAATCCGAATGAGTCTTTTCGGGTAAAGTCCTGCATTGCACACGACATATACGATATCGTTTACGAATTTGGTTTTCTGGGTTGTTATTCAAACGACAGATTTTACATACAGATATAGTTGTTTATGATCCACAACAGAAAATAAAAAAGAAAGAAGAGTAACTTCATATTTTAATACTGATATGTGTAAATATATTGGGATATACCTGTTGTAACTGCAATTTGTAGTTTTGCAAGTCGTCTGCCATTAAATTAATAAATTTTCTTTAATACTTTGTACGAAAATAATTCAGCTGGATATGTAACTCTGTTCGTTTGTTAAGTTAACAATAATGTTGGAGTTAATAAGTAAACTTAGAATTTGGAACAATTTTAAGACACAACAAAATTCGAGGTGGGTTGCTATTAGTGGTGTTCAACGAACTGATTTTACACAGGCGAATAGTCTTTCACACTGGCGGCCATCCACAATCCATTTCTGGAATGGTCGGAAAGGTTTTGACGTTCAGAAAATTTTCCAGATACTCCTGGGATAATCCTAACACGAATTTGGAACAAGTTAATAATGTTGTTACAATACATTAAGTGCGTCATAAGTTAATGAATTCGACGAGGCGGAATTATATGAATGTGTGCTCGATTTTAGCCGACACCATTAAGAATTTAAGTATGGTCGATTGAAAATCGAAAATAAGGTACGCATTACAGACTCTGCATACTGAGTACATCCGACGGAACGATGGGATCAAAATGAATTAATACATGGTGGTCCAATCACACAACACGATTTCGTTTCGAGGCTAGTTCGGCCCAATACAACTCGCTCACCCGCGAGCTGTTGCGCCTGAATTCTTTACATATTAGTTTTTATTAAAAAACTTTTTATTTGTGGTTCATCCAAGAGTCCCATTTTAATATGGCTTCCAGGTTTTAAACGTCCATACGTAGGAGTTGTGGTGCTGCACCAGACGATTTAGCTTGTGCTGTCATTTCTACGCAGCGTACAGAGGGTGCAGTAAATCTTTTTGCTAGCGACATGTTTTTCATTCACAGCTGAAGTGGAAAAGTTCGGCCGTTCTGCAAAAATTGCCGCAAATGCCGCATCGAATTCTAATCGTTTGATCTGTGTTCCTAATACCCTCTGCACACTGAGCCCATCCCGGGGGAATGGTTGGAATTTTTGAAAGATGTGAAACACCGATTTGCATTGGCACCATCCACCATCCACCATCCATGAGAAACAGCTGATGCTCACAATTGCGTGCGGTGAAAATTTGTTTACGTTTGTAATTAAAATGAATTTAAATGACATTTCAATGGTTGTAAATGTGATTCAGCAGCAAAACATATTCTTGCACAAGCTAATCATGTTGCTGGACATGGATGATGATGATGAGGACAACTTTGACGAGGAGGAGATAATAGAATGGATATCTGTTTTGAAAACACTGAAGCCAGGAAGGTTGTGGTCATTTGTAAGCACTCACTACTACTAAATGATACCAAAGTTTAAAGTAAAAATATATATGTTATGTTTTTCAGAAGCGGTTCGGTACATTTTGGGAGAAGGATGTACCCGAAAACAACGAGGCGTTTTTAAGGAAAGTTTTAGAATGGAGAAGTCCTGCTTTTCTCTGTTGGTTAATCGTTTGGAAGTGCTACGGAAGAAGGACACAAACTGCCGAGCCGTAATTCCTCTGGAGAAGCGTATTGCCATAGCTTTATATACTTTGGGCTCTTCTTCTGAGTACCGAACAGTCGGTAGGCTTTTCGGCGTGTCAGCCAATAGCGTCTGCAATATCCTGCATGAGTTTTGCAGAGCATTGATAAAAGAATTCTCAGACGAATACTTGTCTTCAAACTATCTCACTTCCGAGAAAATTGACGAGTGTGTCGAAGGATTTGAAGAAATTGGGTTTCCTCAGTGCCTAGGTGCAATTGGTAATAATGCAATAAAATCATCTATAATATATGTATATACATATATGTAAATAATTTTCATCACTTAATTTTTATGTTAGATGGATGTCACATCGAAATAAAAACCACCTGCAGCTGAGGCAGTCGACCACCACAATTATAAAGGCTGGTATTCAACTGTATTATTTGCAATGGTAGACTACAGGTAAGATATTCGAACCTAAACAAATATTTTCAAGTGGTTTACTTAATTATTAAAATATTTAATTTCAATTTACTTCAGATATCGCTTTACTTATGGAAACATCGGCTCCGCAGGAAGATGCAACGACTCGATGATATACCGAAAGTCAAGCCTTGGCAGGCGTATCGAAGAGTCGCCATTGCTAGAGGAAAAAGCTAAGGAAATTAGTGGAGTGAAGGTTCCAGTAATGCTGATTGGGGACTCGGCATTCAGGTTCTCAAAAAAGCTTATGAAGCCATACCCATTTTCTACAGCCGCGTCTTTTAGAACAGCGCACTTTTAGTTACAACCTTTCCAAAAGCTAGGCGAGTTGTGGAAAATGCGTTTGGGCATTTGAAAGCCCGATTTCGCATAATTGGAAAAGGCCTGGATAGCCATCATAAAAACAATAGTGCCATTATATTGTGCTGTTGTATTTTGCACAATATGTTAAACATGCACAACAGCTCAATTAATGAAAGTTGGGAACTTATTTTAAGTGAGCAGAGAGAACAGCCCCATCGCAGCAATATTTCTGCTGATTATAATCATTCAGCAGAACATATACGATCTGCAATTGCAACATATTGTGTAAATAGAATAAATTTAAATAGTTAGTTTTAATCATTTATTAAAATTACTTTAATATATTCCTGTCTGTCATTGTTTACATTTTCGTGGAGAATTCCGATTTTTTTTGTTGTGAATGTCAAATATTTATGGTTGCATTTGACAATTATCGAAAAAAATACCGCACAGAAACGTGCGAATTAGGAACATCCCAGATGGATGGTGGAATAACTGGGAAATTTTCGGAACGGCAAAACCTTACGGACCATCCCCGAAATGGATGGTGGATGGTCGTCAGTGTGAAAAGGCTATAAAGGGTTTCTCTGCTGCCACGACGCCTTTCAGCCCCGGGAGTGGAGTAATGTAATTTTTAGAGGTGCCTGTGTCGAGTAATAGTTTTATTTCTCTTCCTGCTACCGTACGGAAGCAGGGATTTTACCCTTAAAAAATTGCAGTAGTCTTCCTCATCTAGCTCGTCCTCTATCTCTGTGACGCTTGCTTGCGCGACGGAGTCATACTCTTCATCGTCGGTTTTTTCTTCCGGCATGAAGTTTATTTTTGGTGAGACCGTGTCGACCCCTTTTGCCACGCCATGGGCTGCTTGAACCTGGAGGAGGTGTCGACCTCCATTGGTTCTGGCGTAGGTTGGCCTTGACCTGCGTTACTATGTGGTCTTTGTTTAAAAGAACCACCCTGATTATTTCCTCCCCTGGGTCCTGACAAAGTGAGTGTTCTTTTTTATCGCCCACTGGCTTTGGTTTATTCGTAGCTTTTCCAACCTGCCTATCGCTGGTTGTTGGGCCTATAAATTTTTTCTTCGCTATGGCGGGCGAAGTTGGCCGCGAAAGTGCTTTATCATTACTTGCCTCAGCCTCCTGTGCTAATGCCAAGGCTGATGGCAAGTCTTTCGGTTGTGCCGCAAAAACGGCAATTTTCAATGACTTTTTTAAGCCAGATATTAACGCATGTAAAGCGTCATCTCTGTGTTGTTCGTTTAGGACGGCCGCTGCGGCTGCGTCGTGAGTCATGATAGTTTTGTTTGTTAGAAGCGTTAGCTTCCGTTCGATCTCGTCATAGTATTTAAGAAGGGGGCAATTCTCCCTGTCTTGATAAACTCAACTCTTGTTTAATTAAGTGTGCCGGAGTTTTATCCGCATACGTAAAATCGAACCTTGCCAGTTTGGCATGAAAATTGAACACTGTGTTAAAAGAGGCTAATACAGCCGCTGCTGCGCCTCGTACCTTATTTTTAAGTATTCCTACAGCTTGGTAATGTCGGCTGCTGCCTTTGTAAGGCTCAAATACCTTATATGCTGCACTAGCAGCCTGTCTCCAGGAAAAGTAATTTTCCTGTTTCCCGTCGAATTCCGGGACAGATTTTTACCATGTCCAGGGGTTCGCTACATTCTTTTCCCCGGTTCTATTTCTATTTCTAGGAAAGTCTGAATTTTCGGAGTGTTATCCTTTAGTGAGCGTAACTCCCCCATAACTATAGCTAATTTCTCATCAAATAACTACTGATGCCTTTGGAGCGCAGAGGCTATGGCAGCTTCCATGCTCGCAATCTGTTCTGCTTGCATTTTTTTTTCGTTCTGATTTTCTGGGTTTTTAGAGCTAAGAACACTGTCTCGGATGTGTGGTGCCCTGCTGGTCGAAGGGTAGCGATCTACTTCAGATTGATTCTGTTCTGATTTCTGCCTTTCTACTCTAGTTTCCAAAAGTTTTCTATATTCTTCTAGAACTTCTTCGTCCGATGAGACGTTGTCGTTGTTCCTATACATAGTCAGTAATAAACAAAATTTTGGATGCTACAAAATTCAATCAAGAGTTTGTACAAATTTTCATTTTAGTATTTGTTATTTTTTCACAACGAAAATTAAGTATCAGAAATAAATTTTTTTTATTATTAAAAATTTTAATTTTCCCTAATATATTTTGTGTATTTTACTTTTTGCATAATTTAACACGAGAAAGTTCTTAATTTATTTAATTTATAAATCTCGACAAAATTTATTCTTCGAATGTTTGTACTGGCGAACACTTTGGACAAAAAGCCTACTCACATGTTCGTATATTTATTTTGTCGTCGAAAAGCCGCCGGTACTGTTGCTACCGCTGCCGCCGCCGTTGTTGCTGCCGCAGCCGTTGTCGCTGCCGCTGCCGTTGTCGCTGCCGCTGCCGTTGTCGCTGCCGCTGCCGTTGTTTGTTTTGTTTTAAAAGTTTATGAATTTTTATTCGAATTTCCGTTTGGATTATTATTTTATTATTATTATTATTATTATTATTTTTTTGTTTTGTGCCAGTTCTTGGCTGCACTTTTTAACTTTATCTTCACTGCAATTTATTTGAATTTCCGTTTGGATTAATCCGTTAATCCGTTTGGATTAATTTATTATTATTTTTTTTGTTTTGTGCCAGTTCTTGGCTGCACTTTAACTTTATCTTATTGCAATTTACTTGCACCGGATCGTGTGATTCGAGTCGTTGGGCGACAATTATAAGATTTTTGTTAGTTAATTTCATTTCTTTATTTCTCCATACGCCCGTTAGGGCATAGGTTTTTTCGTTTTATGGTTATACAGAGCTTTCGCTCTGGAGTATAGCTCGAGGCTGCAGCTCGAGGCCTTTGCCTTCCTGCAGCGCTGTCGCCAAGGTGCCGGGTCAGCGTTTTGTCCCGGCCCGTGGCGATCACTCGCTCCGCGAGTGCTCCGGTCTGGTTTCGGGCATTTGCACCCGGAGCGCGCGGTCAGCTATTTCTACGATGCGCGTGCAGGCCACCGGATATGGCCTGCAACTCGGCAGTTTCTCTCCGTGAGAACTGCCTGCGTTAACTTATACATACATACATACATACATACTTACAGAAACATATCTGATGAAATACAAAACCAGTTGTAATAAAATTTTCTAAATAAACAAATACTTGTCTAAAAAACAAAAGAAACAAAAAATCTATTGCATTTTTCTTCTTTCCTTCTTTCCTTTTGAAAGCGTAGAAAAGCCAAAAAACACCATCCCCAGATACCATTACCCCCTCTCTTCTTTTCTTCCTGATTTCGCTTTGACTACCTAACAAAAAGGTATTCTGTGCGGGTGGATCCCTCCCTCCCTAACAATCTAGTGACGTGCCATCTCATCTAGCCTCTAAGATCTATCTGGGCTGTTAGTGATCAGATGTGAGTGTAAACAAAGGTAAACATCTTCAACACATTTCTTTATTACCCATTCTGTACCCATCAAAAATCAATCAATTAATATCTTCAGACCTGATAAAGAAAACCAACGACTGCGATGACAGCTACCTTATCACCGTTACGCATGAGCACGCGAGAAACATGATCGTGCAAGCAAACTCCCCCTCTCCCAATCCAGTAAACCACTTACGCATGACCACGTGTACCCTATTGATATTAACACCCGATCGTTAATAAGGTGTGTGTAAACATGATCGTGCAAGCACATTGGTCATTAATTACCACCCGCAACCTATCGCCGTGTAAACCACTTACGCATGAGCACGTGTACCCTTTTAATATTTATGGGTCATTAATTACCCCTCCCCACCTATCACCATAGTAATGTAACCCAGAGTAGCTGATAAACAAAACCACCTGCGACTATGCCAGCGATGACCCATTTTGGATTTTTCTGGGTCACAAAACCACCGGCGGCTATAGCAGCGATGACCCTTTTGATTCTTCTGGGTCACAAAACCACCTGCGGCTATGACAACGATGACCCTTTTGACTTTCATGGGTCATTAATTACCCCTCCCCCCACCTATCACCTTAGGAATGTAACCCTTTTAATCCTAATTAACGATCGATAATTACCTCTCCCACCTCCACCTGTCACTTTTGCCATAATTAACGATCAATCGAGGTAGTGACCCCACCCCCACCCCCCCTTTTCACTTTTACCCATAATTAACGATCATTAATTACCTCCCCCACCCCCTGTCACTTTTACCGATCATTAATCACCCCCCACCCCCACCTGTCAAATTAAAAATGATTAATTGATTTGAAACCAACATTATTACACTACTACGGAGTTGCAAAAATCTGTTCTAACGGTCGATGTGCACGTCCAAATGTTGAGCCCAGGTCACTTCCTGATCGTGGGCTCACTACTCTTCGAGGCGGTTTCCAAGAATTAAGAGAGCGACTCCTCCATTCTATACCACTGACAACATCTCAAGACTCTTAACCAGCAAATCTGTTAGCGCTGGAAGATAGAGTACCAGTGAGAGTTGCACAAGCGGAATAAATGGCAGCATCTAACAAGGGATCTAGAGGTTTGGGACCTCGCCGTGATCAAGGAAGACAATATTCCCTCTTATGAGTGGCGTGTAGGGCGAATAGAAAAACCGTACTTAGCCACGATGATGAAGTCCGTGTGGTAGAGCCAGCTACGGCCCGCGGCCTTATCAAAAGACCAGTCACGAAGGTTGTCCTGCTGCCTATGGAATCGGAGGTCCATTCAATCTGTTTCCCGATTAGGCTTCGATCCATAAGGATCCGCTTTTCACTTCTTAGGCTTCCGTTTGTTCCTTACTTCTGCTCCATCCAGAATCCTCTCGTTGAGTCCAAAAGTAAATCAGAGAACGGCGTACCCTTTTCGAGCTTTTTACTAATGCCTTTCCGCTTCTTCTATTTTATCCTAGTTCATTTCGCATTATTAACAGCAGATGTTACAGAGGTAAAATTCCTACCGATGCCGAGTCTGTTAAAGAGCTATTCACTCTTTCCACCGCCTGAACGTTGGGAAGAGGCTTAGAACCGTTCTGATCAACAAGTATTGTCCGAATTTCTTAGCTTATGAGCACTTAAGCAAAGACTGCCGAAGTGGCGACCCGACAGTGCTCCACATGCAAGCTTCACAGCGTCCAGCCAGCACCGTCTCCAGCTCCAGCGTCCCAAGCCGAGCGTCGTCCTCGTCTACCAGGTCGACGAACACCCGGCTACTTTCTTGCACGCCTTGCCAAAGCCCCGAAGCCTTAAAAAACCTCCCGACAGCCCAGTAAGGATTGGATACAGGTCCCAAAACCTTCAAAACGGGAACCCTCATCGACCCATGCACGCCGGTGAGCTGAGTAGTCATGGCGCCACGGCGTTCAAATTGATCACTTTTCATGTCGGCACCGAAAATGTGCAACACGGTCATACGGTCAAAGACAGTCGAATGCCGACTTGAGGTATTCTTCGAAATTGAGCTCCTTTTACGCATCCAAACGCCGCTTAAGGCCTTAAGCGCCGCCGATTGGGCAAAATTCGACATCCACCTTGCCGATGACCAGTTGCATCGACCGGCGTACATCTCCGTCGTCTTGGGAGTGGGCATTTACCCGAAGGTATTTGGCTGGATAGTGTCGGAGCGGGCCCGCAACCGTTCTGCTGACATTCCAGCCACACCGCACTGTTAGTGTACCAGCTCATGCCTACGTTCGTTCTCTCATCCACGCTCGTTCTCACGCCTACGAGCGCTCGTACACCCGCTCTCTGCTTAACGTACAACGGTCGCCAGCAGCGTTTATCTTAAGATGTGTACATTTGTAAATTTCGAGCATGTGTTTCTTTACGAATTCATTTACCGTGTATTAAATGATATAATTGCCTCTCATACAAACAAATTTGTAGTATTATAAGCACAACTTGAGTATGACTCTGAATTCAGACAAATTAGTTATATTTATTTTTTAGGAATGATTTAGGAAATCTAAAACAAAATCTTCTTCTTCTTCTAGTACTATAGAGTATCCTTAGATCAGGTCCTCATCAGAATCAAAATCAGATTGCACGCAAAATTATTTTTCAAATGTGTTTTTGTTTTCGGTAGACGGCAACTCCAGAAGACTTAAAAATTCTTTGGGAAGAGTTTTTTTTGTTTTTCTTTCTCTTTCCTTTCCAACCTTGTTTTACCACATGACCAGAGTTCAGAGGCATAAACTATTCTGCAACTTTGTAATTTAACAGTTGCACAATATTGACCACCGAAGTTCAATAGTCTAAACATCCGCCGATCCACGATTCCGAGAATGTAATCAACATAAAATATTGAATTCACAATTGTCGCCGTCAGCAACAAAGTATCCGCATACGCCGACGTCGCCACCAACTACGCCAGCGCCGCTGCCGAAAGCCCACAGCTAGACCAGGGAATTCTTAAGCTTTGTGAAATCAGTCCAATTTTGATATTTTAATAAAGAAGTTGTAAACTTTAACGTGCATAAGAAGATTGGTGTTGTGATCTTTTTCATTCGCAAGCTCAGATGCCAATTTTCTTTTCAATCTTGGCCCTGCGTTTGAAAAGGACAAAGTTGGTCGTCCAGTTTGTTGTGGTGTCTTAAACTTTTCATTTAATGTATTGATATTTTAGACGACATCCATTTAGCATGCTTTGACTTAAAACGATCAATTTGGAAAATTTGTAACGAACCGTTTCTTTCCGTTCTGATCAGCAGGGCTGGCTCAGCGGCCGACGAGCTCGTTGCAACAAAATTTATATGTTGCCTCGCAGACAACAAGGAAACGCACAGATTGGTTTTGGGGAAATATATAATCACTCTTTATTGGTATCTCACGCCTAAGGATCTTACGCGCTAATCTTATAGTATGCTACCTGCTGGGCCTCCGCTGGCCTTCCGCTGGCGACTTTGGCTTCGCACTACCACCGCTTGGTTCCTCGGCTTAGCGTGAATCCCGCGTGCTACGGCTGGGGGTTCTGACGTGGCAACCGCCTCGTCCGCCACTCACAGCTCCGCACACTCTGGGCTCACCCTTTGCTGTTACTCACCCTAAGCGGTGAGTAGTATCCTGCGTGCCACTCGCGTCGCACGATCACTCACTGCGTTTCCCGTCACTCGGTTATACTCGCGCACTTGTCCGCTTACTGCTCCTCGGCGTAATGTCCCGCGCCGCTGTCGCCGGGCTTCCTTTATACCCTCAGGCGACGCCGGCGCCCGTGTCGCTGCCTAGCAACAACGGGACAACAACGCGTTCCGTCGGTACTTTTCCATCGCGCCTCCGCGGGTTTCCACCGCTTTCTTAACGGGACCAAGCCGGTGGCGTGATCTCATGCCCATATTTGGGCATGCGCTGGACCGCTGCCGGCCCGATCCCGCCGTCTCCTGAGCGGCGTGAGCGCCGCTCCTGGGCGCTCCTCCATTCCCGGCCTCGGCGCCAGGCGTGCTCTCACGGCCACCATTGGCCATGGGCTGGGCTACCGCCCGCGCGTCCCGCCAACCACTCCTTGTTTTGGTCGGCTCTCTGGGCCGGCCGAATTCGCCGTGCTCTCTCCGGCTTAACCCTATACCGGCCCCTGTGAGGAAATTCAATTCCTCACAAATTTTTCTTTTATAAACGATTCAAACGATCTTTTTTTTTTTTTTTTTTTATTTCTAATTTTTTGTCATCTTTTACGTGGGAATTGATTTTTTTTTTAAATCCAATCAGACAGAAATTATATTTTGCGATTGTTGCTGCGCCAAATATCGAAGAGATCGCTACGACGAAACTCGAACGTCCCTGAATTTTCTTGAATTGTGAGAAAAGGGGGACGAACAGGGAAAAGGTGTTCATTAGCGATAAAGAACGACATTTATTTGTACAAACTGACTTACTTAGTTTTTGTGGGCAGACGTTCGTTCGTTAGTTTTATTCCACCAAACACAGGGGACGCATGTTAATTCTCTACAAAAACACACATAAATTGGACCGTAAACAAAGCTCAAAGACTAAGACCACACATAAATCTACTATATACAGTGAAAACTACATACCTTGATCTTCAATTTTGTAATGATACCTTATTTCAGACTGAGGTAAGCTCAGTCTGTCCAGGGTTCTCTACAAGACTTTTTGTAGATTGCTGGGACTTCAAAACAAAGGCTTGGCCGTGAGACCGAAAGTGGAGCAGGCGTAGGATCTAATTACCGTGTAGGTACTTCGCACTTGGCGATGAACAAGAATGTTAACACCGTTCGGTGTCGTGCTCGGTGAGGAAAATGCTGACACCAGAGTTTTTTGGTGTTTGGTAATAATTGGTTGGGTTTACCTTATTTCCGTTGAGGGTTCGACGAAGAATTGACGACACGTTGTTGGGTTTTGTTTTTGATATTATTTAACTGGTTTTATTTGTCGTATAAATGTCTTGTGGTTTCGTGTATAGTGTTCGCGGAGGTGACGCGACTTAGAATAGGCGATCGACTGCCCTCATGGATCGCGGGCTCGGCCTATTTAAGGCCGATTTCCAGTGCTGAGTCCGCAAGTCTGGGTGCTGGGTGGGTGTCGGCGCGTGCCACCGGCCTGGTCATTGCCTCGGTTGCACCGAGAAATGAGCTGAGTCTAGATTTGGCACTTTGGTCATTGACTCGGTTGCACCGAGAAATGACCTGTGTGGAGCTGTGTAACTGGGGGGGAAAACTGGAGTTGGGTAACTCTTGTGGAAATTATGGCGCGTGTGTCGATTCGGCAGAAATCGATCGGCGCGTGGGACTTGGAAATTGTACAGTGTCAGATGTATGGTGTTTGTGTTGTTACAAAATGTGGTATGGTGTTTTGTGTTCTGTATTGGGTATTATAAAGTATTACATATGGTATAATATGGTGAGTGTAGATGTAACGGTTCGTTACACCCCCCCCTTTCTTCCCGGTGGGGGTTACAAATGGACGTTAGTTACGTGGTGCGGGTGTGGGGTCCGTGGCATCCTTCCGACGTCGTTTTGGGTCGGGGATGGCGAAGGTCTCCTCGGTCCTGACCCGGATCTTGGTCGTCCGGGTCCCCATGGGGTGTCTTCAAGGCGAACTATCTTGTAGTTCGTCGTGCGTTGCTTTAGCACCGGTTCCTCGGCCTGGCGCTCGTCGTCGGAGGACTCCGAGGTGGCTGGCGTGGTGGCCAGGGACTCGTCGTCGGAGGACTCCGGGGGGCGCTGGTGTGGGGAGAGCCGGGCCCAGTAGTTTCTGATCCGTGGGCGTGTTCCGGCGTCCAAGATGGCCGTGGGGAGTAGGAAGGGGTTCGGGGTGGTGGTAACCCTTCGTCCTCGGAGGACTCCGTCTCGTTGGGTCCCCTGGTGTAGGGTTCGGTGGCCGATGCTGGCGGTGGGGACCACAGGTTTTCCCAGGTGAACCGGGATGGCCGTGGTGGTGGGCTCCTCGAGTCCTCCTCGAGGGGCCAGGTAGCCGCGTCGTGCTCCGGGGGTAGGTGGAGCTCTCGCTCCGGCCTACCGAGCTTCCCGGGGCGAAGAGTCCCTGGAGCTGTCGACGTAGATGGTATTGGTGCGTGATTGAGGGGAGAGTCCTCGGCTCGGGGCTGGTGGCCCGTGACTCCTCATCGGAGGAGTCAATGATGATTGCTTGCTGGTTTTTCATTGTGGTTTTGTTTGTTTTGATGTCTTTCTTCTGTGCCGTCTTGGTGTTGAGTGATGGTTGGTTGGGGGCTTCTGACCACGATACCTCGGTGTAGACTGAGGACACTTGTTGGTACCGTGGTTTAGGCCTGGGTCAGCACCTTTTTTTTTTCTTGTTATCTTGACTTACTGGAACTTATTTGCGGCGGGCGATTTGCCTGGCTGGTGCGCATCCGGTCGTTTCGGCAGCGTGTGTGCATGATCAGCACATTGCCATTTCCTATTTGACGGTATTGGGTCCGGGTTGACGGTTGGGGCGGACGTTTCCTTGCTGTTATTTGTGCCTGCTTCGACGTCGTTGTGTGCAGCGTTGGTGGCCGTCTCTCGGGGTTTCCGGCGCCAACCTAACCAGCAGACACCGATCGCCAGAGTGAGGGCGATGCCTACAGTGATCCAGTGCGAGTTGGCGTGACTGGCTGTTAGGCGTTCGATATGCCTTAGGTTACCCAAGCTGAGTTCTCTTAGGAAGGCAGACTCAACTTTTCCTCGTGGCCTGTGATGTTAAGCTTTTGCCAAGGCCGAGACTGCTGCCTTTTTCTTGGAGGCGCCCAGCTGGTTGACGTACCAGGTCCCGTTCAGAGAGACCCGGTTGCATTACGTGATGAGGTAGGTGCCGCTAAGGTGTTGAGTGTCGCCCGCCTTGTCTGTGACGGTCATGTTAGCGTCGTTGATGATTAGCGTTCCATGATCAACGGGGGTGACGGCGGGCAGGTGTCCAGGTAAGGTACCGCAGTGGGCGACCGTTCCAGCCACCAGTTGTTGTGCGCAAGTAGGTTTTGGGTGTTCCTTGCAGAAGGTAGCGCCGATGGTTGTCTCGCACCCCGTGATGCTGAGGATGCGTCCGCCACAGTCGGCCACTGTATTCCCATCGCCGAGGTCCAAGATTGTGTGTCGGTGTTGGACCGGGAATATTGTCATCTTTTTGCAGAGATAGGTGGGTTTTGGGAATTTCACCAGAAACGTAAGTAGGTCGCGGTTTTGAAAGACGCTGACCTTGGCTACCGCCAGGAGTTCCACCAAGCGGAGGTTGTTAAGTCGCTGGTCGTTAAATTCCTGAATATCCGCGCCGTCCAGTAGAGTGGGGCTGATGATATTGAGTTTGGCCAGGGTTAGGCCTAAGATGAGATTTTGCAGGTCGTTGATGATGATCCTGTTCTTCGCCAAGAGAGTTTCGGCCAGCTGCACCCGTTCCGTGTTTCCGGATCTGACCAGGTTGTTCATATATTCTGTCAACTCATTGAGCCGGGTCTGCATCCTTGAATTGAGCTGGATCTGTTTGGCCTCTGACTCTATCAATTGGCTCTGTTTTGAAACGTAGCTGTTCCCAATCCTCAAAATCTGGCGTCCCGGCGATGACTTTAAGGGCGCTGCCCAAGATGTTGAGACTGCGTGTGTCCCGGTGGTGTATCTCCAGAGTGGCCACCAACGTCCTGATATGCTCCAAGTCCGTAGCGAAGATGGGGGCTACCCTGTCAGTGGTAAACCGCGCGGTGGCTTGTTCGGCTTGAGCGACGTAGGCCGCGTAGGAGGTGACGTTGGTGGTGTGTTGTAGATAGCCGTATTTTTCCCATAGGACGACGTCGCCATCGACGATAGGGATGTAGTGGGCACTGGAGTAATCGCTTACTTTCATCATGGTTGCCGCCGCGGTGGTGGCTAGGGCCAGAAGGATCACTAGCGCGGTCAGTCTGGACTGGTCTTCTGGGTGGCTGGCGGGTTGCATGGCTGGATGTAGTTGTATGTAGACTTTGGGCAGCGTGCGGACAAGACGGTTCGTTGGTTGGAAGCGTTTGGTGTGGTGCTGTTGACGGCTAGTAGGATTTCTGATGGCACTGTTTCTCCGTTGTTAGGTAGTAGTGTTCTGATAGCTCTGGTTCAAGGTCTATGCTATATATAGGGTGGCCGTAGGTGTTCCCTAGTTGGCGTCGGCCCTTGGCCTCCTCGTATCGTATGTTCTTTTTGCTGCGATCGGCGTTTTTCCGCTGGGTCGTGGGTTAGCAGCACCACCGTTGTTGTTTGCTGGGTCAGCGAAATGTGTTGCTCCACGTGCAGCGACATTTCCGTTTTTCTGGTGGTTTGCCGTCGTCAGGGAGGTCGACGAGCTTGCCGGTGTCGTTTGCTGTATCGGCATCATTTTTGTGTCCAACGTGTTCTGGAGAGGTTTGCCTGCTGGTGGTTTGCCGTTGTCAGGGGTCGATGAGCTTTGCCGGTGTCGTTTGCTGTATCGGCATCATTTTTTGTGTCCAACGTGTTCTGGAACTTCTACTGTGGGTGGTGTTTTGTCGCCGCCAAGGGGTCGATGTGACCGCTGGTGTCGTTTGCTGTATCGGCAAAATCGCTGTCGACCGTCTCATGGTATTCTTTCAGGTCGTTGATATTTGCGATTTTTAGTTTTCGACTTCCGGGTGTTGCAACTTGACGATATTTGTTGACGCGAAACTTTTGACCTTGTATGGCCCATCATATTTTGGGGCCAATTTCGCAGCGAACCCGTCGGCTGCGTTGGAGAGGTGGTGTTGTCTGATCAGTACTAGTTGGCCCACCGTGGGTCGCCATTGTCGTCGGCGGAGATTGTAGTGCCGGGCTTGTTCGTGACTCGCCCGTTGAATGTTGTTCCGCACTATCGCGAATACTTCTTTTAGTCGGGTTGCCTTAGTGTGAGCTGTATCCGGAGGGCTTCCTGTCCCTGGTGTAACTTCGTCGTATAGTGCTCCAGGTAAGCGCGGTTCTCTCCCGTGTAGCAGGAAGGCGGGGCTGAATCCAGTTGTTTCCGAGACACTGGAGTTAATTGCTAGTGAGATTTCGGGTACGAGTTCGTCCCATGTGTTTTGATGATCCTCTACGAATTGTGCAATCATGGTCTTCACTGTCCGATTGGCCCGCTCCGTAGGGTTTTCCTGGGGGCAATACGGTGCGGTGTGTTGTAGCTCAACGCCGGCTGTTTGCATAAACAGGCGGAATGAGCGGCTGGTGAACTGTGTTCCATTATCACAGACGAATCGCTTTGGTACGCCGAAGTGACTTAGAATGCGTTCCCGAAAAGCTAGCTCTAGGGTAGCTGTGGTAGCTTTCTTAAAGTGGCACTAGTTCGGTCCATTTTGTGAAGGTGTCGAAGAATACCAGAAGCATGGTGTTCCCTCGTTTTGATCGGGGAAGTGGTCCTACGAAGTCGGCGCATAGTGTGGCGAATGGTTCCTCTGCCCTGCGGGTAAGCATCTTACCCACGGGCTTGCGTTGCAGTGCCTTGAACTTTTGACAGCTTAAACAGCTGCGTACGTATTTCCGCACATCGCGATATAGGCCGGGCCAATAGTATCGTTGTGTTATCCGTGTGATGGTTTTCCGAATGCCGAGGTGGCCTGCCGTTGGCTGATCATGGCATTCCTTGAGTACTCTTTGGCGTCGGTCTTTTTGGGACACAGAGTTTCCATGACACATAGTCGTGATCGTCGGCTCCGTGGGCCCAGATGCCTGTAGAGTTCTCCATTCTCGAAGGCGTAGTCGGGGTATTTATCGGGTTCCTCTTTGGTTTGCTGAATCCGTCGTGTGAGCCAGGGGCAAGATGTTGCGTCCTCTTTGATTCTTGCTAGCGTCTCCAAGGGTTGTCGGGACAGGGCATCGGCAACCACGTTTTGTTTCCCCTGCTCTGTAGTGGACGTCGTATTGATACTGTTGGAGTTCGAGTGCCCATCTCGCTATTCTTCCGTAGGGGCTTTCCAGAGTATTTAGCCATTTCAGCGCGAGATGGTCTGTTATAACGTCGAACCGGTATCCCTCTAGGTAGCATCGTAGTTTTCGGATTGCCCAAATGACGGCGAGGCATTCCTTGTCTGTAGCGGAGTAGTTTCCTTCGGCCTGGTTCAAGCGTCGGCTGACATAGGCGATGACGCGTTCCTTTCCTTCGATCTCTTGCGTGAGTACGGCGCCTATGCCGAGGTTACTCGCATCGGTTTGTAGTGAAAACTTGACGTTGAAATCGGGGCAAGCAAGTACAGGTGCGGTCGTGAGTAGTTCCTTTAGTTGGTCGAAGGCCGCTTGTTGATCTGCAGTCCATATCCATGTCTGTCCTTTCTTGAGTAGCTGAGACATTGGTTGGACGACTGTAGCAAAGTTTGGAACGAATCTTCGGTACCATGATGCCATTCCGATGCACTGACGTAGTTCCTTTAGGTTCGTGGGTGGCTTGAGTTCTTTGACGGCGGCAATCTTGTCGGGGTCCGTGTGGATACCTTCTTCGCTGATGACGTGACCAAGATATTTGATCCGGTTTTGGAAAAATGTGCACTTTTCCGCGTTTATCCGCAGGTTCGCTTTTCGAAGGCGAGAGGACTATTGCCAAGTTGTGTAGGTGGTCCTTGAAGTCTCGTCCGACGACGACAATGTCGTCTAAATAGGCGAATGCGTAGGGTTCCATGTCGGCTCCGATCACGGTATCAAGGGCCCGTTGGAATGTTGCTGGTGCAGAATGTAATCCGAAGGGCATCACTTTCCATTGATAGAGACCTCTGCCGGGGACCGTGAAGGCGGTGGCTTCTCTGCTTCCGTTGGCCATGGGTATTTGCCAGTATCCGTTCTTTAGATCGAGGGTGGTTATGAAGCGTGCGTTCTGTAGGCGCTCCAAGATGTAGTTGATTCTGGGCAGTGGGTATGCGTCAGGAATAGAGTGAGTGTTGAGTTGTCGGTAGTCCACGCACATGCGCCATTTGCCGTTCTTTTTACGTACGAGTACGATGGGGGCGCTGTGTGGGCTTCGTGAGGGTTCGATGAGACCTTCTTGAATCAATTGGTCGACTTGCTCGTCGATAATCCGCATCATGGCTGGGTTCTTTGGGTAGTACCTCTGTTTGATGGGTCGATTATCTCTCATGACGATGGTGTGCTCTGCGATGTTGGAGGTCCCGTGGAGATTATTGAACTTTGGGAGTTCCGTGTCCAGAAATTCTTGGATCTGTGGCGCTATGTCCGGCGGCCAGGGATCGGAGATCAGTTCTGGGTCGGGTTCGGTGAGATCGGGGGTATCGGGGTCCTGTGGCTGGCCTGGGTCTTCTGGGAGGATGGTTGTGTCGAACGCGCTGGGGTGTTCGATCCTACGTGGGTAGTCGCTTATGTGGGCGACGATCGGGGTAGCGTTGGCCGTGAGTGGCGTAGCTTCGTGGGTCTGGCGGTATATCTGGGGGTAATGTCTCCAGATCTACGTATGGCCAGGCGGGTCTCAGTGACGACTCTGTGTTCGCAGCAACGACTTGTTTGGGCGACGAAGATTTCGGACGTGGTGTTAGGCATGGCGTGGTGCAAGGCGCTAGTGGGCACGTCAGTACGCGGAAGGTACTCCAGTGGGTTGGCGAAAATCGGTGTGGCGTCGGCCGTGGGTACGACAGGGCTGCGGTCGGTGTTTCGGGGGTCATCGGGCTAGATTCCGGTTCCGAGTGGAGAGGTTCTGTGGATATTAGTTCGATGATTGGACCCGACCAGCAAAGGGATTTGCGTGGCTGTTTCCCTCGTGGTTTGGTTGTTGCACTGTTGCTGCCGTTTTCGTTGTTCGGGGCTGGTTGTCGTCTCTGAGGGTGTCCGTGGGTTCACCTTCTCCATTGAGGGTAGGGTGCATGGGTGCGCGGTGGCTGAACTTGGACCTGGGCTTCCTGTGTCGAGCGGGTTCCAGTTCGTTGGGGTTTGTCTCGTGTGTGAGATCCTTGTGGTAGGTTCGGGGTGCGTGTGCCCCGTAGTTTGTTTTGATCCTGGGCTTCCTGTGGCGAGCGCCTGGTTCAAGTGTGTTGATTCTTGTCTCGTGTGTGAGATCCTCGTGGTGTGTTTGGGATGTGTGTTCCCTGGGTTTGGCTTAGGACGCGGGTGCTCCGTAGTGGCCGTGGGATTCGTTTTCCCGTTTGCTTGGTTGCAGTTTACCGGTGCTTGCTTCGGATTCGTGTTTTCCGTTGTGGGCCGGTTCTTCGCTTTCGCTGTGGTTGGTTTTCGGTGTCGTATTCTTCGTTGCATTATTGGGTGCCGTCTTCTTTGGGGTAGGTCGGGGACGTGTGTTCGCTGTGGTTGGTTTCGGTGTCGTATTCTTCGTTGTGATATTGGGGGCCGTATTCTTTGTGGTAGGTCGGGGAAGTGTGTTCGCTGTTGACCTAGATTTCTTGGTGCTGGGTTCGGTGACTTGTACGTGGTTGGATTGAACTGACGGTGGCGTTGGCGTGAGGTGGCGATCTTGTAGCTTTAGCAGCGTGGTGCCGCATTGGATCGTCGTTTCGATGGCACATAGGAAGTCCATGCCGACTATAACTTGCTCCAGCATGTTAGGGAGGACCAGGAGTGGAATTTGGGCCTCTCGTTGATCCAGCTTGATGTGCGCCAGTAGAACTTGTGTGATCTCTCTGACTGAGCCGTCAGCCAGGCGTATGCGGACGCATGCATCTTGCAGGTTGGAGTTGTTGTTTAGTTGTCGGGCCAGGTTGTCGCTGACGAAACTTCAGGACGCCCCGGTGTCGATGGTGGCCTCCGCTGTTTGTCCTCCTATTGTCACTGTCGCCACTATTCGGCCGTCGTTCACGTGTAGTGGGTTGCTTAGTCGCGGGTCTGTGGAGGCGTCGTTCTCGGCTGATCCCGGGTCAGTTGAGGACGCGTGTCGTTTCCCCGACGTGGCTCGGCGGCAGCAGTCGACGGTTCGAGTGCCGCGCTTTCCACATTCCCAGCAGAATAGGATCAAAAGCGTTGGTGCAGTCGTAGGCGGCGTGTCCAACTTGACCACATCGGCGACAGGCTGCGCGTGGGTTGGCAATGGAGTGGGGATCATTCGATGGGCGATGTCGTGGTTCGTTGCATTATTTTGATTCGATGACTGTCTGCGCGGTGTGTCGGCTGAATCCCAATGGGGTCTCCGAAAGGGGGTACGGTAGGACTCACCTTCTCTGCGGTCTGGTTGTCTTGCCGGCCTGGTGTCTCGTGATGGGATTCGCATGGGTGCGGGAGTCGTTGCGTGTTTCCTCTCGTGAATAAGCTCGTACTCTGCCGCTAATCGGGTTAGCTGTGACAAACTTTCCAGTTCGTCTCGTCGCACGTATAGTTGGAGTCCTGGCAGGGCGTTGTCGTAGATCCTATAGAGCTCCTTAACTAGGTCGTACTCGGCATGGTGCATGAGTAGCCGTATCTCGATGAGATAGTCTTTGAATGGTTCTCCCACCGCTTGCTTGCGGCCTCGGATCTGGTCCTCCAATTGTTCGAAATACCTTGGCGGCAGAAAATAAGTCAGAAATTCCTGGCGGAAATATGCCCAGGAGCTACCCTGTAGTTGGCTGGTACGGTGCCAGCGACTGGCTCGGTCGGTGAGTAGTTCGGCCATGCTCCGAGGCAGCTGGTTGGTGTCCACTCCGTAGGCGCGGGCGCGTTCCTCGAGTAGTTCAGAAACGATAGTGGGTCATCCTCCCCGTTGAACTGGATGCCCCATCCGCGGATGCGTTCCGCTGTGCGTGCGACGTGGTTATAGTCGGGCCCGATTATGGGTGCGTCAATCGACGGTATGATTCGCTGTGTGGGCGCACGGGAGGTTTCCATAGTGGGTGGCCTTGGAAGATCGGCGGCTGTGACCACTGGTGGTCGCGGCGCGGGCTCTGGGGCTGCGGGGACATGCAAGCCTGCTTTGGGGGTCCCATCCTCCGGTGCCTGATGGTCCTGGATTAGTGGGCAGCGGGGACTTGGAGCGTCCTGCTGGTTTTGCGTATTGTCTCTCGAGTTCTGCCAAGCGGGTCCAGGCGCCCGGCGGGAGTGGTCCGGCGACTAGTATGGCAAAGTTCTTGCGCAACTCTTCAACAGTTCCTTCGGTGTCAAATTCGAATTCCTTGGCGAAGGCCTCCAGCTCATCTCGGCGGCGCTTGTAGATCCAGCCGATGCTGACGCCTGGATTGGCGACTGGCTCGCTGGTGTGGAAATCAATGCTCGCGTCGTCTTCGTAGGCTTCCATGGTGATTTTTCGTTGTGTTGTTTTGGGCACTTTTCACTTGATCACTGCGTTTTACTTTCCCGGCACTCGCGACTGGATTCGGGTGGCGAATTTGTTTTACCGGACTTCTACGATTAGCTCTTATATTCTGTCTCGATGGCCGTGGGTCTTTTAAGCCACGTAGCCTTAAAGCTTCCTGAAGGTCCCTGCTCGGGCGCCACTTGTAATGATACCTTATTTCAGACTGAGGTAAGCTCAGTCTGTCAGGGTTCTCTACAAGACTTTTTGTAGATTGCTGGGACTTCAAAACAAAGGCTTGGCCGTGAGACCGAAAGTGGAGCAGGCGTAGGATCTAATTACCGTGTAGGTACTTCGCACTTGGCGATGAACAAGAATGTTAACACCGTTCGGTGTCGTGCTCGGTGAGGAAAATGCTGACACCAGAGTTTTTGGTGTTTGGTAATAATTGGTTGGGTTTACCTTATTTCCGTTGAGGGTTCGACGAAGAATTGACGACACGTTGTTGGGTTTTGTTTTTGATATTATTTAACTGGTTTTATTTGTCGTATAAATGTCTTGTGGTTTCGTGTATAGTGTTCGCGGAGGTGACGACGCGACTTAGAATAGGCGATCGACTGCCCTCATGGATCGCGGGCTCGGGCCTATTTAAGGCCGATTTCCAGTGCTGAGTCCGCAAGTCTGGGTGCTGGGTGGGTGTCGGCGCGTGCCACCGGCCGGTCATTGCCTCGGTTGCACCGAGAAATGAGCTGAGTCTAGATTTGGCACTTTGGTCATTGACTCGGTTGCACCGAGAAATGACCTGTGTGGAGCTGTGTAACTGGGGGAAACTGGAGTTGGGTAACTCTTGTGGAAATTATGGCGCGTGTGTCGATTCGGCAGAAATCGATCGGGCGCGTGGGACTTGGAAATTGTACAGTGTCAGATGTATGGTGTTTGTGTTGTTACAAAATGTGGTATGGTGTTTTGTGTTCTGTATTGGGTATTATAAAGTATTACATATGGTATAATATGGTGAGTGTAGATGTAACGGTTCGTTACAATTTCTATTATTAACTTGAGTTTGTTCTGACAATTTATCTTTTCTCGCACAAACGTAAGCAAAACCAACGTGGCGCCGATTTTTTAATCCGAAGCAGCTGATCGATTGTGTACTTTTGTAAGGTCACAAAAAGCATCAGTGAAGCTTTTAAAGCTTTATTTTTTTAGTTTTTATATGTATGATGTATTAGCTCTAAGAATTGAAAATCAAAAATATAAAACATTCACATACAAGTTTCCAGTTCATGCCAAAAATCGGCGTTTTTGGACCATAGTGCACTTCAAAGCCAGTTAAACTGCAAACAGAAATATTGCAACAGAAAGACAGCTTCTGCCATTGGTCCCCTTTTGTTTAACTTATTTATTAATGATCTTCCTCAAGTTCTAACTTACTCTCCAGTCATAATGTATGCTGATGATGTGAAGTTATGTTTTTCCTATTGTGATCCCGTATCCCCATTATTCCTCCAAACCGACTTGGACGCCCTCAATAATTGGTGCTTGACAAACACTCTCCCTCTTAACATTTCTAAATCTAACGTCATGACATTTTATCGCAGCAAGCCTTACCTTTTTTGACTATACTATCCGTAACATTTCCTTACAACGCCTGTTCAAAGTTACTGACTTGGGCGTTATCTTTGTACCTAATCTGTGTTATAACATCCATATATCTGTTATTTCGAACAAAGCCAGGGGAGTCCTTGGTTTCATTAAGCGATGGTCTAAGGAATTTACTGACCCTTACACAACCAAACTTCTTTATGTTTCTCTTGTCCGGCCAATTTTAGAATATGGTTCCTGCGTCTGGTCTCCTCATTACAAAAAAATATAAGGATATGCTCGAGTCCGTTCAAAAACAATTCCTCATTTTTTGCTCTCCGTGGACTTAATTGGGATCCTTCTAGACGTCTTCCTTCTTATGAGAGTAGGTTGCGTCTCATCGATATCCATTCTCTTGAAAGTAGACGGATTTGTCATGGAGTTCTCTTTCTCCACAAACTACTCTCCGGCGAGGTCGACTCCACTGCCCTCAGATGCCTTATCAGTATTGCTGTTCCGTCCCGCCCGTCTAGGCATTACTTTCCTCTCCATCTACAACTCTGTCTTACTAACTATGCTGACCATGAATCTTTCCGTAGCCTTTGCCGTAATTATAATACATATTTTCATCTGTTTTCCTATGACACTAGTACCACTATGCTCAAATCCCTGTTATTGAATAATGTTATTTAATTTATTCTTAATTGTATACGCTAATTGTATTAACCAGCTCAAGCACTGCAGTTTTCAGGTTTTTGTGTTCCCTTTTTTTTTTCTTTGATTTTTTATACCCGTACTCGAAGAGTAAAAGGGTATATTGTATTTTGTGGTAAAAGTGGATGTGTGTAACACACAGAAGGAAGCGTTTCCGACCACATAGAGTATATATATTCTTGATCAGCATCAATAGCCGAGTCGATATAGCCATGAATGTCCGTCCGTCTTGTTTTTCACTCATTGCTCGAAGACTATTAGAGCTAGACCAATCAAATTTTTTTTTCCAGACTGATGTGATACCTCCCTAGAAAAGTGTTTCAAAATTTCGCCCCGCCCACTTCCGCCCCCACAAACGGAACACATCTGTGGCGTCCACAATTTTAAAAATAACAGAAAACGAAAATGCAGAATCATAGAGAAAGACCATATCTATCAGAGTCCCAAATTTGAATCGGATCGGATCATTAGTATAGCCACAATAGAAAACCATTTCGATAAACATCATTCTCTATCTTTCGCACTCACACAAAAACAAGTCGATTTGGTTTTCGTATTTTGTGTAGCCTGGATCTCAGAGACTATAAGAGCTAGAGCAACCAAACTTTCTGTCCAGACTCCTGTGATACCAACCTGAACAAGTGTATTTCAAAATTTCGCCCCGCCCCCTTCCGTCCGCCCAAAAGACGAAAATCCACAATTTTGAAGATAGAAAACAAAAGGAAAAAGCAGTATCGTAGAAAATGACCATATCTCCTCGAATTTGGTTCAGATCGGATCATTACTGTAGCCACAATGATCAAATGAATTTTCAGCAGCTATTTTTCCCCATGCCACCCCCTTGCTACGTAAGTCATTTATGGGGATGATATTCGCTACTGATTTTCTCACACTCACACACTCACGCTCTGCTTCGTGCAGTGTCCGTGTGTTGTTGTGACAAGTGATGTAGATGTAGATGACAAGAAAATGTAAAATGTAAAAACTGATAAAAAATTTTAAAATAACACATAAATCAAATGTGTACTGACTGCATATTATAATTAAATGCGCAAGACCGACCTGCCTTAAAATAAATGAAGAACAGGTAAAGTGGGTGTGGAGGTGGGTGCTGGAGAAATAAATATGATATTGAACAATTTTTATTTGTTTTATATTTGAAAATGAAAATTTTTATTTCATTTCACAACAGTAATGAATTCATTTCGAAGTGTTATTATCATGAAGTGTTAATTAGCTAAACTTCTTTAAGTAAATGAAAGTGAATCCAAAGTAAACACTGAATCGAAGCGTTATGCGTGTTCACCAAATTTTCCGTTTCATTGAAGTGCTCTTTTGGTAAACCAAATTTTTGTTTTTTCGGTCTGACGTTTGCACAAACAAAGCGGATGGTTTCCCAACTCGTGAACACGCAACGTATAACTGCCCATGTGAAAAACAAATATTTTCTAAATTTATCCCGCAAACACTAAGCGATTTGCCTTGCGACTTGTTAATTGTCATTGCGAACGCAAGGCGAACTGGAAATTACAATCGTTTGAAGTCAAACGGAAGATTAGTCGGAATCATTGGTGTTTTGAGCCAAGGGGCGTCGTACATTTCAAAGTCTAGAATCCCAAGAAGTTGCAAATCCAAATCAAGTGAAAGCCGGGGGTTGTCAATGTTTGTATCAGATTATTGGGTGATATGTATGTACAACGTGTACTTTCCGCGTGCGAAAAGAACCGTGTCGCTTAGAGTGTAGAAACGAATTAGTAAAAAGTTGCGAGAGCGGGAGCGGGAGCGTATGTAGATAGAAGTTGCGGGAGCGTGATCGTGGGCGGGAGCGTGCCCGTGGTGATATTAAGCGTGAAGAGAGCGTCGCCGGGGAAAAAAATGCTCTTAAGTATGAGGGGCGAGAGCGAGGGCAGCCGCTTGCGTATCTGGAGTGCTAACATTGAGGTGTGGCTGGAATGCCCACAGAGCGGTTGCCCCACCAGCGCCGTCCCCACTCTGAACATTCTCCCCCCCTTGCAGGATTGCAAAGTGTTTTTAGCTCTGCGTGCACGCACCAGACACAATCCACCCAAACACCTTGCTTTTTGGCCACGGGAAGGCCGTCTTCGCGGGCAAGGAAGCCCGGCTGGATGACCTTAGGATATACGTCTGCTCCCAAGACGAGCGAAATGGTCGCCGGCTTGTGGAACTCAGTATTGGCCAGCTTCAAATCATCAAAGCGAGCCCGGACAGTGTCCTCAGGGGACGGATCGGGGTGCGGACCCGGAGACGGGTCGATGCAGCTGACCGGCGTACAGGGATCGATGAGGGCGACCATGCTGTGCGTCCTCTGTTGCACCGCGAGGACCACCCGTGCCGTCGGAAGGACGTTAATGTTCCGGTGCTGGAGCAAAGGAGTGCACTGTAGGGGCCGGATCCCCGAGGACGGGGGGGCGGCTGACCGGACGCCGAGGACGTCGCTCTGCGCGGGCAGTTGGAGGTGAAGAAGCCGACGAGGAGCCGGCGGTGCGCCGCGGTCCTGGAAGGTGGAGCAGGGTGTGGTGGTTTTTATCGCACTTTTTGCACCGGTCTCCACTGCGGCAGTACTTGCCCGAGTGGGCGTGAGCCAGACAATTCGAGCAGTACTTGTGCATCAGCACTGCTCGGAGCCTTTGCTCACCGCTCATGCGTATGAATCGCCGGCAACTCCTCAACGGGTTGACTCCTGGACACACTCGACACTTGAACGAGGGTTCTATCTCGTGCCGGTGTGCCATCAGATTTGCGGCTTGCCGGGACTGCGCGGAATGTTTTGGGGCCATGCCTATAATCCGGAAGATGACTGTGATGGAAGAAAAGAGTCAAGGAAGGATTAGTACAGTGCTGGCACGGATTGTCAACGACTCGAAAAGGGAGCTTTGGAACTGCTTAGGAATTACGGAGAATTTAGCTGGATTAAGCGGATTCTTATGGATCGGAGCCTACGCGGGGTAGGTGGAAGGCACATCCGAATCCATAGGCAGCAGAACCACCTTCGTGATCGGTCTCTTGATAAGGCCGCCGGCTGTGAGTAAGTCTACCACACGGACTGTTCAGACTGGGGACGGCGCTGGCGGGGCCACCGCTCTGTGGGCATTCCAGCCACACTTCACTGTTAGCACTCCAGTTACGCAAGCGGCTGCCCTCGCTCTCGCCCTCATACTTAAGAGCATTTTTCCCCCCGGCGACGCTCTCTTCACGCTTAATATCACCACGGGCACGCTCCCGCCCACGATCACGCTCCCGCTCTCGCCGCCGGCAGCCCTCGGCAGCAGGCGAAACTTCTTTCTACATACGCTCCGCTCCCGCTGCCAGCAGCCCTCGGCAGCAGGCGCAACTTTCCATCTGCGTACGCTCCCGCTCCCGCTCTCGCTGCCAGCAGCCCTCGGCAGCAGGCGCAACTTCTTTACACTTCGTTCCTACATTCTAAGCGACACGGGTTACTTTCGCACGCGGGTACACCTTGTACATACATATACATATATAACCCAATAAATGAAGTAAACATTGACGACCCCGGCTTTTCATTTTGGATTTGGACATTTTCGACTGTATTTGGATTGTGGAACTATACGACGCCCCTTGGCTCAAATATTGGTCCTTCGAGCCGGATACTTTTGCTTCCCATAAAAGCAACTTCTCCAGCCTTCGAGCACGGCATCGCTTTCACCAGGAAATCCCAAGATAATTACGTTTGCCTCCTTTACCATAAACCGCCTCCATTTCGCGGTTTGTGCTCCAGAGAAAATTCCGCAAGTTCAGTGCCGCGACCGAAGTACATATATATAGTCTTATATATGTACTCTCGCCAACTCCGTTATCCGTGTTGCTTCAAACTTCGCCACCGCCATATTATCGGCAATTCCGGCCGTTCTCCGCTACTTCACTTCGAATTACCAGTGATACGGTAGTTTTTCTTCGGTTTCTTGTGTCCGTCCATCACCCGCGGACAAATTATTTAACAAAATAATTAATTATTTAATAAAATATATTAAATAAAAGTGTACTCACGCCTATGTATGTACGCACATTCCAGCCCATGAGAGCGGCTTGCGTACATACACACACACATCCATTAATATTTCTCTAGTGTGTTCCATCCGCGCCCTACCCCAATAATATACATATTGGCACGCTCCAAGAGCAAGTGAATTCACACACACATACACTAAATATTTCTTCAGTGCGTTCCATTCGCGGCCTACCCCAATAATATATATATTGGCACGATCCAAGTGGAAGTGAATTCACACACACCTACATTAATATATATGGCTCCAAGAGCATTCCATCCGCGCACTACCCTAATACAATATACACTGGCACACTCCAAGTGCAAGTGAACACACACACATACCAACATATACACTGTTGGTTTTGAGTGTTTCAATAAAACGGACGCGCGCCGCCGTCGCTCCTCTTACGCGCCGCGTCCCGGGGCTCAACGGAAGCTGCCGGGGGTGCATTTTGGACAGGTCGGTCGCGGAGTTCTTTCCCAGGCTGTCAGCCGGCCGGGGCCCACGATGAAATCTCCTGCAAGCCAAACTATTGGCGTTTTTTTCTGCCCGGCTGTAGAGGGCGGCCATTGAGTGAAATCACTGGCTGCAACTCAGAGTGAGATATTGAGCTTGTATTTGCGGATTGAAGGTGCACATACCCTGTGATCGCGTTCCCCAGCGTTGTGGATCGACTGTCTGGCCCGCGTAATCCAGGTAGCAGGCCAAGCCGATGCCGCCGAGCACGATTGGAGATGCTTGATTGTTGAGGAAACTTCCTTGTTTGTTTGTGTGGAGTCCCACTCAAACGCACACATCGGGCCGCACCCTTGAAGCTCCGGGGAGAGTTATTTTTCTCCTCTCTCCATTCAAATTCGTTGGCGACGGGTTGCCGGGCTTGGCCGGAGAGTTGCCAGCACGGTACGCTTGCGTAACCACCCCCATGAAAACCCTACTGCAGTTCAAACGGGCTTACTGAAAAACCAAAACCAAGGTGAGCACGGCAGTTTCTGCGTTTTTAATATCTTACTTAGTCACTGCGGGCCATCAGCTGCTAACCAGGCACCTGCAAAATTGGCAAAACTAAAAGCCAGATCATACAGCGTAGGAGTCCAGATGGCGCTGCCATGTAGTACGGAGGGATACCACCTACCGACACAGAGGGCGCTGCACCATAACCTCCAGTAGTCTCCGACAGATGGCTCTTTATCACCCATCCTACGAGAAGTCGGCTACGGACCCCTCGAGCCTAGGAATTTTTGTACGAGGGAAATGGACGTATAAGCGCATAAACCGCAACGGCGCACTCTGGGGCCATCGTGTACACAACGGGTCGCGGAACTGACCTCCTGCCAACCCCACCGCTACGGCGGCAAACCCGTTTTTCATTTTGGCGATAAAAGGGGCGGTATAACGTCCCATCGGCAAACGTCGGGAGGAAACTCCCGGCCGTCGCGGGACGCCCCCAGAGAGCCAAATATAACCCACTAGTACCGCAAGCCCCTGACGAAGATGAACGCGCATTGGTAGGCATCATACTACGACAAACCGAGCAAAGTAAAGTGTTACGTACGACCCACTGGAACCGTCTATGAGCATTACCGAGTTTGGGCTGACGGTGGCGGCATTCTACGACCTGAATAGGCAGGCTGAACCCCTGCTGAAATGGCTCATAGGTTAATGTCCCCACCGCCCCGTCTCGTTAAAACCCTGGCAGGCCTCGAGTAACGCTTCCTGGTCGTCCCACCTAGGTGGTTGCGTAGGCTTGGTTGATCTATATCCCAGCTTGCACCGATCTGGCTCTGAATCCTGGCGCTCATAAGGCCCAGGGTCAACCCTCGCATGGACCTCACTCCACGGCTTGTGATGCACCCATGGGATCGCGACGGTGAATACGCACTGCGACCGAATAAACGAACTCGAGTGGAGATGTTTTTTACATGGAAAATACACCCACACACCGATGGAGAAGATGAGGGAGGAGGCAGTCTTTGGAAAGCGTCACGCACTTTTTCTAGATCCACCACCGTCGGCACCTGCGAAAGCTCACTGCTCGAGCATGTTCCAGTCTGGACCCGACGGCATGGAGAAGGAGCGACCGCACTCCAACCCACTAGAGCTGCTGAAAACCCCGGTACTCGGGCTAATGAGCTGGTTCAAAGGATGAACGACCAGCGGCACGTGGACATCCCGATGAAGGACCTAGCTCTGAGCGTGGTAGCTCTGCAGGCGCTTATCCTTAACAGCTTTGACAAGCTGCACAACAGGTCGAAAGGGACCCGCCACTATTGGCACCCAAACAATTGCGAAGCCGTCTCTCACCGGCACTAAGAGGCTGCGCGAGTCTCCGCAATTGGCTGAGCCTACAAAAGACGGAGGGCACAAGACCGAAGCAAAAATCAGCCCAACTCGAGCTGCCGGCGCTGGACCAGGGCGAAAAAACCCCTCTGGAACAGTTGACCATGGTGCCACCCCAGCCGCCAAAAAGCAACTCAAATGGCAGCAGAACAAAGTAAGGCAAGGAAGGAAGGGGAGCCGCGTGAGCGCGAGCCAACAACCGGACGCGATTATAATCCAGCCCCAAGGAGAACTCATCAGGCAGTGACATCCTTCGCATGGTCACTAGGCGGCAGGACGGAATGCTACAGGAAGTTGGCAAAAACGTCAACAAAATCCTGAAGACGGCAAAGGGCGAACTGCTTCTAGAGCTCAACGGAGCGAGCAAAAAGCAACACGGCGAAACTCAGGGATGAAATTAGCGCTGCACTGGGACTGCAGTCGGGCATTAGAGCGGTGACAGAGGAGCTGGGCGTGGAGATCAAGGATCTTGACAGTCTGGCCACGAAGGAGGACATCGCAGAAGCGATAGCCACAATGTTGGACGCACCCAGCGTAGACATTGGAGCTATTAAGAGCCTGAGGCCATCCTTTGCTGGTACACAACTGGCAGTTGTATGCCTGCCCCGGTACATGCAAGAGCCCTGCTGAACGCAGGAAAGCTCAAAGTCGGCTGGACGAACTGCAGAATCAGGGAAAGGTCAGCCCAAAGACGCTGCTATAGATGCCTAGAGTTTGGGCATGTCGCAATCAGGTGCAAGAGCGCGGTGGATCGCACCGGATGCTGCCTCAGGTGCGGCGCAAGTGGCCATAAGGCCGCAACCTGCCAGAGCGATCTACGCTGCTTCATCTGCACGGCTAACAAGGGCAAGGACACGGATCACTACGCGGGTAGCAAGAGATGCCCAGCAGCCAAAGGTGGGTCCAGCTTACCGCCGCAATGATGAAGCTATTACAGCTCCCCCTAAATCACTGTGCTGCGGATCAGGACCTGCTAAGCCAATCAGTGAGAGAAATGGCGGTAGACCTTGCCATTATCAGCGAGCCATACCGCCCCAAGGAGTCCCCGGTATTCTTACTGGATGCCACCAAAAAGCCGCGCTATGGCTTTGCGGTACCACACCCATGCAGGCCACCAACGTAAGCCCGGAGGTGGGATTCGTACGCGCAAAGGTTGGAAGGGTCTGATGTACAGTGTCTACCTCGTTCCAAGCCTGTCGCTCGCCGAATTCTCAGGTATCGTAGAAAACCCCAGCGGCTGATGTCAAAGATCATCACCCAGTGGCTATCGGAGGCGATTTCAACGCGTGGGCAGAGGAATGGGGAAGCGCCTCAACGAATGCGAGAGGTAGGGTCTTGCTGGAGACCATCGCACCCCTGGACATAGCGCTCCTCAATCAGGGTGTGCAACATACCTTCTCCAGGGCAGGATTCGGATCGATCGTAGACCTCACCTTTACCAGCAGCTCACTCTTCAACACCTCGGGTTGGAGAATCAGCAACGCCTACACAGCGAGCGACCACATGGCCATTATCTGCAACATTGGCGAGCAGGTTGCTGGCGTCATAGTTGACGACGCGCCTAGATGGAAATGCTACCGCGCGGATAGGTTCAACACTGCGCTGTTTTCGAACATGATGTCAAACCTCGTGACGCATGGTAACGCGGAGTGCATGGCCAACCAAGTCATGGTGGAGCATCGATGCAGCATGTGCCGCCACCATGGCCCAGAGGAAGCATTATGGGCGCCACCACCAGCCAGTCTTCTGGTGGAACGAGGGCATTGCCGAGTTACGCCGGGAGTGCAACCACGCACGTCGTCGCTACCAGTGCTCGCGGGGTAGCACGGACTTCTCGCAATGGCAGGCCACCTTTAGAGACTGCCGGAGGGCTCTGAAGGCCGCTATTGGGATAGCAAACGCCAGTGCTTTCTGACGCTATGCGATTCTGCGGAGCAAGATCCATGGGGAAGGGCTTACAAGCTGGTTACGAACAAGCTGTGCACCAAGAAGCAGGGACCCCCTTCGGACCCCGACATGGCCAGATTCATTGTGGAGGGCTTTTCCCGCGCATGGTGGATCACATCGAGGAGACCCCTTGCCTAACCCCACCGCTGCAACAGGCCCACATCGAGGAGCTGACTCTCGAGGAGGTCTCAACTGCAGCCAGGAGCATTAGCCCGAACAAAGCCCCGGGGCCGGATTCTATCCCGAATCGAGCCCCTCATACTATCCCCCTTTCCCTGCGCCCGGAAATCTTTGTGAAGCTGCTAAATCAGTGCCTTCGCGAAGGAGTCTTTTCCTACGCGGTGGAAGATAGAAGCTGGTGCTCATTCCCAAGCCAGGCAAGCCGCCAGGGATGGCGTCGTCGTATAGGCCAATCTGCTTGATAGACACAGCGGGCAAACTGCTCGAGAAAGTGGTGTGCTCGCGACTGGAACGAGCCATCGCGGATGCTGGTGACCTATCACCGCATCAATACGGCTTTCGCAAGGCCAGATCCACGATTGACGCCGTGGGTAGAGTGGTAGACATTGCATCTAGGGCAATCGCTGGCACTCGGTGGAAAGGCGGCTGCAAGGAGTACTGCTTAATGGTCACGCTGGACATCAGGAACGCGTTCAACATGGCGAGATGGAGCTGTATCTTGAGGGCGCTAGGGAGGTTTAATACACCCATGTACCTTCAGCGCATGGTACGAAGCTACTTCGAGAAAAGGCTGCTCTTGTACGACACTCCTGTTGGCACGGAGCAATACGAGGTATCTGAGGCGTTCCGCAGGGGTCGGTATTGGGTCCCTTACTGTGGAACGCAATGTACGACGGCATACTGCGACTTAAACTCCCCACGGAGTGCATGTGGTGGGCTTTGCGGACGACGTGGCTGTCCTGGTAGTGGCTAAGGACTTGGCCGCAGTAGAGACGACCTGCAACCAGACGATTGCGCTTATACAGCAGTGGCTAGAGCTGGTCGGGCTTGAACTCGCACCTCACAAGACCGAGGCAGTGCTGGTGTCCAGCCGGAAGAAAGTGGAGACGGCCAGCATCACAGTGGCAGGCACCCTAGTGTCATCAAAGCGGGCTATCAAGTACCTTGGCATCCTGATAGACACACGTCTCTGTTTTCGAGAGCATCTGGCGTACATGAACACAAAGGCGGCATCCAGTAACAGAGCGCTGTCGAGGATAATGCTGAACACCCGAGGACCCAAGCAATGGCGACGACAGCTTCTAACGAGTGTGACGAGATCGGTGATGCTTTACGCGGCGCCAATCTGGACAAAGGCACTACAGACTGCGATGTGGCTACACCAGAGGCCTGGCAGCCACTCACCGACTCTCTTCACTTCGAATAGTCAGTGCCTTCCGAACAGTCTCGGACGATGCTGCAACGTGATAGCGGGAATAGCACCATTTGAGTTCCTAGCGGAGGAGCGGTGCACCTACCATCGGGATACGCATGGCAGAGGCATGGAAGCAGCGGACAAACGGCAGGTGCGCAAGGCTTGCAAACAGCAGAGCCTCCGGAAGTGGCAACAACGTTGGGATAGGTCCCCAAGGGTCGTTGGACTCACCAACTCATCCCATCCATCGAAGCGTGGGTTGTCAGAAAGCACGGCCAGGTAAATTTCTACCTAACTCAGCTACTCAGCGGCCACGGCTGTTTTCGCAAGTATCTGCACCGCTTCGGGCATGAGGACACACCAGAGTGCTCATGGTGCGGACACAACGTGGAGGGAGGACGCCGAACATTCAATATTTGCGTGCGGCAGGTTTACGGCGCAGCGTCACCAGCTGGAAGTAGCCCTGGGTGGGGCGATATCCAAGCACAACCTGGTGCAGTACATGCTAAAGGTCCCCAGGTAACTGGGAGGCGACCAGTAACTTCGCGGCTGCGATTATGACGGAACTGCGCGCTGTTGAGCGCCAGAGAAGGGAGCAGCAAGGCTGAAGCGACGCCTCCACTTGTGTGAAGCATTGCTTCGCGGCCGTACCACACTTGTCGGGCTCGCATAGTCATGTCACCTTATTGTAAATAGTTAAGTAAAAGTAGATCAATTAAATAAATGGAAACAACAAAAAAAAAAAAAAAAAAACATATACACTGTTCAGAGTGGGGACGGCGCTGGCGGGGCAACCGCTCTGTGGGCATTCCAGCCACATCTCAGTGTTAGCACTCCAGCTACGCAAGCGGCTGCCCTCGCTTTCGCCTCATACTTAAGAGCATTTTTCCCCGGCGACGCTCTCTTCAATCTTAAATTCACCTCGGGCACGCTCCCGCCCACGATCACGCTCCCGCTCTCGCTGCCGACAGCCCTCGGCAGCAGGCAGCGCACTTTCCATCTACGTGCGCTCCCGCTCCCGCTCCCGCTCTCGCTCCCAGCAGCCCTCAGCAGCTGGGCGTAACTTCACTTCACTTCGTTCCTACACTCAAAGCGACTCGGGCTACATTCGCACGCGAGTACAGCTGTACATTTACATATAACGACATATACAAAATAAATATATTGAAATCGACGACCCCGGCTTTTCTCTTGGACTTCTCTTGGATCTTTTTTGGAACTCCCGACCTGGACATTTCGCGACGCCCCTTGGCTCAATCATTTGGTCCTTCGAGCCGGATTTACTGCTTCCCCAAAAGCTCTCCAGCCTTCGAGCACGGCATCGCCCTCACCACAGGAATTCTCAAGATAAGTACGCTTGCCTTCTTTACCATAAACCGCCTCCATTTAGCGGTTTATGTTCCATAGAAAATTCCGCAATTTCAAGTGCCGCGACCGAAGTACATATATATAGCCTTATATATGTACTCTCGCCAACTCCGTTATCCGTGTTGCTTCAAGCTTCGCCACCGCCATATTATCGGCAATTCCGGCCGTTCTCCGCTACTTCACTTCGAATTACCAGTGATACGGTAGTTTTTTCTTCGGTTTCTTGTGTCCGTCCATAACTCGCGGACAAATTATTTACCAAAATAATTAATTATTTAATACAATATATTAAATAAAAGTGTATTCGTTATGTATGTACGCACATTCCAGCCCATGAGAGCGGCTTGCGTACATACACACACACATACATTAATACTTCTCTAGTGTGTTCCATCCGCGCCCTACCCCAATAGTATATATATTGGCACACTCCAAGTGCCAGTGAATCCACACACACATACACTAATATTTCTCCAGTGCGTTCCATTCGCGGCCTACCCCAATAATATATATTGGCACGATCAAGTGCAAGTGAAATCGCACACACCTACATTAAAATACAGGTCTCCAAGAGGCATTCCATCCGCGCCCTACCCTAATACAATATACACTGGCACACTCAAGTGCCAGTGAACACACACACATACCAACATATACACATTACAGCCGCAATAAAAGTATACATCCAGCTACCTGTGTTTTCTTAATTAAATTTATTATTTATTTTATTTATTTATTTATTACATTTATTTGCATAGTTGGCTCCCAACTATATACATACATACACACATTCAACAAAAATACCAAACAATTAAATACCGCAATCCACAACTCCGCGCAAGTGCCATATTTGAAAATCCGCGATTAAGTGAAATTCGTGCCCTCCAGCCACTTTTCGCAAGGTATCCAATTTCTCCCACAATCTCCAGAGTCCAAATTAATTACTCGCGACCAAGGCACGGCGCATTTTCCGTAATTATTTGGCAATTTACCTTACAAATTGGCAAATTTGTGTTCCGTGTTTTTGGTATTTTTTGTTCCGAGAGTGAAAGGTGGCCCAAAACTATCGGCATCCGAACCCGGTGTTCACCCGAATAGAGGAAAATAAATTAATTAAATAATTAAAGATACCGACCACGTCCAAGAGAAACCTCAAAGTTTTTGTTTGTTCACAAACAAAAAAATATTTTTTTTGTTGTTTTGATAAAGAAACTATTGTTGTTCCGTTTCTGTGAGGTGTCCGTGCCTGCATCCATTGCTTCCTTCCATCCGATAGTAACCCAGTTCCGCTCACGACTGCGTCAAGGGGTAAACGGAGGAGCATCGCACAGTCAATATTTCCAAATATTGCTACTCCAGTGTGACCGTTCCTCTCCTCAGCTCGGCTCAATATAGGGTCACTCATTGTTTGAGATTTCTCACCTACAGGTGATCTCAAACAATCCGAGTCGTTCCGATTATTGCCTTCCAGCTAGCTTGAGGCCTTTTGTCTGATAGTCCGTGTTTGGGTTACGGGTGTTTTCCTGACGGTTCCGAGTCAACTCTACTCAGACCAGTCTGCAGTCCCTCACAGACTTCCAAAAACGATTTTTCTTGCGTGGGTCCTTTTAAATTATGCCAACAGGTCACAAGGACGGCAAACAACTTTTGCCTGTGACCTCGTCCAACCGGCTACGCACCTCGTCCGCCTCCGGAACTACTCCGACACAGCCAATCAAGGCATCCCCTCACTCCGAGAGCAGCCAGTAGCAGTCCTGCTACAAGGACCAAATCGGTCCTATTCCGTCTCCGGTGACCCTTAAGGTTCCATCGGTGACTAAACAGGATCCGAAAGGCTGCATCACTAGTCCCGTCAGCTCTCGCCACTTCACCACAATGGCTCAATCCGCCACCTCTGCCGCTCGGACCAAATTGGTAGCCGCCATTGGCCGACTATCCCACCTGGCAGAGCGTATCACTTCCGCCCCATCCGCCCCTCTGTCCGAGGTCCGCCGAGGCCAAATCCTCAGCATGTGGACGGACGTCGAGGCCGAATACAAGGTCTGTTCCGCGGTGATGGCTGACGAGGATCCAGAAATCCAAGCGGACATCCGGGAAACATATGGCGAATGCTATGGGGTATTTGAGCAGTGTCTCAGCGACCTCAATGCCCAGCTGGCCCCCTCCGCAGTCCTTCCTCCCGCACAGCCAGTCCAACAGGGCGGCTGTCGACTGCCTCCCGTCAATATTGAGGTTTTTTCAGGGGACTACGTCCGCTGGCCCACATTCCGGGATCTGTTCACCGCGGTCGTGATAAACAATCCAAAGTTATCTCCGGTAGAGAAGTTATACTACCTCACCGAGAAGACCAGGGGGCGATCCAAAGGCCATTGTAGAAAAGTCCCCTCACGAATGACGGTTTCGAGTCCGCCTGGTTGGCTCTCCGCAGCCGATATGAGAACAATCGGCTTCTGGTGACTAACCAAATTAACATTCTCCTCTTCTTGCCCCGCGTAACTTCCGAATGCAGTCGTGCTTTGAAGGAACTTCAAAGTACGATGCAGGAGTCCTAAATGCGCTAGCGGTATCCAACGTTTGCACGGACAATTGGGATAGTCTGCTTGTCACTATCTGCGCTTCAAAACTGCCGAAGCTAAGCCGCGCCTTATGGGAAGCGTCCGTGACGGACAAGAAGGAAGTGCCGCCCTGGAAAGGAGATCGACTCCTTCCTCACTCAGCGCTATTTGACGCTCGAAGCTATTGAGAGCGACCCTTCCACTTCCCGAGTGGCTACGAATCCGCCACCCTCCCAAGGCGGCCAGAATCCATCCACTTCTTGCAACCGATCCAATCCATTCCGGTCGCACGGCAGTTCGGTGCCGAACAAGGTTCTTTCTTTCAAGAACCAAGTGAGTCGAAGAAGAGGACGTGTGATCTCTGTTCCACGGAGAATCACCCGATCCGACTATGTCCGCGCTTTTCTTAACATGTCCGCTGATGCTCGTTCCAATTGCATCAAGACTAAAACAGCTGTGCCTAAACTGCTTCGCAAGGGGCCATCAGCTTCGCGACTGCTCAAGCAGCCACAATTGTTCCACTTGTGGAGCCAGGCATCATACGCTTTTGCATCGTTCCGCGCCTCCGTCCAACATGGCGGCTTCGACATCCGCCCAAACCCCCAGCTCGTCAATTCTCAGCCCAACGTACAGAGCTATTTCTCCTCCAGCACAAGTACCGTTCTTCTGGGCACAGCACTCATTAATATTTGCCACCTGGGGACCAATTTCCGTGCCCGCGCTCTGATCGACTCAGGCTCCGAAGCGACGTTCATCACTGAACGCCTCTTTAACATCATTAAACCACCGTTCGAAGCTATCCAGGCTCAAGTTGCGGGTTTAAACCAAACCGTAGCGGCCAAGGCGCAAAAGCGTTGCCACTTCATGATCGGGGCCGCCTCCAGGCCGGGCCTCAAGATCGAGACCACGGCATATGTTCTTCCTCAATTAGCAGGCAACCTTCCTTCATATCCGATACCGCAGCACTTCTTGGATAACCTTCCAAACCTCCAATTGGCAGACCCTTTCTTCCACCGAAGCTCGCAGATTGATGTGCTTCTAGGCGCTGACATCCTTCCTTCTATCCTGTTGAGCGGCTTCCAGTCTGCCATTTGTGGCTCGCTGCTGGGACAAGAGACCATCTTCGGATGGGTCCTATCCGGTCCGGTATCAGCTGACTCGGCTCGGACGGTTTCCGCCTTCACCACGAAGCTCTCGTTTAACTCGGATGTCCGACTCGAGAAGCTTCTCACCAAATTCTGGGAGGTGGGAGGACCTTCCGGGGAGACCGACGAGCGAGTCCGATTCAGTGTGCGAGGAAAACTTCCTCCAGACCACTAAACGAGCCCCGATGGGGGAGATGGGATTGTTACTCTCCCTTTCAAGTGTCCAGAAAAAGTCGAGCTAGGCCACTCCAGAAACGCGGCCCAGGCCCAGTTCCTTAGAAACGAGCAGCGGCTGCAGCGGAACTTGCCGCTCAAGAAGCAGTACGACTCCGTCATTCAGGAATATTTAGAGCTCGGCCACATGACAGCGGTTACACCTAGTCATGATTCCGGCCATTTCTACCTGCCACATCACGCCGTGTTTAAACCCGACAGCACCACAACCAAATTGCGCGTAGTCTTCAACGCCTCCAGCCCGTCTTCCAACGGGAAAAGCCTCAACGACACGTTGCATGCTGGGCCAGTCCTTCAGTCTGACTTGACCATGCAAATCCTGAGGTGGCGCGTCTTTCGCTACGTTTTCAATGCCGACATCAACAAGATGTATCGGCAAATCAAGTGGCTTCCCAACACACGCCCTATCAGCGAATATTGTTTCGCGACCGTAACGGGGACGTGTGTGACTACGAGCTCACCACTGTCACTTTCGGAGTCAATTGCGCACCGTACCTCGCCCTCCGCGTCCTCAAGCAACTCGCACAAGAGGTGCGTCCACAGCTGCCTATGGCAAGCGTCATCCTAGAGAGCGACATGTACGTGGACGACGTGCTCGCTGGTGCTCACTCTCAGTCTCAGGCAATTTCCGCCATTGCTGAACTACGCGAAGCACTCGACTCTGCAGGGTTTCCGCTCCGAAAGTGGACAGCTAACCATAAGGGGCGTCCTACGCGACATTCCAGTCGACCACTTACTCCGCGCTGACTTCCTAGAGCTGGAAGAGAGTAGCATCGCTAAGACGTTGGGAATCCGATGGCAAGCCAGTGCCGACGAGTTCTTCTTTTCGCCTCCCGCCTTAAACGAGCGAAAATCCTGCACGAAGCGCAATGTGCTGTCCCAAATCGCGCAGCTCTTTTGATCCAGCGGGATGGCTTGCCCCCTTCGTCGTCCAACCGAAAATATTTATGCAGGAGATTTGGTTGAGAGAGTTAGGATGGGATGACGTCCTTCCTAACGATCTGTCTCAAGAGTGGGAGACATTCCTGAAAAGCTTTCCGGCCATCCAAGGGATCCGCATTCCGCGGTGGTTACACGTCTGTCCGATGGCCAAGGTACAGATTCATGGGTTCTGCGACGCGTCTCAACGTGCCTATGGGGAAGCGATTTACGTCCGAGTTGAGCGTCCGCAGGGCATTGTGTGTACCCTTCTCACAGCCAAAACCCGCGTTGCCCCCGTGAAAACAGTCTCGTTGCCTCGACTCGAGCTGTGCGGAGCTGTCCTTCTGACAGAACTCTCCGTGGCCATCCTTCCTCAAATGCCGCTCGACGCCAGCCAGGTGCACTTTTGGACCGATTCCACTATTGTGTTGGCCTGGTTGAACAGGCCGGCATGTGATTGGACCACTTTTGTAGGGAATCAAGTCGCCAAAATCACTCGCTGTTGGCCCCGCGAACGATGGAGCCACGTCCGATCCGAGGACAACCCGGCCGACCTCGCCAGTCGAGGGCTCGGACCCACTGAACTGGTCGGCAATGACATGTGGTGGCATGGCCCTGCGTGGCTGCGTGGTCCGCAGTCGGAGTGGCCCTGTCCACGAGGCTCAATCCTTGAGACCGACTTGGAGAAACGAGCCGTCAAGGTTCACCACGCCACTGACACCGCCTCGGACATTCTCAGCCGATTTTCCGAATTCGGACGCGCTCTGCGCGTGATCGCCTACGTTCGGCGGTTCGTCCAGCGAGTCAGAGGGCAAGCAACGCCAGTCCACGTATCCACAGAGCTAGACAATAAAGAGGTCGCTGCAGCTCTCCAAGCTGTCACCATCACGACCCAACGCTTCCATTATACGGCGGAGCATCGCTGTCTTGTAAACAAGCAGCCACTTCCGACTACGAGCTCTCTTCAGAACCTCAATCCGTTCCTGGACCAGAACGGAGTCATGCGGGCATGTGGCCGGGTCAAGCCTCGGCATCCATGACCTACAACGAGCGGCATCCAATCCTGTTGCCACCCGCATGCCTCCTGGTTCGCCTGCTGGTTCGATTCATCCATCACGTATCTTTTTATATGGTGGGAACCAGCTGGTCATCCGCCTTCTCCGGGCAACATACTGGATCCCTCGACTACGTCACGTCGTGAGAGCAGTAATCCACTCCTGTAAGGTCTGCGTCATCCATCGCAAGCGACTCCAAACCCAATTAATGGGCGACCTTCCTTCCTCACGAGTTACATTTTCGCGGCCGTTCACATACACCGGAGTCGACTTCGCCGGGCCGTTCGACGTGAAAAGTTTCACAGGACGCGCCTGTCGCATCTCCAAGGGGTATGTGTGCGTGTTCGTTTGTTTTACCACGAAGGCCATCCATTTGGAGGCTACATCCGACTTGTCCACCGACACTTTCTAGCCGCCTTCGCCCGGTTCGTCGCGAGACGAGGCTGTCCCCACGAAGTCCACTCCGACAACGGGAGGAATTTTGTCGGCGCATCCCGCTCTCTGGCTGTGGACCTTCTCGAGGCCCTCCGCACTCGGACCTCCGCGGTGTACAGCCAGCAGGGGCTAACGTGGCGATTCATCCCTCCAGGGGCCCCACATATGGGGGCTTATGGGGAAGCGGGTGTGAAGAGCTTCAAGGCTCTTTTTCCAACGGTCGATGTGTACTTCCAAATACACATTAGAGGAGTTCGCGACCTTTTTCTCCAAGATTGAGGCATGCCTTAACTCGCGACCAATCGCTCCAATGTCGAGGACCCAACGGACCCGTTGGCTTTGAGCCCAGGTCATTTTCTGATTGGTGGGCCACTACTATCCGTGGCAGAGCCCGAAATTCAGGCGAGCGCCTCCTCCATCCTAAACCGCTGGCAACACCTCAAGGCTCTCAACCAGCAATTTTGTTCGCGCTGGAAGACAGAGTACCTGCGAGAGTTGCACAAGCGCAACAAATGGCAGCATCCGACAAGAGACCTCGAGGTTGGAGACCTCGTAGTGATCAAGGAGGAAAACATCCCTCTCACGAATGGCGTCTCGGCCGTGTTCAGAGCACGTATCCGGGACCCGATGAAAAGGTTCGCGTGGTAGACCTACTCACCGCCCGCGGCCTTATCAAGCGACCGATCACGAAGGTGGTTCTGCTGCCTATGGATTCGGAAGTCCTTCCACCTACCCTCGCGTAGGCTCCGATCCATGAGAATCCGCTTAATCCAGCAATAGTATCCGTAGTTCCTAAGCAGTTCGAAAAGCTCCCTTTTCGAATCGTTGACAATCCGTGCCAACACTGTACTAATCCTTCCTTGAATCTTTTTCTTCCATCGCAGTCATCTTCCGGAGTATAGCCATGGCTCCTAAGCATTCCGCGCAGTCCCGGGCAAGCCGCAAAGCCGATAGCACACCGGCACGAGGTAGAGTGCCTCGTTCAAGTGCCGAGTGTGCCCAGGAGTCCACCCGTTGAAAAGTTGCCGGACATTCCTGCGCATGAGCGGCGAAAGAGGCTACGAGCAGTATTATTGCACAAATACTGCTCGAATTGCCTGGCTCACGCCCACTCGGGCAAGGACTGCCGCAGTGGGGATAAGTGCAAGACGTGCGCTAAAAAACCACCACACCCTGCTCCACCTTCCAGGACCGCGGCGCCCCGTCGGCTCCTCTTCGGCATCGACGTCTCCTACTACCACCTCCCGCGCAGAGCGACGCCCTCGTCGTCCGGTCAGCCGACCCGTCCTCGGGGATCCGGCCCCGACAGTGCACTCCTTGCTCCAGCACCGGAGCATCAACGTCCTTCCGACGGCACGGGTGGTCCTCGCGGTGCAACAGAGGACGCACAGCATGGTCGCCCTCATCGATCCCTGTACGCCGGTCAGCTGCATCGACGCCAAGGTGGCTAAGGAATTGAAGCTGCCAACCACCTGCATCGGGGAGGAGAGAGTTTGCACCGCCATAATCCGGGCTAAGACGGAAGGACTCCAGTGGGAGGCCGTCTTCAAAATCGAGCCCCGTCTCTCCGCGTCCGCACCCCGATCCGTCCACTGAGTGACACTGTCCGGGCTCGGTTCGATGATCTGAAGCTGGCCAACACGGAGTTCCACAAGCCGGCGACCATTTCGCTCGTCTTGGGAGCAGATGTCTATCCGAAGGTCATCCAGCCGGGCTTCCTCGCCCGCGAAGACGGCCTCCCCGTGGCCCAAAGCACGGTGTTTGGGTGGATTGTTTCTGGTGCGTGCACGCAGACTTAAAAACTCTTTGCAATCCTGCAAGGGGGGGAAGTTCAGAGTGGGGACGGCGCTGGCGGGGCAACCGCTCTGTGGGCATTCCAGCCACATCTCAGTGTTGTATTCACTCCAGCTACGCAAGCGGCTGCCCTCGCTTTCGCCTCATACTTAAGAGCATTTTTCCCCCCGGCGACGCTCTCTTCAATCTTAAATTCACCACGGGCACGCTCCCGCCCACGATCACGCTCCATGCGCTCGCTGCCGACAGCCCTCGGCAGCTTGAGCGGAATTTCCATCTACGTGCGCTCCCGCTCCGCTCTCGCTCCCAGCAGCCCTCAGCAGCTGGGCGTAACTTCACTTCACTTCGTTCCTACACTTTCAAAGCGACTCGGGCTACATTCGCACGCGAGTACAGCTGTACATTTACATATACCGACATATACAAAAAAATATATTGAAATCGACGACCCCGGCTTTTCTCTTGGACTTCTCTTGGATCTTTTTTGGAACTCCCGACCTGGACATTTCGCGACGCCTTGGCTCAATCATACACATTACAGCAGCAATAAAAGTATCCATCCAGCTACCTGTGTTTTTTTAATTAAATTTATTATTTATTTTATTTATTTATTTATTACATTTATTTGCTTAGTTGGCTCCCAACTATATAAATACATACACACATTCAACAAAAATACCAAACAATTAAATACCGCATTCCACCACTCCGCGCAAGTGCCATATTTGAAAATCCGCGATTAAGTGAAATTCGTGCCCTCCAGCCACTTTTCGCAAGGTCTCCAATTTCTCCCACATTCTCCAGAGTCCAAATTAATTACTCGCGAGCAAGGCACGGCGCATTTTTCCGTAATTATTTGGCAATTTACCTTACAAATTGGCAAATAGTGTTTCGTGTCTTGATATTTTTTGTTCTGAGGAGAGAGGTGGCCCAAAACTATCGGCATCCGAACCCGGTGTTCATCCGAATAGAGAAAAAAAATAAATTTATTAAATAATTAAAGAATCCGACCACGTCCAAAAAAACCTCCAAGTCTTTTTGGTTCACAAACAAAAAAATATTTTTTTTTTTTGTTGTTTTGATAAAGAAATTATTGTTGTTCCGTTTCTGTGAGGTGTCCGGGCCTGCTTCCATTGCTTCCTTCCATCCGATCGTAACCCAGTTCCGCTAACGACTGCGTCAAGAGGTAAACGGAGGAGCATCGCACAGTCAATATTTCCAAATATTGCGAATGGCGTCTCCAGTGTGACCGTTCCTCTCCTCAGCTCGGCTCAATGTAGGGTCACTCATTGTTTGAGATTTCTCACCTACAGGTGATCTCAAACAATCCGAGTCGTTCCGATTATTGCCTTCCAGCTGGCTTCTGAGGCCTTTTGTCTGTGTAACGGACCACAACGGTCCGTCACAAGAAAACACAAATAGATATATGTATACACAATACAAGCCTAGACTAAAACTATATATATATAGACTATTATTATAAAACACCTGACACTACCAAACACACTACACCTAATTCCGCGTTGCTATGTTAGCAAAACACGCGGACTAGGTCACCTGACACTACCAAACACACTACACCTAATTCCGCGTTACTATGTTCAGCGGACTAGGTCACCTGACACTGCACCAAGTTCCGCGATCGCCGCGAGCGATTGCCACAACATACACCCAAAAACGCGGACTCAGCGACCCCCACACACCAGGTGCCGGCTTTAAATAGCACGCGCCATGGATGAATGGGGCAGTCGATCAGCAGTCCATCAGAGTGCATCAACAGTCAACACCGCGCCACAATTACACGCCAGAACACACTAGTAGTAGTAAAAACCGCAATTAATCAAAAAAATAAAGAAAAGAAATTTACAAACCTCAACCTCAACACAGTGTCATCATTTTCTTCGCCGACCGCGAAACGCCACCCAGGTAACCCAGTAACCTCTTATTACCGCACACACCGAAACTCAAGGTGGCAGCGTTTCCCTTCCATCGCCAAAGCGCGAATAAAGAACTGCCTGCACGGTAACCCGACGCTCCGCCCGCTCAATTTTTCGGTCTCACGGCCATCCCCTCGCCCTAAAGTGCCAGCACTTCTACAAATTTCTTGTGGAAAGAACCTTGGACAGACTGAGCCTACCTCAGCCTGGGATAGGTATCCTGGCCAAGTGGCGCCCGAGCAGGGACTTTACAAAAACGTTAAGGAGATTTAAGGAGAAAACCTTAACACGGGGATACGTGGACTAAAACCCACGGCCACCGAGAAAGAAAACAGAGCTAGGAACTAAAACACACAAATCCAGTCGCGAGTGCCACCGAGAAAGTCTACGCAGTGCGCGAGTACCGAAAAACAGTGATCAAGTGCCCAAAACACCCCAGAAGGGGTTAAAACCCCAGCATTAAATTCACCACGGGCACGCTCCCGCCCACGATCACGCTCCCGCTCTCGCTGCCGACAGCCCTCGGCAAAATGAGCGCACTTTCCATCTACGTGCGCTCCCGCTCCCGCTCTCGCTCCCAGCAGCCCTCAGCAGCTGGAGCGTAACTTCACTTCACTTCGTTCCTACACTCAAAGCGACTCGGGCTACATTCGCACGCGAGTACAGCTGTACATTTACATATACCGACATATACAAAATAAATATATTGAAATCGACGACCCCGGCTTTTTCTCTTGGACTTCTCTTGGATCTTTTTGGAACTCCCGACCTGGACATTTCGCGACGCCTTGGCTCAATCATACACATTACAGCAGCAATAAAAGTATCCATCCAGCTACCTGTGTTTTTTTAATTAAATTTATTATTTATTTTATTTATTTATTTATTACATTTATTTGCATAGTTGGCTCCCAACTATATAAATACATACACACATTCAACAAAAATACCAAACAATTAAATACCGCATTCCACCACTCCGCGCAAGTGCCATATTTGAAAATCCGCGATTAAGTGAAATTCGTGCCCTCCAGCCACTTTTCGCAAGGTCTCCAATTTCTCCCACATTCTCCAGAGTCCAAATTAATTACTCGCGAGCAAGGCACGGCGCATTTTCCGTAATTATTTGGCAATTTACCTTACAAATTGGCAAATAGTGTTTCGTGTCTTGATATTTTTTTGTTCCGAGAGTGAGAGGTGGCCCAAAACTATCGGCATCCGAACCCGGTGTTCATCCGAATAGAGAAAAATAAATTTATTAAATAATTAAAGAATCCGACCACGTCCAAGAAAAACCTCCAAGTCTTTTTCTTTTTGGTTCACAAACAAAAAATATTTTTTTTTGTTGTTTTGATAAAGAAATTATTGTTGTTCCGTTTCTGTGAGGTGTCCGGGCCTGCTTCCATTGCTTCCTTCCATCCGATCGTAACCCAGTTCCGCTAACGACTGCGTCAAGAGGTAAACGGAGGAGCATCGCACAGTCAATATTTCCAAATATTGCCACTCCAGTGTGACCGTTCCTCTCCTCAGCTCGGCTCAATGTAGGGTCACTCATTGTTTGAGATTTCTCAATACAGGTGATCTCAAACAAAACCCGAGTCGTTCCGATTATTGCCTTCCAGCTAGCTTGAGGTTTTGTCTGTGTAACGGACCACAACGGTCCGTCACAAGAAACACAAATAGATATATATGTATACACAATACAAGCCTAGACTAAACTATATATATAGACTATTATTATAAAACACCTGACACTACCAAACACACTACACCTAATTCCGCGTTGCTATGTTAGCAAAACATAGGTCACCCTGACACTACCAAACACACTACACCTAATTCCGCGTTACTATGTTAGCGGACTGGGTCACCTGACACTGCACCAAGTTCCGCGATCGCCGCGAAACGGTGCCACAACATCACCCACACAAAAACGCGGACTCAGCGACCCCCCACACCAGGTGCCGGCTTTAAATAGCACGCGCCATGGATGAATGGGGCAGTCGATCAGCAGTCCATCAGAGTGCATCAACAGTCAACACCGCGCCACAATTACACGCCAGAACACACTAGTAGTATAAAAACCGCAATTAATCAAAAAAATAAAGAAAAAGAATTTACAAACCTCAACCTCAACACAGTGTCATCATTTTTCTTCGCCGACCGCGAAACGCCACCCAGGTAACCCAGTAACCTATTATTACCGCACACACCGAAACTCAAGGTGGCAGCGTTTCCCTTCCATCGCCAAAGCGCGAATAAAGAACTGCCTGCACGGTAACCCGACGCTCCGCCCGCTCAATTTTCGGTCTCACGGCCATCCCCTCGCCCTAAAAGTGCCAGCACTTCTACAAATTTCTTGTGGAAAGAACCCTGGACAGACTGAGCCTACCTCAGCCTGGGATAGGTATCCTACAAGTGGCGCCCGAGCAGGGGGACTTTACTGGCAACGTTAAGGGTAGTTTAAGGAAAAAAACCTTAACACGGGGATACGTGGACTAAAACCCACGGCCACCGAGAAAGAAAACAGAGCTAGGAACTAAACACACAAATCCAGTCGCGAGTGCCACCGAGAAAGTCTACGCAGTGCGCGAGTACCGAAAACAGTGATCAAGTGCCCAAAACACCCCAGAAACAACACAAAACACCATGGAATCCCACGAAGAGGACTCAGGCAGCGAATTCCACGCCGTCGAGAAAACCTCAACCCAGGCGTCAGCATCGGCTGGATTTACAAGCGTCGTCGAGAGGATCTGGAGGCGTTCGCCAAGGAATTTGGATTCAGCGGTGAAGGAACTGTCGAACTATCGATGCGTAGGAACTTTGCCATACTAGTCGCCGGACCACTCCCGCCGAGTAATTGGGTTCGCCTGGCAGAACTTTAGAGCGGAAATACGCCCGACCAGCCGGACGCTCCAAGTCCCCGATGCCCACCACCCCGGGTCCATCAGGCACCCAGAGGCAGGACCCGAAACCCAGCACACAAATCCCCACAATCGCTGAGAACGAGCCCCGACCACCAACCTTAATGGTCGAGGATCTCCCCAGGCCGCCAACCACGGAAACTTGCCGCTCACCCACGCAGAGAATTGTGCCAGCGACCGACCCACACATCGACGGGCCCGACTACAACCGCATCGCACGAACTGCGGAACGCATCCGCGGATGGGGCATCCAGTTCAGCGGAGAAAATGACCCGATATCATTTCTGGAACTACTCGAGGAACGCGCGAGCTCGTATGGAGTGGACACCAACCAGCTGCCTCGGGCCATGGCCGAACTACTCACCGACCGGGCTAGCCGTTGGTACCGTACCAGCCAACTACAGTGTAGCTCCTGGGGATACTTCCGCCAGGAATTTCTGTCGTATTTTCTGCCGCCAAGGTATTTCGAACAATTGGACGACCAGATCCGGGGCCGCAAGCAAGCGGTGAGAGAACCGTTCAAAGATTACCTCATCGAGATACGGCTACTCATGCACCATGCCGGGTACGATCCAGTTAAACAGCTGCACAGGATCTACGACAACGCCTTGCCAGGAATCCAGCTATACGTGCGACGAGACCAATTGGAAAGCTTGTCACAGCTGACACGGCTCGCCTCTGAGTACGAAATCATCCACGAGAGGGAACATGAGATCACCCCCGCACCCATCCGAAGCATACCGAGGGACACCAGGCCGGCAAGGCGCCCAGATCGCAGAGAAGATGACTCCTACCGGATGCCAGCTCGGAGACCCCATTGGGTCTCAGCGGACACACCTCGGAGACAGTCAGCAAACCAAAAAGATGCGACGGGGCCGGACGTGGCCCATCGCATGATCACCACGCCCATTTCCAATCCACGCACAGCCTGTCGCCGGTGTGGTCAAGCTGGGCACGCCGCCTACGACTGCACCCACCCCTCGATCCTATTCTGCTGGGAATGTGGAAAACGCGGCACTCGGACTATCGACTGTTGCCGCCAGGCCACGTCGGGAAACGACGCGCGTCCTCGACTGACACGGGATCAGCCGAAAACGACGCCACAGTAACCTCGCAAAACCGCCCGCTCCACATGAACGACGGCCGGATAGTGGCGATAGTGACGATAGGGAGGACAAAGAACAGAGGCCACTATCGACACCGGGGCATCGAAGTTTCGTCAGTGCCAACCTGGCCCGACAACTAGACAATAACTCCAACCTGCAAGATGCATGCGTCCGCATACGCCTGGCTGACGGCTCAGTCAGAGAGAGATCACACAAGTTCTACTGGCGCCCATCAAGCTGGATCATCGAGAGGTTCAAATCCCACTCCTGGTCCTACCAAACATGTTGGAGCAAGTTATTGTCGGCATGGACTTCCTATGTGCCATCAAAACGACGATCCAATGCGGCACCACGCTGCTAAAACTACGATATCACCGCCCCACGCCAACGCCACCGTCAGTTCTGACCAACCACGTCCAAGACGCCAAAACCAGCAACCAGAAACCTAAGCCAACCGCAGCGAACACACGTCCCCGACCTACCACAAAGAAAACGGCACCCAATACCGCAACGAAGAATACGACACCGAAACCAACCGCAGCGCAAGCGAAACACCGGCCCACAACGGAAAACACGAATCCGAAACAAGCACCGGTAAGCTGCAACCAAGCGAACGGAAAACGAATCCCACGGCCAATACGGAGCACCCGCGTCCTAAGCCAAACCCAGGGAACACACATCCCAAACACACCACGAGGATCTCACACACGAGACAAGAATCAACACACTTGAACCAGGCGCTCGACACAGGAAGCCCAGGATCAAAACAAACTACGGGGCACACGCACCCCAAACCCACCACACGGATCTCACCCACGAGACAAACCCAAGCGAACTGGAATCCGCTCGACACAGGAAGCCCAGGACCAAGTTCAGCCACCGCGCACCCATGCACCATTCCCCCCACGGAGAAGGTGAACCCACGGACAACCTCAGAGACGACAACCAGCCCCGAACAACGACACAGACAACGGCAGCAGCAATGCAACAACCAAACCACGAGGGAAACAGCCACGCCAATCCCCTGGTCGGGTCCAATCATCGAACTAATATCCACAGAACCTCTCCACCCGGAACCGGACTCTAGCCCGATGACTCCCCGACACACCGACCGCAGCCCTGTCGTACCCACGGCCGACGCCACCCCGATCTTCGCCAACCCACTGGAGTACCTTCCGCGTACTGACGTGCCCACTAGCGCCATGCACCACGCCATGCCTAACACCACGTCCGAAATCTTCGTCGCCCAAACAAGTCGTCGCTGCGAAAACAGAGTCGTCACTGAGACCCGCCTGGCCATAGGTCGATCTGGAGAAATTGCAACCCAGATATACCGCCAGACCCACGAAGCTACGCCACTCACGGCCAACGCTACCCCCGATCGTCGCCCACATAAGCGACTACCCACGTAGGATCGAACCCCCCAGTGCGTTCGACACCACCATCCTCCCAGAAGACCCAAGCCAGCCCACGGACCCCGAGATCACCCGACCCCTCAGAACACGATCCAGAACCGGTCTCCGATCCCTGGCCGCCGGACCTGGCACCACAGATCCAAGAATTTCTGGACGCAGAACTTCCAAAATTCAATAACCTCCACGGAACCTCGGACATCGCCGAGCATACCATCGTCATGAGGGATAATCGACCCATCAAGCAGCGGTACTACCCAAAGAACCCAGCCATGATGCGGATTATCGACGAGCAAGTCGACCAATTGATCCAAGAAGGTCTCATCGAACCCTCACGAAGCCCGCACAGTGCGCCCATCGTACTCGTACGTAAAAAAGAACGGCAAATGGCGCATGTGCGTGGACTACCGACAACTCAACACTCACTCTATTCCTGACGCATACCCACTGCCCAGAATCAACTACATTTTGGAGCGCCTACAGAACGCACGTTTCATAACCACCCTCGATCTGAAGAACGGATACTGGCAAATACCCATGGCCAACGGAAGTAGAGAAGCCACCGCCTTCACGGTCCCCGGCAGAGGTCTCTATCAATGGAAAGTGATGCCCTTCGGATTACACTCTGCACCAGCAACATTCCAACGGGCCCTTGATACTGTGATCGGTGCCGACATGGAACCCTACGCATTCGCATATTTAGACGACATTGTCGTCGTCGGACGAGACTTCAAGGACCACCTACACAACCTGGCAATAGTCCCTCTCGCCTTCGAAAAGCGAACCTGCGGATAAACGCGGAAAAGTGCACATTTTTCCAAAGCCGGATCAAATATCTTGGTCACGTCATCAGCGAAGAAGGTATCCACACGGACCCCGACAAGATTGCCGCCGTCAAAGAACTCAAGCCACCCACGAACCTAAAGGAACTACGTCAGTGCATCGGAATGGCATCATGGTACCGAAGATTCGTTCCAAACTTTGCTACAGTCGTCCAACCAATGTCTCAGCTACTCAAGAAAGGACAAACATGGACATGGACAGCAGACCAACAAGCGGCCTTCGACCAACTAAAGGAACTACTCACGACCGCTCCCGTACTTGCTTGCCCCGATTTCAACGTCAAGTTTCACTACAAACCGATGCGAGCAACCTCGGCATAGGCGCCGTACTCACGCAAGAGATCGAAGGAAAGGAACGCGTCATCGCCTATGTCAGCCGGCGCTTGAACCAGGCCGAAGGAAACTACTCCGCCACCGACAAGGAATGCCTCGCCGTCATTTGGGCAATCCGAAAACTACGCTGCTACCTAGAAGGATACCGGTTCGACGTTATAACAGACCATCTCGCGCTAAAATGGCTAAACACTCTGGAGAGCCCCTACGGAAGAGTAGCGAGATGGGCGCTCGAACTCCAACAGTATCAATACGACGTCCACTATAGAGCAGGGGAAACAAAACGTAGTCGCCGACGCCCTGTCTCGACAACCCTTGGAAACGCTAGCCAGGATCAAAGAGGACGCAACAACCTGCCCCTGGCTCACACGAAGGATTCAACAAACCAAAGACGAACCCGATAAATACCCAGACTACGTCTTCGAGAATGGAGAACTCTACAGGCATCTAGGCCACGGAGCGGACGATCACGACCACGTGTCATGGAAACTCTGCGTCCCAAAGGACCGACGCCAAAGAGTCCTCAAGGAATGCCATGACCAGCCCACGGCAGGCCACCTCGGCGTTCGGAAAACCATCACACGGATCACACAACGATATTACTGGCCCGGCCTACACCGCGATGTGAGGAAGTACGTACGCAGCTGTTTGAGCTGTCAAAGTTCAAGGCACTACAGCGCAAGCCCGTGGGTAAGATGCTCACCCGCAGGGCCGAGGAACCTTTCGCAACACTATGCGCCGACTTCGTCGGGCCACTGCCCCGATCCAAACGAGGAAACACCATGCTACTGGTATTCTTCGACACCTTCTCGAAATGGACCGAACTAGTGCCACTTTTAAGAAAGCTACCACAGCTACCCTAGAGCTAGCTTTTCGGGAACGCATTCTAAGTCACTTCGGCGTACCAAAACGATTCGTCTGTGACAATGGAACACAGTTCACCAGCCGCTCATTCCGCCTGTTTATGCAAACAGCCGGCGTTGATCTGCAGCACACCGCACCGTATTGTCCCCAGGAAAACCCCACGGAACGGGCCAATCGGACGGTGAAGACCATGATCGCACAATTCGTGGAGGACCACCAAAACACATGGGATGAGCTGATACCCGAGATTTCACTGGCAATCAACTCCAGCGTCTCCGAAACCACTGGGTTCAGCCCCTCATTCCTGCTACACGGGAGAGAACCTCGCTTACCTGGAGCGCTGTACGATGAAGTCACACCAGGGACAGGAAGCCCACCGGACACAGCACACGCGAAGGCAACGCGACTTAAAGAAGTATTTGCAATAGTACGAAACAACATTCAGCGGGCAAGTCAAGAACAATCCCGGCACTACAATCTCCGCCGCCGACAATGGCGCCCCACGGTGGGCTCGCTAGTACTAATCCGCCAACATCACCTGTCTAATGCAGTCGACGGTTTCGCGGCGAAATTGGCCCCAAAGTATGACGGGCCCCTACAAAGTCAAAGGCTTTTACGTCGGCAAATATCGTGAAATTACAGCACCCCGAAAGCCGAAAACAAAAGGTGGCGAACATCAACGACCTAAAAAGAATTTCACGACGCAGTGGACAGCGGCCCCGCTGATGAAGCAAACGACACCCACAGTACTACTACCCACTCCCGGGAAAGTCAACCACCAACTCCGCTGATGAAGCAAACGACACCCACAGTACTACTAACCCACTCCCGGGAAAGTCAACCACCAACTCCGCTGATGAAGCAAACGACACCTACAGTACTACTAACCCACCCCGGGAAAAGTCAACCACCAACTCCGCTGATGAAGCAAACGACACCAGGTACTACTAACCCTTTTGGGAAAGTCATTCCGCTGATGAAGCAAACGACACCCACAGTACTACTGGGCTTTTGTGGGGAAAGTCAACCACCAATTCCGCTGATAGAGCGGAGCACAAAGTACTACTGACCCACTACCACCGGGCCAACCGACGATTCCGCTGATGGGGCAACCGTACACAACAGCCCACTGACCCACTACCGGGTACGCCAACCGCAAATTTCGCTGACGGGGCAGGCATAAGCGATCGCACCACCACGAGGCGCCGACCCGTAGAAACGCCGACGACAGCGAAAATAGCAAACAAGCCGCGGAACACCAAGTTTCTAATAATGAGAAGATCACCCCGGGGCGGTATATAAATCTGGACCCCAGAGCAACAAGCAACCAGAAGACAACAGACATCACCGTAAACATACCACCGTGACCAGCAACCATCACCAATCAACTATCAAACATCAAGCCAAGATGCACAGCAGCAAGCAATCGTCCAGCCAGCGCGGAAGCAAAGAGGGGCCCGACGGCGCTACTACTCCTGTTGATCCTAGTCGACAGGACAGCCGCCGCAATAACCTCGACCATGAAGATCAGCGACTACTCAAACGCCAACCATATCCCCATTATCGACGGCGACGCGGTCTTATGGGAGACCTACGGATACCTGCAGCATACAACGAACCTGACGTCCTACGTAGCATACGTAGATCAGGCGGAACATGCCACCAGATTATTCGCCGCGGATCGAGTAGCCCCGGTGCTCACGACAGACCTCGAGCGCATCCGGACCTTGGTGGCGACACTGGAAATCCACCACAGGGGCACCAGGAGTCTGAACATCCTGGGAACCGCCCTCAAAGTAATCGCCGGAACGCCCGATTTCAGCGACTGGGAGCAGCTCCGCTTCAAGCAGGGGCAGCTCATCGAGTCCGAGGCCAAGCAGATTGGAATAAACTCCAGGATGCAGACACGGCTGAACGAGCTGACGGGGTACATGAATAAACCTCGTCAGGTCAGGAGGTACGGAGCGGGTACAGTTGGCCGAGACGATTCTGGCCAAAAACAGAATCGTCATCGACGACTTACAGAACCTCATCCTTGGGCTGACACTCGCGAAAATCAACATTATCAGCCCAAACCTTCCTGGACGGCGCCGACATCGAGGAATTCAACGAGAACAGGCTGGACAACATCCGCCTGGTGGACCTACTCGAAGTATCAAAGTCAGCGTGTTCCAGAGTCGCGACCTGATCACCTTCCTGATCAAGTTCCCGAAAACCCACCATGGTATGTCGGAAGATGACGGTCTTCCCCGTGCAGCACCAGCACACGATCCTGGATTTCAGCGAGGGAAACACCGTAGCCGATTGCGGAGGCAGAACGATCAGCGTGACCAACTGCGAGACAGCCATCGGAGCCACATTCTGCAAGGAGCAGAAAACTCCCACCTGCGCCCAGCAATTGGCGGCAGGGGCAGTCGCACACTGCGGGACGCTGCCCGGACATCTGGACACCATCACCATCGTGGATCACGGGACCCCTAATCATCAACGAGGCCACGATGGTCGTTACCGACAAGGCCGGCGTCACGCAGACGCTCACGGGGACGTACCTGGTCACGTACGCGAACCGAGTCTCTAAACGGGACCTGGTACGTTAATCCCCAAGGTGCCTCCAGGAAGAAGGCAGCCGTCTCGGCCATGGTGAAACTGAACATCACCGGGCACGAGGAGAAACTGAGCATGCCCTTTCTGCGGGCTCTGAGCCTGGAAAACCTTCGCCACATAGAACAACTGACGACGAGGCACACCACCTCCCCACCTCCTCACCTTGATCGTCGCCCTAACGCTGGGAGTCAGCGTCTGCTGGCTGTGTGTGCGGCGACGAACCCACAAGCCCGCCCACCAACGCTGCGCCCCACGACGCCGAAATGGGCCGAACCTCCAGCGAGCCAGAACCGGCACCGGCACCGGCACCCAGCTCTGGCCCGAAACCGCTGACAAGGAAATGGCAACGCGCTGAGTACGCGCATACGCTGCCAAATCGTACAGGGAACCGGCAGAAGTAGGCGACTCCCCCACCCACTGAATAAAAGCACACTCGGAAAGTGCTGACCACGGTCCCGGTCGGCAGCGCAGCCGACCATCACCACTCTCGACCGAGGTATCATGGCAAGATACCGATGGCAGCACCAGCACATCAACTTCGCCACGCAAGTCAACCTATCATGGAACACACCATCACCATCCTGAGCTCATCGGACGAGGAGTCCAGAGATTCTGCAACTTGGACCCGAACTCCTCCCCCGCTCCAACCGACGGGTACACCCGAACAGCGAGGACTGGGGACTCCACAACGTGGACCCGGAGCTCCCCCCCCCCGCTCCACCGACGGGTACGCCACGAACAACGAGGAATCCAGGGATTCCACAACTTGGAGCCGGTACTCCTCCCCCCAATCGAGCTACGGACCAGAGCACGACGCCGCCACGTGGCCCATCCAGGAAGAATCAAAGAGGGTCACCGGCATCGCCAACGTCAACCGAGGACACAAGCGACGAAGAGGCGGACTGGGCGCAACTGTACAGCAGGCGCAACTCCCGCTTCACCAGGGAGAACCTTTGGTCCCCACCACCGGCCTCCGCAACCGCGGCATACACCAGGCGGTGGTCCGTCGATAGCGACGATGGACTACCCGAGCCGAGGACGCCATCCTACTCACCCCGGCCGCCCCTCTCACCAGAGCTGGGGCAGTTCAGAAGCTACGAGGACGAGGAACTCCCAGAACCAAGGACGCCGCCTAGCCGATCCTGGGAATACAAGGAGGAAGACGCTTACACCGCACCGGGATCGCCCCCCCCTCACTCGGACAATGAGGAGGCCGAAACGGAGGCTCGAACCTCCCAGTACGAGCTGATCCAACAGGAGAACACCCCGTGGGGCAGCCGCACCACGGTGATCCGGGCGACAACCCGGGAGACGCGGGTGGTCTCAAACCCCAAGAGGCGCCGGCAGGAGTAACAGAAGACCCCAACAGCAACCACCACCACCACCTTTTCATCCACCCGGAAAAAGGGGGTGTAACGGACCACAACGGTCCGTCACAAGAAACACAAATAGATATATGTATACACAATACAAGCCTAGACTAAACTATATATATAGACTATTATTATAAAACACCTGACACTACCAAACACACTACACCTAATTCCGCGTTGCTATGTTAGCAAAAAACACGCGGACTAGGTCACCTGACACTACCAAACACACTACACCAAATTCCGCGTTACTATGTTAGCGGACTAGGTCACCTGACACTGCACCAAGTTCCGCGATCGCCGCGAAACGGTGCCACAACATACACCCAAAAAACGCGGACTCAGCGACCCCACACACCAGGTGCCGGCTTTAAATAGCACGCGCCATGGATGAATGGGGCAGTCGATCAGCAGTCCATCAGAGTGCATCAACAGTCAACACCGCGCCATCCAATTACACGCCAGAACACACTAGTAGTATAAAACCGCAATTAATCAAAAAATAAAAGAAAAAGAATTTACAAACCTCAACCTCAACACAGTGTCATTTTTTTTCTTCGCCGACCGCGAAACGCCACCCAGGTAACCCAGTAACCTATTATTACCGCACACACCGAAACTCAAGGTGGCAGCGTTTCCCTTCCATCGCCAAAGCGCGAATAAAGAACTGCCTGCACGGTAACCCGACGCTCCGCCCGCTCAATTTTCGGTCTCACGGCCATCCCTCGCCCTAAAGTGCCAGCACTTCTACAAATTTCTTGTGGAAAGAACCTTTGGACAGACTGAGCCTACCTCAGCCTGGGATAGGTATCCTACATCTGATAGTCCGTGTTTGGGTTACGGGTGTTTCCTGACGGTTCCGAGTCAACTCTACTCAGACCAGTCTGCAGTCCCTCACAGACTTCCAAAAAAACGAATTTTTCTTGCGTGGGTCCTTTTAAATTATGCCAACAGGTCACAAGGACGGCAAACAACTTTTGCCTGTGACCTCGTCCAACCGGCTACGCACCTCGTCCGCCTCCGGAACTACTCCGACACAGCCAATCAAGGCATCCCTCACTCCGAGAGCAGCCAGTAGCAGCCCTGCTACAAGGACCAAATCGGTCCTATTCCCGTCTCCGGTGACCCTTAAGGTTCCATCGGTGACTAAACCGGATCCGAAAGGCTGCATCACTAGTCCCGTCAGCTCTCGCCACTTCACCACAATGGCTCAATCCGCCACCTCTGCCGCTCGGACCAAATTGGTAGCCGCCATTGGCCGACTATCCCACCTGGCAGAACGTATCACTTCCGCCCCATCCGCCCCTCTGTCCGAGGTCCGCCGAGGCCAAATCCTCAGCATGTGGACGGACGTCGAGGCCGAATACAAGGCCTGTTCCGCGGTGATGGCTGACGAGGATCCAGAAATCCAAGCGGACATCCGGGAAACATATGGCGAATGCTATGGGGTATTTGAGCAGTGTCTCAGCGACCTCAATGCCCAGCTGGCCCCCTCCGCAGTCCTTCCTCCCGCACAGCCAGTCCAACAGGGCGGCTGTCGACTGCCTCCCGTCAATATTGAGGTTTTCTCAGGGGACTACGTCCGCTGGCCCACATTCGGGATCTGTTCACCGCGGTCGTGATAAACAATCCAAAATTATCTCCGGTAGAGAAGTTATACTACCTCACCGAGAAGACCAGGGGCGATCAAAGGCCATTGTAGAGAAATCCCCACTCACGAATGACGGTTTCGAGTCCGCCTGGTTGGCTCTCCGCAGCCGATATGAGAATAATCGGCTTCTGGTGACCAACCAAATTAATATCCTCCTCTTCTTGCCCCGCGTAACTTCCGAATGCAGTCGTGCTTTGAAGGATCTTCAAAGTACGATGCAGGAGTCCTAAATGCGCTGGCGGTCTCCATCGTCTGCACGGAGAATTGGGACAGTCTCCTCGTGACTATTTGTGCTTCAAATTGCCGAAGCTAAGCCGGGCTTTGTGGGAAGCGTCCGTAACGGACAAAAAGGAGGTGCCGCCTTGGAAGAAAATCGACTCCTTCCTCACTCAGCGCTACTTGACGCTTGAGGCTATTGAGAGCGACCCTTCCACCTCACGAGACGCTCCGCCTCCCTCCAAAGGCAGTCAGAATCCGCCATCCTCGAATCCAGCCCTCTCCGTTTCCGTTCCCAGGGCAGTCCTATTCCAAGGACGTCGTACGCGTTCCATAACAGCGTGGATCCTAGCAAGAGCAAGTGTGATCTCTGTTCCAAAGAGAATCACCCAATCCGACTCTGTCCTCATTTCCTGCAAATGAGCGTTGACGCCCGCTCAACTGCATAAAGCAAAGGCAGCTCTGCTTAAATTGCTTCGCAAAGGGCCATATGCTTCGAGAATGCCAAAGCTCCCACAATTGCAACACTTGTGGAGGACGACATCACACGCTTCTGCATCGTGGCAGTCCAGCTTCCAGCGAGTCACATTCCACATCCGTGCCCGATTCCCCAGCCTGGCCAGACGTCGATCGACCAGTACCTTCCGCCGAAAATTCTAATTCTTCCGCACTTCCGAACGTTCAGACGTATTTCGCCTCCGGCACAAGCTCTGTCCTTCTAGGCACGGCAATCATTAATATTTGCCACCTGGGGAAAAATTTCCGCGCCCGCGCTCTGATCGACTCGGGCTCCGAGGCAGCATTCATTACGGAACTCCTTTTCGACACAATTCATTTTGCCATTCGAACGTATTCAGACACAGGTCTCCAGTCTGAATCAGACAGTATCCGCTCAGTCCGAGAAGCTCTGTCATCTTTCCATTCGCTCTCCAACGAGACCGGGCTTACAATTAAACGCCACAGCCTATGTTATCCCGGAACTGACAAAGAATCTTCCGTCGCATCCGATCTCGCAAAGTTTATTAAAAGACTTGCCGAGTCTTCCATTTGCGGATCCGACATTCTTCTAGAGCTCACCAATCGATGTCCTGATTGGAGCCGATGTCCTACCATCTGTAATTTCGGAGTGGCTTACATCCCAACATATGTGGTTATCTTCTTGGACAGGAAACCATTTTCGGTTGGGTGCTCACGGGTCCCGTGTCCAATACGGCGAGGCATCAAGTTGCATCGTTTTCGAGTTAGGTTTCCAGAGCCCTATCAAAGGGCCTGAAGCCCCGAATTCCGACTCGAATTATTTCTTCCTAGCCACCTACATCCAGCCAAGGTTCCCCACGCTCCCGCACGTTCCCGTTCCACCTGCAGACCGGATCGCACATGTTCTCGAGGTAACAGTTCCTACCAATGCCGAGTGTGCCTAGGAATCCATCCCTTGGAATTGCCGCCAATTCATCCGCTTGAGTGTCGAGCAGGGCTCCGAGCCGTCCGAGTCCACAAGTACTGCTCGAACTGCCTGGCTCACGAACGTGAGGCGTGAAGAGAGCGTCGCCGGGGGGAAAAATGCTCTTAAGTATGAGGGCGCGAGCGAGGGCAGCCGCTTGCGTAGCTGGAGTGCTAACACTGAGGTGTGGCTGGAATGCCCACAGAGCGGTTGCCCGCCAGCGCCGTCCCCACTTTGAACATTCTCCCCTTGCAGGATTGCAAAGTGTTTTTAGCTCTGCGTGCACGCACCAGACACAATCCACCCAAACACCTTGCTTTTTGGCCACGGGAAGGCCGTCTTCGCGGGCAAAGGAAGCCCGGCTGGATGACCTTAGGATATACGTCTGCTCCCAAGACGAGCGAAATGGTCGCCGGCTTGTGGAACTCAGTATTGGCCAGCTTCAAATCATCGAAGCGAGCCCGGACAGTGTCACTCAGGGGACGGATCGGGGTGCGGACCCGGGACGGGTCGATGCAGCTGACCGGCGTACAGGGATCGATGAGGGGCGACCATGCTGTGCGTCCTCTGTTGCACCGCGAGGACCACCCGTGCCGTCGGAAGGACGTTAATGCTCCGGTGCTGGAGCAAGGAGTGCACTGCGCAGGGGGCCGGATCCCCGAGGACAGGGCGGCTGACCGGACGCCGAGGGCGTCTCTGCGCGGGCGGTTGAGGTGAAGAAGCCGACGAGGAGCCGGCGGTGCGCCGCGGTCCTGGAAGGTGGAGCAGGGTGTGGTGGTTTTTATCGCACTTTTGCACCGGTCTCCACTGCGGCAGTCCTTGCCCGAGTGGGCGTGAGCCATACAATTCGAGCAGTACTTGTGCATCAGCACCTGCTCAAGCGCACGCTCACCGCTCATGCGTATGAATCGCCGGCAACTCCTCAACGGGTTGACTCCTGGACACACTCGACACTTGAACGAGGTCCTACCTCATGCCGGTATGCCATCAGATTTTGCGGCTTGCCCGGGACTGCGCCTTGGAATGTTTTGGGGCCATGCCTATAATCCGGAAGATGACTGTGATGGAAGAAAAGAGTCAAGGAAGGATTAGTACAGTGCTGGCACGGATTGTCAACGACTCGAAAAGGGAGCTTTTGGAACTGCTTAGGAATTACGGAGAATTTAGCTGGATTAAGCGGATTCTTATGGATCGGAGCCTACGCGGTAGGTGGAAGGGACATCCGAATCCATAGGCAGCAGAACCACCTTCGTGATCGGTCTCTTGATAAGGCCGCGGGCTGTGAGTAAGTCTACCACACGGACCTTTTCATCGGGTCCCGGATACGTGCTCTGAACACGGCCGAGACGCCATTCGTGAGAGGGATATTCTCCTCCTTTATCACCACGAGGTCTCTTGTCGGATGCTGCCATTTGTTACGCTTTTGTGCAACTCTCGCAGATACTCTGTCTTCCAGCGCAAACAAAATTGCTGGTTGTGAGCCTTGAGGTGTTGCCAGCGGTTTAGGATGGAGGAGGCGCTCGCCTGTATTTCGGGCTTTGCCACGGATAGTAGCGGTCCACCAATCAGAAAATGACCTGGGCTCAAAGCCAACGGGTCCGTTGGGTCCTCAGACATTGGAGATTGGTCGCTAGTTAAGGCATGCCTCAATCTTGGAAAGAAAGGTCGCGAACTCCTCTAATGTGTATTTGGAAGTACACATCGACCGTTGGAAAAGAGCCTTGAAGCTCTTCACACCCGCTTCCCTTAAGCCCCCCCATATGTGCGGCCCCTGGAGGGATGAATCGCCACGTTAGCCCCTGCTGGCACCAACACCGCAGAAGTCCGACTGCGAAGGGCCTCGAGAAGGTCCACAGCCAGAGAGCGGGATGCGCCGACTAAATTCCTCCCGTTGTCGGAGAGGATTTCGTGGGGACAACCTCGTCTCGCGACGAACCGGGCGAAGGCGGCTAATCCGTGTCGGTGGATAAATCGGAAGTGGCCTCTGGGCGGGGATGGCCTTCGTGGCAAAACAGACAAACAACACGCACACATACCCCTTTTAGATGCGACAGGCGCGTCCTGTAAAACTTTTCACGTAGAAAGGACCGGCGAAGTCGACTCCGGTGTATGTGAACGGCCGCGAAAATGTATTTCGCGAGGAAGAAAGGTCGCGATGGATGATGCAAACCTTACAGGAGTGGATCACTGCCCTCACTACGTGGCGTAGTCGAGGGATCCAGTATGTTGCCCGGAGAAGGCGGATGACCAGCTGGTTCCCACTATGTAGGGATACGTGATGGGTGAATCGAACCAGCAGGCGAACCAGGAGACATGCGGGTGGTAAAAGGATTGGATGCCGTTCGTTGACTAGGCCATGGACGCCGAGGCTCGGACTCGGCCACATGCCACATGACTCCGTTCTGGTCCAGGAACGGATTAAGGTTCTGAAGGGAGCTCGTAGTCGGCAGTGGCTGCTTGTTTACAAGACAGCGATGCTCCGCCGTATAATGGAAGCGTTGGGTCGTGATGGTGACAGCTAGGTGAGCTGCAGCGACCTCTTCACTGTCTAGCTCTGTGGAGACTTGGACTGACGTTGCTTGCCCTCTAACGCGCTGGACGAACCGCCGAACATAGGCGATCACGCGCAGAGCGCGGCCGAATTCGGAAAATCGACTGAGGATGTCCGAAGCGGTGTCAATGGCGTGGTGGACCTTGACGGCTCGTTTCTCCAAGGCGGTCTCAAGGATTGAGCCCCGTGGACAAGGCCACTCCGACTGGGGACCACGCAGCCACGCAGGGCCATACCCTGCTCGGACGTAAATCGCTGCCCCATAGGCACGTTGAGACGCGTCGCAGAACCCATGAATCTGTACCTTGGCCATCGGACAGGCGATGTAACCACCGCGGAATGCGGATCCCTTGGATGGCCGGAAAGCTTTTCAGGAATGTCTCCCAGGCTTGAGACAGATCGTCCTAACCATCCTAACTCTCTCAACAAAATCTCGCATAAATATTTTCGCTTGAACGACGAAGGGGCAAAGCCATCCCGCTGGATCAAGAGCTGCAAGATCTGGGACAGCACATTGCCTTCGTGCAGGATTCTCGCTCGTTTAAGGCGGGAGGCGAAAAGAAGTACTCGTCGGCACTGGCTTGCCATCGGATTCCAATAGTCTTGGTTAGCTGTCCACTTTCGGAGCGGAAACCCTGCAGAGTCGAGTGCTTCGCGTAGTTCAGCAATGGCGGAAATTGCCTGAGACTGAGAGTGAGCACCAGCGAGCACGTCGTCCACGTACATGTCGCTCTCAGGATGACGCTTGCCATATGCAGCTGTGGACGCACCTCTTGTGCGAGTTGCTTGAGGACGCGGAGGGCGAGGTACGGTGCGCAGTTGACTCCAAAAGTGACAGTGGTGAGCTCGTAGTCACACACGTCCCTGTTACGGTCGCGAAACAGTATTCGCTGCTAGGGCGTGTGTTGGGAAGCCACTTGGATTTGCCGATACATCTTGTTGATGTCGGCATTGAAAAATAGCGGAAGACGCGCCACCTCAGGATTTGCATGGTCAAGTCAGACTGAAGGACTGGCCCAGCATACAATGTGTCGTTGAGGCTTTTCCCGTTGGAAGACGGGCTGGAGGCGTTGAAGACTACGCGCAATTTGGTTGTGGTGCTGTCGGGTTTAAACACGGCGTGATGTGGCAGGTAGAAATGGCCGGAATCATGACTAGGTGTAACCGCTGTCCTGTGGCCGAGCTCCAAATATTCCTGAATGACGGCGGCGTACTGCTTCTTTAACGGCAAGTTCCGCTGCAGCCGCTGCTCGTTTCTAAGGGAACTGGGCCTGGGCCGCGCTTCTGGGTGGCCTCGCTCGACCTTTTCTGGACACTTGTAAGGGAGGTAACAACGTATCTCCCATCGGGGGTTCGTTTTAGTGGTCTGGAGGAAGTTTTTCCTCGCACACTGAATCGGACTCGCTCGTCGGTCTCCCCGGAAGGTCCTCCACCTCCCAGAATTTGGTGAGAAGCTTCTCGAGTCGGACACCCGAATTAAACGAGAGCTTCGTGGTGAAGGCGGAAACCGTCCGAGCCGAGTCAGCTGATTCCAGACCGGATAGGACCCATCCGAAGATGGTCTCTTGTCCCAGCAGCGAGCCACAAATGGCAGACTGGAAGCCGCCCAACAGGATAGAAGGAAGGATGTCAGCGCCTAGAAACACATCAATCTGCGAGCTTCGGTGGAAGGAGGGGTCTGCCAATTGGAGGTTTGGAAGGTTATCCAAGAAGTGCTGCGGTATCGGATATGATGGAAGGTTGCCTGCTAATTGAGGCAGAACATATGCCGTGGTCTCGATCTTGAGGCCCGGCCTGGAGGCGGCCCCGATCATGAAGTGGCAAGTCGATCAGACTTGATCAGAGCGCGGGCACGGAAATTGGTCCCCAGGTGGCAAATATTAATGAGTGCTGTGCCCAGAAGAACGGTACTTGTGCTGGAGGAGAAATAGCTCTGTACGTTGGGCTGAGAATTGGACGAGCTGGGGGTTTGGGCGGATGTCGAAGCCGCCATGTTGGACGGAGGCGCGGAACGATGCAGAAGCGTGTGATGCCTGGCTCCACAATTGGAACAATTGTGGCTACTTGAGCAGTCGCGACGCTGATGGCCTCTTGCGAAGCAATTTAGGCACAACTGTTTTGTCTTGATGCAATTGGAACGTGCATCAGCGGACATGTTGAGAAAGCGCGGACATAGTCGGATCGGGTGAATCTCCTTGGAACAGAGATCACAGAAAGAACCTTGTTCGGCACCGAACTGCCGTGCGACCGGAATGGATTGGTTGCAAGAAGTGGATGGATTCTGGCCGCCTTGGGAGGGTGGCGGATTCGTAGCCACTCGGGAAGTGGAAGGGTCGCTTTCCATAGCTTCGAGCGTCAAATAGCGCTGAGTGAGGAATGAGTCGATTTCCTTCCAGGGCGGCACTTCCTTCTTGTCCGTCACGGACGCTTCCCATAACGCGCGGCTTAGCTTCGGCAACTTTGAAGCGCAGATGGTCACAAGCAGACTATCCCAGTTGTCCGTGCAAACGTTGGAGACCGCTAGCGCATTTAGGACTCCTGCATCGTACTTTGAAGTTCCTTCAAAGCACGGCTGCATTCGGAAGTTACGCGGGGCAAGAAGAGGGAGAATGTTAATTTGGTTGGTCACCTGAAGCCGATTGTTTCATATCGGCTGCGGAGAGCCAACCAGGCGGACCTCGAAACCGTCATTTGTGAGGGGGACTTTTCTACAATGGCCTTTGGATCGCCCCTGGTCTTCTCGGTGAGTAGTATAACTTCTCTACCGGAGATAATTTTGGATTTTTATCACGACCGCGGTGAACAGATCCCGGAATGTGGGCCAGCGGACGTAGTCCCTGGAGAAAACCTCAATATTGACGGGAGGAGGCAGTCGACAGCCGCCCTGTTGGACTGGCTGTGCGGGAGGAAGGACTGCGGAGGGGGCCAGCTGGGCATTGAGGTCGCTGAGACACTGCTCAAATACCCCATAGCATTCGCCATATGTTTCCCGGATGTCCGCTTGGATTTCTGGATCCTCGTCAGCCATCACCGCGGAGCAGGCCTTGTATTCGGCCTTGACGTCCGTCCACATGCTGAGGATTTGGCCTCGGCGGGCCTCGGACAGGGGGGCGGATGGAGCGGAAGTGATTCGCTCTGCCAGGTGGGATAGTCGGCCAATGGCGGCTACCAATTTGGTCCGAGCGGCAGAGGTGGCGGATTGAGCCATTGTGGGAAGTGGCGAAAGCTGACGGGACTAGTGAGGCAGCCTTTCGGATCCTGTTTAGTCACCGATGGAACCTTAAGGGTCACCGGAGACGGGAATAGGACCGATTTGGTCCTTGTAGCAAGGCTGCTACTGGCTGCTCTCGGAGTGAGGGAGGCCTTGATTGGCTGTGTCGGAGTAGTTCCGGAGGCGGACGAGGTGCGTAGCCGGTTGGACGAGGTCACAGGCAAAAGTTGTTTGCCGTCCTTGTGACCTGTTGGCATAATTTGGAATTACCCACGCAAGAAAAAAATATTTGCGCCGTGCCTTGGTCGCTAGTCATTAATTTGGACTTTGGAGAATGTTGGAGGAAATGGAGACCTTGCGAAAAGTGGCTAGAGGGCAATTGTAGCACTTAATCGCGGATTTTCTTAAACATGGCACTTGCGCGGAGTGGTGGAACGCGGTATTTAATTTGTTTGGTATTTTGTTGAATGTATGTATGTAGGTATATAGTTGGGAGCCAACTGCAAATGCAAATATATGTAAATCTACAATATAAAAATAAGTCGGGTTTTCCTTTTGACGCAATAACTCCAGAACGCACGAACCGATTTCCACGGTTTTGCATTCGTTGAAATGTCTCTGGCTCCGTGAGGTTTATATCAAAAGAAAATTCACGAAAAATTTCAACAGAAAAGCGTGAAAATGTATTTGTATTATCTACTATATACTACATACAGCGCCATCTCTGAGATACATGTACTACAAACCAATATTTTAAGTAGGCGCCGGTGCGTGATACATTGTTTGACAGCTACTCATTGTTCTCTGCTCAGTTAATTTCATGTGACAAACCGGTATTGTGTTCACTGTGAAAACGAAATTAAAAAAAAAAAGTTATTCGTTTCCTCACATTTCAATTGGAAACCATCAAATCAATCACGTGTATTGTGAATATTTTTATTCAATTTCAACAGCAGGCATTTGTCTTTAAGGTGGTAAGTTGAACTGTGTAAATTATGTGGATCGTGCATTTGAGGTTAAATTCACCACTCTGTCCACAGTCCAAAATGCCTAAAGGACGACGTGCGAACATCGGCCGCCGCACAAGACATGCAAGCCAGCAAGTGTATTCACAGAACTTAAGCGAAGAAAGACAAAATATAATAAGAAAAAAATTCCCGATTGGGACAGCGCGTGAGGACACGAAGATCATTGGCATCATACAATCACTTGGCATTCCAATATGATCCCACTGCGAACTACAGTGATGATGAAGATTTAGATAGATTTAGATTTAAATTAACAACTATATGCCTATATTGCAATGCGTTAAAGTTCAAAAAGAGAAACGGCTGGATTGTGCTGCGCAAGTGGAAAAGTCAAACTGGATCCATTACTTACACCACCACAGCCACTGAAACCATTGTTCGATGGAAGTGATCCCGATTCCAGCCATTTTCTTCTTCAACACATCCTTGAATACAATAACTGCTTTTCGCATGACTTCCTTTGGAGCTAATATCATTCGAGAAGGCGGCTTCATGCCGATTTGCAAGGTAAAAGATACTACACACTTAACCAATCACTCACACCAACAATGAATTGCAACACGTAACAACTACATATACACCACACACTACACCATCACACGATCAGAAGTTAAACCGTATTCTTCAACAAATGATTATTTGCAATTACAGATACAAGGACAAATATATCATTTGCATGGTTCATTGGTGCCAACACCAGATGAACCGCATAAATTTCTGCAAATATATTTCATTTCGTCGATGGTGGATCAGCTGAATGTGCGGTGCAATATACAGGGAACACAACAGTTAAAGAGACGAATTATTGAACAGTTGCAATTATTTTTCACGCTAATAATGCTGTGGTTAATATGTTAAAAACAGCATTGGAACGGATGCCATCGGATACGCACAAATTTGTCATAAGAGCGGATTGTACCCCAACAGGTGAACATGTGCGAAGATTCAATGTACCCACCGTTAATGATGTTGCTGCAATTATTGTTGGCGATCCAACTAAATCGCGAGACATTGTCGTTCAGCGAAGAAGCAATATCATACATCGTGTAAACGAGACAATTCTGAGAATTATCAAATTATGCTTGGTTAAGTCAACGAGTAATTCTTGCCGCAAAGAATAATGATGTACACGCACTGAATTTCACAATTCAATCAAAAATTGCAGACTATTTGGTGACATACAAATCTGTTGATTCCATAACAAATCCCGATGATGTAGTAAATTATCCAACGGAGTTTTGAACTCTCTGGAGTTACCAGGATTTCTACCACATAACTTGCAACTCAAAGTTGGTACAGTTATTATGATATTGCGAAATTTGAATCCACCGCGACTTTGCAACGGTACTCGACTTTCGGTAAAAGACTTATGCCGAATTTGATTGAGGCAACCATTTTTAACGGAAAGTACCCAGGTGAAAAATGTATGTATTCCTCGAATACCAATGATTCCGACTAATCTTCCGTTTGACTTCAAACGATTGCAATTTCCAGTTCGCCTTGCGTTCGCAATGACAATTAACAAGTCGCAAGGAAAATCGCTTAGTGTTTGCGGGATAAATTTAGAAAATCATTGTTTTTCACATGGGCAGTTATACGTTGCGTGTTCACGAGTTGGGGAAACCATCCGCTTTGTTTGTGTTAACCTCAGACCAAAAAACAAAAAATGTGGTCTACCAAAGAGCACTTCAATGAAACGGATAATTTGCGAACACGCATAACGCTTCGATTCAGTATTTACTTTGGATTCACTTTCATTTACTTAGAGAAGTTCAACATTCAACACTTCATTTTTGTAATCGAAATAAATTCATTACTGTTGTGAAATGAAATAAAATTTTTCCTTTTCAAATATAAAACAACAAAAAATTGTTCTTCATCTTTTCATCACCAAACGAAATCTTACATAAAACGACGCCATCTGGTGGCGAAACGGAGTTCGCCGGGTTTGCTAGTAAATAAGTAAAATAAATAATAAATTTAATTAGGAAAACACAGGTAGCTGGATGGATAATTTTATTGTTGCTGGAACGTGTATATGTTGGTATGTGTGTGTGTTCACTTGCACTTGGAGTGTCAGTGTATATTTTATTGGGGTAGGCCGCGAATGGAACGCACTGGAGAAATATTAATGTGTGTGTTCAGAGTGGGGACGGCGCTGGCGGGGCAACCGCTCTGTGGGCATTGCAGCCACACCTCAGTGTTAGCAATCCAGCTCCGCAAGCGGCTGCCCTCGCTCGCGCCCTCATACTTAAGAGCATTTTTCCCCCCGGCGACGCTCTCTTCTCGCTCAATTTCACCACGGGCACGCTCCCGCCCACGATCACGCTCCGCTCTCGCTGCCGACAGCCCTCGGCAGCAGGCGCAACTTCCATCTACGTACGCTCCGCTCTCGCTGCCAGCAGCCCTCGGCAGCTTGAGCGCAACTTCATTACTATTCGTTCCTACACTCCAAGCGACACGGTTACTTTCGCACGCGGGTACACCTTGTACATACATATACATATATAACCCAATAAATGAAGTAAACATTGACGACCCCGGCTTTTCATTTGGATTTGGACATTTTCGACTGTATTTGGATTGTGGAACTATACGACGCCCCCTTGGCTCAAATATTGGTCCTTCGAGCCGGATACTTTTGCTTCCCATAAAAGCAACTTCTCCAGCCTTCGAGCACGGCATCGCCTTCACCAGGAAATCCCAAGATAAGTACGTTTGCCTCCTTTACCATAAACCGCCTCCATTTCGCGGTTTGTGCTCCAGAGAAAACTCCGCAAGTTCCAGGGCCGCGACCGAAGTACATATATATAGTCTTATATATGTACTCTCGCCAACTCCGTTATCCGTGTTGCTTCAAACTTCGCCACCGCCATATTATCGGCAATTCCGGCCGTTCTCCGCTACTTCACTTCGAATTACCAGTGATACGGTAGTTTTCTTCGGTTTCTTGTGTCCGTCCATCACTCGCGGACAAATTATTTAACAAAATAATTAATTATTTAATAAAATATATTAAATAAAAGTGTATTCCGCGCCTATGTATGTACGAACATTCCAGCCCATGAGAGCGGCTTGCGTACATACACACACACATACATTAATATTTCTCCAGTGTGTTCCATCCGCGCCCTACCCCAATAAAATATATATTGGCACGCTCAAGTGCAAGTGAATTCACACACACATACACTAATATTTCTTCAGTGCGTTCCATTCGCGGCCTACCCCAATAATTATATATTGGCACGATCAAGTGGAAGTGAATTCACACACACCTACATTAATATACATGGCTCCAAGAGCATTCCATCCGCGCCCTACCCTAATACAATATACACTGGCACACTCCAAGTGCAAGTGAACACACACATACCAACATTTACACATTCCAGCAGCAATAAAAGTATCCATCCAGCTACCTGTGTTTTCCTAATTAAATTTATTATTTATTTTATTTATTTATTTATAACATTTATTTGCATAGTTGGCTCCCAACTATATACATACATACACACATTCAACAAAATACCAAACCAATTAAATACCGCATTCCACCACTCCGCGCAAGTGCCATATTTGACAGAAAATCGATTAAGTGAAATTCGTGCCCTCCAGCCACTTTTCGCAAGGTCTCCAATTCCTCCCACATTCTCCAGAGTCCAAATTAATTACTCGCGACCAAGGCACGGCGCATTCTCCGCAATTATTTGGTAATTTAGCTTACAAATTGGCAAATTGTGTTTCGTGTTTGGGTATTTATTTTGTTCCGAGAGTGAGAGGTGGCCCAAAAACTATCGGCATCCGAACCCGGCGTTCATCCGAATAGAAAAAAATAAATTCATTAAATAATTAAATAATTCAATAATTAAATAATCTCCAAGATTTTTTTTGATTCACAAACAAACAAAAAAAAAATATTTTTTTTTCTTTCGTGGGTGATTCCAAAGGAACTTTGAAGGAACTTCAAAGTACGATGCAGGGAGTCCTAAATGCGCTAGCGGTCTCCAACGTTTGCACGGACAACTGGGATAGTCTTCTTGTGACCATCTGCGCTTCAAAGTTGCCGAAGCTAAGCCGCGCTTCCACTTCTTGCATCCACTTGCATCCACTTCTTGCAACCAATCCATTCCGGTCGCACGGTAGTTCGGTGCCGAACAAGATTCTTTCTTTCAAGAACCAAGTGAGTCCGAAGAAGAGGACGTGTGATCTCTGTTCCAAGGAGATTCACCCGATCCGACTATGTCCGCGCTTTCTCAACATGTCCGCTGATGCACGTTCCAATTGCATCAAGACAAAACAGCTGTGCCTAAATTGCTTCGCAAGAGGCCATCAGCGTCGCGACTGCTCAAGTAGCCACAATTGTTCCACTTGTGGAGCCAGGCATCACACGCTTCTGCATCGTTCCGCGCCTCCGTCAACATGGCGGCTTCGACGTCCGCCCAAACCCCCAGCTCGTCAATTCTCAGCCCAACGTACAGAGCTATTTCTCCTCCAGCACAAGTACCGTTCTTCTGGGCACAGCACTCATTAATATTTGCCACCAGGGGACCCAATTTCCGTGCCCGCGCTCTGATCGACTCAGGCTCCGAAGCGACGTTCATCACTGAACGTCTCTTTTAACATCATTAAACCACCGTTCGAAGCTATCCAGGCTCAAGTCGCGGTTTTAAACCAAACCGTAGCGGCTAAGGCGCAAAAGCGTTGCCACTTCATGATCGGGGCCGCCTCCAGGCCGGGCCTCAAGATCGAGACCACGGCATATGTTCTGCCTCAATTAGCAGGCAACCTTCCTTCATATCCGATACCGCAGCACTTTTGGATAACCTTCCAAACCTCCAATTGGCAGACCCTCCTTCCACCGAAGCTCGCAGATTGATGTGATTCTAGGCGCTGACATCCTTCCTTCTATCCTGTTGAGCGACTTCCAGTCTGCCATTTGTGGCTCGCTGTTGGGACAAGAGATCATCTTCGGATGGGTCCTATCCGGTCTGGAATCAGCTGACTCGGCTCGGACGGTTTTCGCCTTCACCACGAAGCTCTCGTTTAATTCGGGTGTCCGACTCGAGAAGCTTCTCACCAAATTCTGGGAGGTGGAGGACCTTCCGGGGAGACCGACGAGCGAGTCCGATTCAGTGTGCGAGGAAAACTTCCTCCAGACCACTAAACGAACCCCCGATGGGAGATAGGTTGTTATTCTCAATTTCAAGTGTCCAGAAAAGGTCGAACTAGGCCACTCCAGAAGTGCGGCCCAGGCCCAGTTCCTTAGAAACGAGCAGCGGCTGCAGCAGAACTTGCCGCTCAAGAAGCAGTACGACGCCGTCATTCAGGAATATTTAGAGCTCGTCCACATGACAGCGGTTACACCTAGTCATGATTCCGGCCATTTTCACCTGCCACATCACGCCGTGTTTAAACCCGACAGCACCACAACCAAACTGCGCGTAGTCTTCAACGCCTCCAGCCCGTCCTCCAACGGGAAAAGCCTCAACAACACATTGCATGCTGGACCAGTCCTTCAGTCTGACTTGACAATGCAAATCCTGAGGTGGCGCGTCTTCCGCTACGTTTTCAATGCCGACATCAACAAGATGTATCGGCAAATCCAAGTGGCTTCCCAACACACGCCCTATCAGCGAATACTGTTTCGCGACCGTAACGGAGACATGTGTGACTACGAGCTCACCACTGTCACTTTTGGAGTCAACTGCGCACCGTACCTCGCCCTCCGCGTCCTCAAGCAACTCGCACAAGAGGTGCGTCCACAGCTGCATATGGCAAGCGTCATCCTGGAGAGCGACATGTACGTGGACGACGTGCTCGCTGGTGCTCACTCTCAGTCTCAGGCAATTTCCGCCATTGCTGAACTACGCGAAGCACTCGACTCTGCAGGGTTTCCGCCCGAAAGTGGACAGCTAACCATAAGGGCGTCCTGAGCGACATTCCAGTCGACCACTTACTCCGCGCTGACTTCCTAGAGCTGGAAGAGAGTAGTATCGCTAAGACGTTTGGAATCCGATGGCAAGCCAGTGCCGACGAGTTCTTCTTTTCGCCTCCCGCCTTAAACGAGCGAGAATCCTGCACGAAACGCAATGTGCTGTCCCAGATCGCGCAGCTCTTTGATCCAGCGGGATGGCTTGCCTCCTTCGTCGTCCAAGCGAAAATATTTATGCAAGAGATTTGGTTGAGAGAGTTGGGATGGGATGACGTCCTTCCTAACGATCTGTCTCAAGCCTGGGAGACATTCCTGAAAAGCTTTCCGGCCATCCAAGGGATCCGCATTCCGCGGTGGTTACACGTCTGTCCGATGGCCAAGGTACAGATCCATGGGTTCTGCGACGCGTCTCAACGTGCCTATGGGGCAGCGATTTACGTCCGAGTTGAGCGTCCGCAGGGCATTGTGTGTACTCTTCTCACAGCCAAAACCCGCGTGGTCCCCGTGAAAACAGTCTCGTTGCCTCGACTCGAGCTGTGCGGAGCTGTCCTTCCGACAGAACTCTCCGTGGCCATCCTTCCTCAAATGCCGCTCGACACCAGCCAGGTGTACTTTTGGACCGATTCCACTATTGTGTTGGCCTGGTTGAACAGGCCGGCATGTGATTGGACCACTTTTGTAGTCGCCAAAATCACTCGCTGTTGGCCCCACGATGGAGGCACGTCCGATCCGAGGACAATTCGGCCGACCTCGCCAGTCGAGGTAGTATATGGCCGCTACTATCCGTGGCAGAGCCCGAAATTCAGGCGAGCGCCTCCTCCATCCTAAACCGCTGGCAACACCTCAAGACTCACAACCAGCAATTTTGTTTGCGCTGGAAGACAGAGTATCTGCGAGAGTTGCACAAGCGTAACAAATGGCAGCATCCGACAAGAGACCTCGTGGTGATCAAGGAGGAGAATATCCCCTCTCACGAATGGCGTCTCGGCCGTGTTCAGAGCACGTATCCGGGACCCGATGAAAAGGTCCGTGTGGTAGACTTACTCACAGCCCGCGGCCTTATCAAGAGACCGATCACGAAGGTGGTTCTGCTGCCTATGGACCTCGTTCAAGTGTCGAGTGTGTCCAGGAGTCAACCCGTTGAGGAGTTGCCGGCGATTCATACGCATGAGCGGTGAGCAAAGGCTCCGAGCAGTGCTGATGCACAAGTACTGCTCGAATTGTCTGGCTCACGCCCACTCGGGCAAGGACTGCCGCAGTGGAGACCAGTGCAAAAGTGCGATAAAACCACCACACCCTGCTCCACCTTCCAGGACCGCGGCGCACCGCCGGCTCCTCGTCGGCTTCTTCACCTCCAACTGCCAGCGCAGAGAGACGCCCTCGGCGTCCGGTCAGCCGCCCTGTCCTCGGGGATCCGGCCCCTACAGTGCACTCCTTGCTCCAGCACCGGAGCATTAACGTCCTTCCGACGGCACGGGTGGTCCTCGCGGTGCAACAGAGGACCCACAGCATGGTCGCCCTCATCGATCCCTGTACGCCGGTCAGCTGCATCGACCCGTCTCCGGGTCCGCACCCCGATCCGTCCCCTGAGTGACACTGTCCGGGCTCGCTTCGATGATTTGAAGCTGGCCAATACTGAGTTCCATAAGCCGGCGACCATTTCGCTCGTCTTGGGAGCAGACGTATATCCTAAGGTCATCCAGCCGGGCTTCCTTGCCCGCGAAGACGGCCTTCCCGTGGCCAAAAGCAAGGTGTTTGGGTGGATTGTGTCTGGTGCGTGCACGCAGAGCTAAAAACACTTTGCAATCCTGCAAGGGGGGGAGAATGTTCAGAGTGGGGACGGCGCTGGCGGGGCAACCGCTCTGTGGGCATTCCAGCCACACCGCAGTGTTAGCACTCCAGCTACGCAAGCGGCTCCCTCGCTCGCGCCCTCATACTTAAGAGCATTTTTCCCCCGGCGACGCTCTCTTCATGCTCAATTTAACCACGGGCACGCTCCCGCCCACGATCACGCTCCCGCTCTCGCTGCCGACAGCCCTCGGCAGCTTGAGCGCAACTTCCATCTACGTACGCTCCCGCTCTCGCTGGCAGCAGCCCTCGGCAGCTTGAGCGCAACTTCATTACTATTCGTTCCTACACTCCAAGCGACACGGTTACTTTCGCACGCGGGTACACCATGTACATACATATACATATATAACCAACCCAATAAATGAAGTAAACATTGACGACCCCGGCTTTTCATTTGGATTTGGACATTTTCGACTGTATTTGGGCTGGAATGTACGTACATACATAGGCGCGGAATGCACTTTTATTTAATATATTTTATTAAATAATTAATTATTTTGTTAAATTATTTGTCCGCGAGTTATGGACGGACACAAGAAATCGAAGAAAAACTACCGTTGCACTGGTAGTTGGAAGTGAAGTAGCGGAGAACGGCCGGAATTGCCGATAATATGGCGGTGGCGATGTGTGAAGCAACACGGAAAACGGAGTTGTAGAGATAGTACATATATAAGAATATATATATGTTCTTCTGTCGCGGCACTTGGACTTGCGGAATTTTCTTTGGATCCGGCTCGAGCCAAGGGGCGTCGTAAATTTCCAAAGTCTAGAATCCCAAAAAGTTGCAAATCCAAGTGAAAGCCGGGGGTCGTCAATGTTTGTTTCAGTTTATTGGGTGATATATGTATATGTATGTACAAGGTGTACCCGCGTGCGAAAAGAACCATGTCGCTTAGAGTGTAGAAACGAATTAGTAAAAAGTTGCGCTCAAGCTGCCGAGGGCTGACGGCAGCGAAAGCGGCAGCGTGATCGTGGGCAGGAGCGTGCCCGTGGTGAGATAAGGCGTGATAAGGCGGTCCAACAATAATTGCAGCAACATCATTAACGGTGGGTGCATTGAATCTTCGCACATGTTCACCTGTTGGAGTACAATCCGCTTTGTGTATTGTGCGTATCCGATGGCATTCGTTTCAATGCTGTTTTGAACATATTAACCACAGCATTATTAGCGTGAAAAATGCTTGCAACTGTTCAATAATTCGTCTCTTTAAATGTTGTGTTCCCTGTATATTGCACCGCACATTCAGCTGATGCAGAAATTGATGCGGTTCATCTGGTGTTGGCACCAATGAACCATGCAAATGATATATTTGTTCTTGAATCTGTAATTGCAAATAATCATTTGTTGAAGAATACGGTGTAACTTCTGATCGTGTGATGGTGTAGTGTGTGGTGTACATATATGTAGTTGTTACGTGTTGCAATTCATTGTGTTGGTGTGAGTGATTGGTTATGTGTGTTGTATCTTTTACCTTGCAAGTCGGCATGAAGCCGACTTCTCGAATGATATTAGCTCCAAAGGAAATAGTGCGAAAGCAGTTATTGTATTCAAGGATGTGTTGAAGAAAATGGTTTCAGTGGCTGTGGTGGTGTATGTAATGGATCCAGTTGGACTTTCCCACTTGCGCAGCACAATCCAGCCGTTTCTCTTTTGAACTTTAACGCATTGCAATATCGGCATATATGTAGTCGTCATTGGTCCAATATCTAAATTTTTATCATCACTGTAGTTCGCAGTGGGATATTGGAATGTCAAGCGATTGTATGATGCCAATGATCTTCGTGTCCTCACGAGCTGTCCCAAGCGGGAATTTTCTCTTATTATATTTTGTCTTACTTCGCTTAAGTTCTGTGAATACACTTGCTGGCTTGCATGTCTTGTGCGGCGGCCGATGTGCGCACGTCGTCCTATAGGCATTTTGGACTGTGGACAGAGTGGTGAATTTAACCTCAAATGCACGATCCACATAACTTACACAGTTCAACTTACCACCTTAAAGACAAATGCCTGCTGTTGAAATTGAATAAAAATGTTCACAATACACGTGATTGATTTGATGGTTTCCAATTGAAATGTGAGGAAACAAAAACCTTTTTTTTTAAATTTCGTTTTCACAGTGAACACAATACCGGTTTGTCACATGAAATTAACTGAGCAGAGAACAATGAGTAGCTGTCAAACAATGTATCACGCACCGGCGCCTACTTAAAATATTGATTTGTAGTATATGCTTTGTTACAGAGATGGCGCTGTATTGTAGTATATAGTAGATAATACAAATACATTTTCTCGCTTTTCTGTTGAAATTTTTCGTAAATTTTCTTTGCTATAAACCTCACGGAGCCCGAGACCTTTCCAACGAATGCAAAACCGTGGAAATCGGTTCGTGCGTTCTGGAGTTATTGTGTCAAAAGGAAAACCCGACTTATTTTTATATAGTAGAGAATAATATCTGCACATACATATACACACATACATATATGTTAGGTATGTACATATATATGCATGTATTGTCTATTAACTAAAATCACTTTTTCATCATATACATACAGTGCCGCACTTAAGTGTTGGCACAGTTGGAAATTTTAACTTTAAGGGCCATTTCTAGGCTTCTGGAGCATTTTAAAGAACCATTTATATTTTTTATGCTTAAATTAAACATTTCAAAATTAAAACGCATAGTTTGTTTTTTATATCGTATCATACACTTAAAACTATTTATAATTTATAAGAAAATTAAGCTTTTTCGTGACACAAAAGTCTTGGCACAGTTGCACTATGTCTTGTTTGATTTATTTAAAACTTAAGCCCGATCTGGTCATAATTTCTTATGAAATTTTATAATAGCACTCCCCTAAAACACATTCGTCTGAAATTTCATTAACAATTTTCAGTTTTTGTTAGTTATTCTGCATTTTAGATGCGCAAAAGAACTAATGTAGCTCAGTGGAAAATTGTGCTTTACTTGCACAATGAAGGCAAATCTTATGGCAAAATATCCAACATTATGGAACTGAGACGATTTTCCATCAGAAGCATTGTGCAGAGGTTTAAAGGAGCATCAAACTTGGAGAACGCACCCAGAGCACGACGAACAAAGGCTTTAACTAACAGAGAACGCCAGCAGGTGATCCACAAAATAAAGGTGCACCCCTAAATTTCCTCTTCCAAGATTGCCGCTGAGGTCAAGGCTGAGCTTGGGGCGAAAATCCACCCCATGACTGAAAGGATGGCCGTGTTTCACTGTGGGCGCCAAGTTTTTATACCCGTACTCAAAGGGTAAAAGGGTATATTGTATTTGTGGTAAAAGTGAATGTGTGTAACATAGAGAAGGAATACCATAAAGTATATATATTCTTGATCACCATCAATAGACGAGTCGAAATAGCCATGTCTGTCCGTCCGTCCGTCTTGTCTATCGCCCATTGCTTGGAGGCTATAAGAGCTAAAAGAGCTCTTTAAAATTGTGGACGCCAAAGATGTGCGCCCTTTGTGGGGCCGGAAGTGGGCGGGGCGAAATTTTGAAACAAATTTATAGGAGTGAGAAATCACATCAGTGTGGAAAAAAAATTTGGTTGCTCCAGCTTTTTATATTCTCCGAGCAATGGGCGACAAACAAGACGGACAGACAGCAAATATCACAAATCAATATACCCTTTTACTCTTCGAGTACGGGTATAAAAAAACAGCTAGCGAACAGAATCAGGGTTGATATTCGTATGACACCAACAAGAAACAATTTTTTTGGGCAAAAACTGTTTTCTAGGGTCTGTACCATACAGTCTCTAGATAGGGCACGTCATACAACGAATGTGTTGCAGCTAAATTTGGCGTCTCAGTCCCCAGAGCGTTTGGCTTGGCCATTCGGCGCTGGGAGCTGGCCCACAGAGCTTCGACCCACTACTTAGACATCAGCAAATTTCGAACATGTTTCCTCATGACGTGATGCAAAAAAGCAAGTCCAGCATGTCTGTTACACGGACATAAAAATGTACATAGGTCGCCATTTATTGCTAATAGCCATACAAATAAGATAACATCTACTTTAGATTTAATTCAAATCAATGAATTCGAGTTTTTCAGAGACCTTTTATACATACTATAAATATGTAAAAATATATATGTACTTATGTATATCGTTCTATATAAATTTACGTATGTACATATGTACAGATTTGGTTTATATTTAAAAAACTGTAATAATATTCTAATGGGCAGAGAACAAAAAAATCTTGCACGTCGCACCTTTAATACTCTAATGGATATCTCTTCGAATGTAAGGTCAAACATGATATCCACTATGAGTATTTACATATGCACAACAAATTAATATACAAAGGGTACAAGAAAAAATATTGTGTGGCAAGTTTCTTCAAAACGCGTCATTATACCAAAAATTCTTAGGTCAGGGTATGTGGAAAAAAATATAAAAATTTCAACGCGAAATGCGAAAACCAAATCCTATAACCAATACACGCACAGTTTTTGAGTACTCAGTACACACGCACGTCTACGTCACTACGAACCACAACACAAAACCCCAAATCTGAAGTCAATCCAGTTGAAGACAATACAGACATACATTTTTATATCCGTGTGACAGAAATGCTGGATTTTCTGTCGCATGACGTCATGAGCGAACATGTTCAAGGGGTTCTGGGTTCCGGAACCCGAATTCAGCTGCGACAAATTCGTTGTACTGGATTACCTATCTATGTTAGGGGTATAAGTTATGTGAACGAGCGAAACGAGTGCGCAGGGGTCTTGCTAGTAACATCAACATTTGTTCCTAAAACTTTGGTTGGCTTTAGTAGAAGCAGTCACAAACGAACACAAACTTCTTGGCTTCCGTTTTCCTAACACAGATATCTGTTCTGATATCTCCTCCTCATTAATATTCAATACTCACTATTTCACATCTGTCAGAACACCCCAGTTATACAAAGTGATCCCATTCCTCTCCTTCGGATCTTATTTTACGCTCGCACTACTGAGAGCGCTTTGACGCCATGATTAATGAGACAGAGATGACAAGGAAGGGCATATAGAAGTTTTTTTTTGTTTTTTTCTGTACTATTCGCTGCTTTGCGCTTCCGCAAATTGCCCTGCTGTAAATTATGTGAAATCGAAGGAAAATCAAATTGTATGTTCTATTGAACTTAAGTTGCATTTCTCCATAGTTTTACAGTTGTGCTCTCTTTATAGCCTTTTCACACTGACGACCATCCACCATCCATTTCGGGGATGGTCCGTAAGGTTTTGCCGTTCCGAAAATTTCCCAGTTATTCCACCATCCATCTGGGATGTTCCTAATTCGCACGTTTCTGTGCGGTATTTTTTCGATAATTGTCAAATGCAACCATAAATATTTGACATTCACAAAAAAAAAATCGGAATTCTCCACGAAAATGTAAACAATGACAGACAGGAATATATTAAAGTAATTTTAATAAATGATTTAAACGAACTATTTAAATTTATTCTATTTACACAAAATGTTGCAATTGCAGATCGTATATGTTCTGCTGAATGATTATAATCAGCAGAAATATTGCTGCGATGGGGCTGTTCTCTCTGCTCACTTAAAAATAAGTTCCCAACTTTCATTAATTGAGCTGTTGTGCATGTTTAAGCATATTGTACAAAAAATACAACAGCACAATATAATGGCACTATTTTTTTTATGATGGCTATCCAGGCCTTTTCCAATTATGCGAAATCGGGCTTTTAAATGCCCAAACGCATTTTCCACAACTCGCCTAGCTTTGGAAAGGTTGTAATTAAAAGTGCGCTGTTCTAAAGACGCGGCTGTAGAAAATGGGTATGGCTTCATAAGCTTTTTGAGAACCTGAATGCCGAGTCCCCAATCAGCATTACTGGAACCTTCACTCCACTAATTTCCTTAGCTTTTTCCTTCTAGCAATGGCGACTCTTCGATACGCCTGCCAAGGCTTGACTTTCGGTATATCATCGAGTCGTTGCATCTTCCTGCGGAGCCGATGTTTACATAAGTAAAGCGATATCTGAAGTAAATTGAAATTAAATATTTTAATAATTAAGTAAACCACTTGAAAATATTTGTTTAGGTTCGAATATCTTACCTGTAGTCTACCATTGCAAATAATACAGTTGAATACCAGCCTTTATAATTGTGGTGGTCGACTGCCTCAGCTGCAGGTGGTTTTATTTCGATGTGACATCCATCTAACATAAAAATTAAGTGATGAAAATTATTTACATATATGTATATACATATATTATAGATGATTTTATTGCATTATTACCAATTGCACCTAGGCACTGAGGAAACCCAATTTCTTCAAATCCTTCGACACACTCGTCAATTTTTTCTCGGAAGTGAGATAGTTTGAAGACAAGTATTCGTCTGAGAATTTTTTATCAATGCTCTGCAAAACTCATGCAGGATATTGCAGACGCTATTATTGACACGCCGAAAAGCCTACCGACTGTTCGGTACTCAGAAGAAGAGCCCAAAGTATATAAAGCTATGGCAATACGCTTCTCCAGAGGAATTACGGCTCGGCAGTTTGTGTCCTTCTTCCGTAGCACTTCCAAACGATTAACCAACAGAGAAAAGCAGGACTTCTCCATTCTAAAACTTTCCTTAAAAAACGCCTCGTTGTTTTCGGGTACATCTTCTCCCAAAATGTACCGAACCGCTTCTGAAAAACATAACATATATATTTTTACTTTAAACTTTGGTGTCATTTAGTAGTAGTGAGTGCTTACAAATGACCACAACCTTCCTGGCTTCAGTGTTTTCAAAACAGATATCCATTCTATTATCTCCTCCTCGTCAAAGTTGTCCTCATCATCATCATCCATGTCCAGCAACATGATTAGCTTGTGCAAGAATATGTTTTGCTGCTGAATCACATTTACAACCATTGAAATGTCATTTAAATTCATTTTAATTACAAACGTAAACAAATTTTCACCGCACGCAATTGTGAGCATCAGCTGTTTCTCATGGATGGTGGATGGTGGATGGTGCCAATGTGAATCGGTGTTTCACATCTTTCAAAAATTCCAACCATTCCCCCGGGATGGGCTCAGTGTGCAGAGGGTATTAGAGCCTATTTCCACAGGCGACCATCCACCACCATCCTGGGATGGTCCGTTAGGTTTTTCCGCTTCGAAAATCTGGAATATTTCTTATATTTTTTTTATCATTCATTGTTAAAATTTTCTTTTTGAATTTCATGTTTTTGTGGTCATATATGTCATATATTATATTTATGATTGCATTTGAAAATGATCGAATAATTATCGCATAGAAACGTTTGAATCAGGAACATCCCAGATGGATGGTGAAAAAACTGCAAAACCTTACGGACAATCCCCGAAATAGCCTGTGCGATTAGGCAATAAGAGAAAAAAATCGATTTCAATTAATCTAGCCATGCACAAGTTAACCCAAAGCGTAGAGTAACAAATTGCCTGTCACAGGTAAGACCGGTTTCTAATGACCTCGCGATGGCTAAAATGAAGTGCACTTAGCATATGTTGAGCTATTAAGCGTTTTTAATAGCTATTGCAAAAAGGAAGGTTTAAATAAAGAGCCGAGGATTTCAATTGAAAATAAAATTTTATTAATTATATGAGGTAGCGGCAATACGCGTGTGTAGCTGGGGTATAAAAATGCACCGAAAGTTATGATAGTTACTGCCAGACTGCTAGAGGGCAGGCGGACCCAATAGCCCGTGCCCCACTGCAAGAGGTAGAGAGAACGAAAGAAGCTCGGGCTGCTGATGAGCCGAGTGCGAGCGATAGAAAGAGAGAGAGAGAGAGAGCGCGGGAGAACAGCATAGATGCTGCAGCTGTAGTAGCGAATTTAGCAAAAGCGTAACCATAAGCATAAGCAATTACAATACAGTGTTCAATCGAAAAAGCAAACATATATAGGTAGATTTACATAAGGCTGCTCCACTGACTAACATAAAGTTTTTATAACTAAACATCGGGCTGGGAAACCCGACAGCATATAAACACATATTTTTATGTCCGTGAAAATTAAATATATAAACATACATGCTGATGGCTAATGGTTTGAATTGTAAAATTTATTTTTGTATATGTTAATATAATTAATAAATTTATTTCTTAGCTCCAGTGGCTTCTATAAGAAGGAGTAGTCCAGCTGGCCCATTTAAAGAAACAGCGGTCAACGACGGAAGAGCAGAACAACATGAGCGACAGAAACAGTACCAGAAACAGCTGAACGAGTTGGACAGTGGATCCACAGCAGATAAGCAGCAACAGCAAATGGACAGTAGCAGAGAAGAAGAAAGTTCTAGAAATCTGTCTGCGACCAAGGCTCACCACTAAAACGTACACAAAGGCAGAAAGTTGGAAGGAGCATCACAAATCAGAGTAGGAGCAGCAAAAAAAAAACGATTCCGAAAAAAGTATGATTAAAATGTAAAGGGAGTCTATTCTCCAATTGTCCAAAACCCCCAATTGTAAAATATCACAAAATATACAAAAAATTTAATCATGTTATGGTCAATTAGTCAATTGATGACGGAGTGTGACGGAGTGCTCCAAGATGTGCTCTGTGTGTAAAGGGTATAACGTGAACCTATTCAGTTTGTTGACAGCAGCAATAACTACTTTTTGTTGGTTCGTTCATTTGAATCATAACTCATAACTCAGTATTGGAACTTGCGACAGAAGTAAACAAAATTGTAACTGGATCTTAATGAGACTTTTGAATAAGTTTTCACGACCAAAAACGACTAAGCGTACTATAAGTAAGTGAACCTACAAACATTTGATTTGAAAAAATGTAATACGACGATGGATTGTTTCATCCGTAGTTTGAAATTTTTCTGGATAATTAAGCTTCATACTTCAGAAAAGCACGCCCTAAAACATGTCAGTTTTACCAATAAATGATCCAGAAAATACTATAATTACAAGTTTAGAAGCAGTTAAGTTGAATACAATACGTACATTTGTTGATGGATTGTCTACATTATTAAATATTTGGATGACACCTGACACCATGATCGAATGTGTAAGCCTTCTTGAATATGGAGTGCATTCGCATTCTCTGGTTCAACTGATTAAAGAATTAAAAGCTTTTGAATGTGCTACCATTCCATCCAATTAATTATACACTTGTATACCTTTTTAGGCACAATATTATGCTTTAGGCCATATACCTCAGGTCATATACCATATAATAGATGCAAATTTGTATCTAAAAATCATCATCTAAATAAAAATGTCAAAAATACTTGAGAAAATTAAATACAATCATAGATAAATAAACAAAATAAATTATATATCAAAAAATAGACTTTAATATACAGAAATCACAAAATTTATTCATACTGCTTCTCTTAACTCTAAGCAGCAGAATTTCAATTCAAAGATCAACATTTCTAGTATCTCTTTATACAACAAAATAAATTTTCTTCTTTCGTATCCTTCTAAAAATAAACTGAAGCCAAATTTCGCACATCAATTATTCGTAAAGTCTGTAGTTGCACCTACATATGTGTCAAAGAACTGAAGCCATATTTCGAACATATATAATTCTTAGTACTTAGGTTCATTTACATATGGATCAGATAACTGCATTGAGTATGGTCGAGCCTATTCTATACAAGTAATTTACTTAAGCTCACTTGAACCTGTGAGCAGAAATGTGCCTAGTGCACTCAGACTAGGCGAAGTTTTTGGTGTGTGAGAGAGAGCGAGAGGGAACGATGTTTCTCGATATGGTTTTCTTCATTGCGGCTATACTAATGATCCGATCCGATTCAGATTGGGCTTTTGATAGATATGGTCTTTCTCTATGATTCTGCATTTTTAGTTGTCTGTTGTCTTCAAAATTCTGGACGTCACAGATGTGCGCCCTTTGTGGGGGCGGAAGTGGGCGTGGCGAAATTTTGAAATACATTTGTAGGAGTGAGATATCATATCAGTACGGAATAAAAATTTGTTTTTTCTAGCTCTTATAGTCTCAGACGGACAGACGAACAGACAGACGGGCGGACAGACATGGCTATATCGACTCGCCTTTTGATGCTGATCAAGAATATATATACTTAACGAGGTCAGAAACACTTCCTTCTCTATGTTACACACATCCACCGTTTTACTCATCAAGCACGTGTATAAAAAAAAATCTATCATAACTTATTGTAATGTTCTTGGTGCTATATGGGTGGTGCTATACCACACACCGCAATGTAGACAACGTAAGTATGAGATCACTGTCAGAACGTTGGAATCTTTCGGCTAGTGCTGGTTGGGGGGATCTTTCTGTTGCTTGTTGTGTATACACACAATAGATTTTGTGCTAACCTGGCCGATGAGGTTGAACTTAAAGTTTAAATGTAAGATGTATTGCCGCTAAGAGTCAGGTATAAGGACTTCACGTTACTCACCCAACCCTGATAACGACTGCTCTTTCTCTAAGTGTTATATGTTCCTCTCTCAATACCCCATTATAATTTTTTTACTCCATATTTCTCATACACAAAACGTCAATAGATTTCTTCAATAAGTGACCTGAGTTCAAAACTACAGATCAAAATAATAGGTAAATTAATAAAGTTGTATGTATGTATGAAGGTTAATATAGAAATATAATATTATATATAATATCGATAAAGGAAATCTAGAACAAAATATTAATAGCGTGGCTTACAAATTTTTTTCAATCGCTGCACAGGCCTGCATGAATTGACGTTCCACATAGCTAAGAATATTATCAGTATGAACAATGTGTATTAAGTTAAAGGAAAGTGATATAAAATATATAAAAAAAATATTCATATAAATATATAGGTATGCATTTGTATTCTTTAAATAAATCCGTTTAAATCATTCATCCTTATTGTGCTCCCCTTCCAACTTCCAACGTCTGCCAGGGATCCGCGCTTAACAGGCTTTGGCTTGGTGTCGCATGGGCCACTTGATGGTGCAGTCACATCAACGTCCTAAAGAAAAGCCCAGTAACGCCTGGCTCGGAAAACTCCATTAGCGGACGACCAATTCAAAAATGTCTGGAGCAGGGATGTCAAGATCTTCAGGGTTTACCGAAACTGAGATATGAGCAGGAAAATTGATTACACCACCCGACACAATTTTTCCTCAAGTAACCGAAACGACTTCTCTTATAGATTTGGGGCTTTGAATTTATTTATTGAGATTTTTTTTGTTATACGCAACCTGCTGAACCTTGCTGAATAGAATTTAAAACCCGAAAGAAATAACGTGTGGTGTCGCCGTTATCGAGACACTAATTTCATACCCGTACTCAGTCGGTATGATTTATGTGGAGTTTTCAAATGTTTTATCAGTTTTTGCATTTTACATTTTATTGCTGCTTCTGTCACCTACATCTACACCAGTTTTCACAACACACGTACAGTGCACGATGCAGAGTGTGTGAGCAGTTTGTTAGCGAGAGAGAGGGTCAATAGAGGCTAACATCCATAATGACGCTATTGTTGCGAGAGGTGACGGGGCTCATTATTGAAAATTAATTTTATCATTGTGGCTATAATAATGATCCGATCTGAACCAGTTTCGTGAATCTGGTAGATATGATCAATCTCTACGATACTGCATTTTTCGTTTTTTTCTATCTTCAAAATTGTGGACTTTCATATTTTGGTGAGGTGGAAGGGGGCGTGCCGTCCAAGACGGCTGTATATCTATGAAGAATGGTCCTCTACCCCACCAGAGAATGGTTTTTTGCCGTTTTCTTTAATTTTACATATAGAATTAATTTTATATTTTTTCCCCTCGGAGAACTACTATCTTGCCGTGATGAGAGGGCTTAGTAAGCGTAAGGACACCGAGAGCTATACCGGCGGAAGCGAATGCTGCCAGAATGGCCACCCAAGCCGGGCAGGTCAAGGGCGAGCGCTGAAGCTAAAAGTAGTTCACCCTGGCGGTAGGGCTTAAATGCGCATGTTATGGGGCAATGTCCGCTAACGACAGTTACGGTGCCGGGAGTCGGAGACCCACTACCGGCTGTGATTGGGGGTGCGAGCGCAGGCCTGCGTCGATATCCTATGACTGCTGGAAATCCGAAATGGCAGTGGAGTGCTTGGCTGCCAAATCTTGTAGTGGGGCGAAAAGAGGATCCGCAGGCAGAAAGGGACGATAGAGAACCTGGAACCGGGAACCAGCGACAGAAACTTCGTCTTCACTGGCCCCTCAGTGTCGGAGGCAATGTTGGCTAAGGACTTCTCTCGCCTTGGACACAGCGGGGAGCTGCAGAAGGCGGAGCCACAAGTCACGGCTCCCAATATCCAGGACGACTCGGGTCTACTACCTGGGACGGATGAGGAGACTCAGACCCAACGCAAACGGCTTTCGAGATACAGTGCATCGGCAGAATACCTTCGTGGTATAAGCCAAAGACCCCCCGAAACACTGACCGCGAAGGAAACAAGCCAGAAGAAGAAGCACGAACAGAACGTGCGGAGGTACGAGCGGCTGAACGGAGTCGCTCCTGCCAACGGAGACCAGACCCCCAAGCGTACACGCGACGGTGGCAGAGGACCCCAAGCCGTCGTCTTCACCGTCAGCAGCAGCTGGCACGAAGACGATGGTGGACCAACCCTCAACGTCATCTTCTGCGAACTCGCGAGGGAGAAAGGGGAAGAAGGTATCCGGAGAGCACAAGGGGAAGACCACACCTCAGTCGCAGAACAAGGCAAGCGCCAAGGTACCACCAACGCCCTCTGAACAGAAGGCAACGGTGGAACCGACTGGTCGAGAGCCAAGGTTAAAGCTGCAGAGGACTGATGACTCCACAAAAGCTTCCGAGCCGAAAAAGGCGAAACCAGAGGACATTCTGGCCAGCCTAGGATCGCCGCCTGAGCTGCAGATAGCCATTATAGACCGAAGCCACCCGGAAGGGAAGTTATCGGACATTAACTGGCTGACGGCAGAATCAGAGATCCTGACCGCCCTGAAGGATGCCATATTACGCGCAGACAACCCGTTTGTCTGTGAGTTCAAGAGCATCAAGTGGAAAAAGGAAGCCAAAGCAGTAGCCTGTGGTAACGCAGAAACTCTTGAGTTTCTCAAAAGCACGGTCGAAGGTTTCGGTAAACTTTAGCCAGGAGCGGCACTCTGCGTGGTCCCCATTGATGAGATTCCCAGGAGGACGATCATGAAGCTGTGGATTCCTCCCCCGATCAAGGCAGATGAGGACATACTTGCCTTGATCAAGGCACAGAACCGGGTCCTGAGAACGTCGGACTAGAACATCACACGGGAGAAAGCGCGAGACAAGGGGAACGGCAAGGGACTCTGGATCAGCATTGGTCACGAAAGCCTTTCCAAACTCCTTGAAAAGGATCGGTATGAGCTCACTTGCGGTAGCAGTGTCGCCAAACCCCAGGTCCGCTGAACAGCATGAAGGTGGTGCAGACCTGCTTCGGTTTATGGACGCGAAGGCGGCAGACGTGGACCTTATCAAAGAGCCCTGGACCGTAAAGGGAGAGGTTCGGGGACTGAACGGTCGCGGATACCGCCTTCTCACGCCACACCCCGTGGGTAAGCCAAGAACCGGTATCGTGGTAAGAAGCGAGCTTAATGTTCTGTTTTCTTGCATGTACAGCACTCCGGACCTAACGGTGGCACTATGTGAGAGGAAGGACGGGAAAAACCTATACCTGGCCTCGGCATACCTGCCGTACGAGAAAGAGGACCCACCCTCTGGTGATGTCAGGGCCCTAATCCACCAAGCGCGGAAAGAGGGTCTCGACATCGTCCTAGGTTGCGACGCGAATGCCCACCACTCCCTTTGGGGAAGCACGGGCACAAATTCCAGAGGAGAGTCACTGTTCGAGTACATTCTGTCCACAAATCTTATTGTGTGCAACCGGGGAGACCACCCCAGCTTCCGCAACAAGAACCGAGCGGAGGTTATTGATATAACACTTTCCTCGCACAGTGACTCCCTAACCATTGATGATTGGCATGTGTCCGGTGAGTGCTCCTTCTCGGACCACTACAGGATAGTGTTCAGCATCAAATGGAACAGAGAAAGGCCCAAGGCCTACCGCAATCCCAAGCGTACAGACTGGAGCCGCTTCTCCGCAACCGTAAGGAAGGCACTACCCTCCCCACCGGAAGGGAACATCCTTCAAACGGAAGCACTAGAGGAAACGGCTCAGAGTGTCACTAAAGCCCTACTGGGGGCCTTCCTTGAATCTTGCCGGATCAGCCGACCTCCAGAGTCAAACCGCAACCCGTGGTGGACGCGAGAGCTGAGCGAAGTCAGGAGGGAGTCAAGGAGGCTCTTCAACAGGGAAAAAGTGGCAAACACACATTAAAGCTGGGACGAATATCGCCGCAGCTTTAACACCTACAGGAACACCTGTAGGAAGGCGAAAAGGGAGTCGTGGGCTGCCTTCTGTGATGCCATAGATGGTACCACCGAGGCTTCAAGGCTTCGACGGGTACTATCAAAGGCACCAACCACACCTGGCCTTCTCTGCAACCAGGACGGTACCTTTGCAGAAAGCAGCCAAGAATCCCTAGAGCTCCTCATGAGCACCCACTTCCTGGGTTGCTCACATGTTACCGGTGACGAATCCAACGACACCAACGACACTGAGCGATATCAGGGAGAGGAAACTGAGGCTCTTATAGGAGACATTATGGACCCAGACAAGATTATCTGGGCCATTATATCCTTCGGCCCCCACAATTCACCGGGGCCGGATGATATACGACCAGCCATGCTGCAAGCAGCTTGCCTGCCCCTGCTACCATGGCTAAAGAAAATCTTCGAAGGATGACTCCGACTTGGGTACGTACCCTAATCATGGAGGCAGGTGAGAGTGGTCTTCATCCCCAAGGCCGGGAAGACAAACCACATCTCCCCAAAGGACTACAGACCCATCAGTCTATCCTCATTTTTGCTGAAAACGATGGAGAGGCTGATTGAACTATACATAAGGACTAATCTCGACAGACAAGTGTTCAGCAGAGCTCAGCACGCCTACCTCAAAGGTAGATCAGTTGAGACCGCACTACACGAAGTTGTTGGGAGTATCGAAAAGACTCTTAGCCATAAGGAATCTGATTTGGCGGCTTTCCTAGATATAGAGGGAGCCTTCAATAACGTCAAGATCAAGTCAATAACGGCCGCACTGACCAAGATTGGGACACACCCGACGGTAGCGATTTGGCTGAACAGCGTTCTCAAGAGAAGAACGATCTTGGCACCTCCTCGTCCAGGAAGACGTTCACACGAGGTACTCCGCTGGGTGGGTTATATCCCCTCTCCTGTGGAACCTAGTCCTCAACGACTTTCTTCTTCAGTTGGGGAGGAGCGGATATAAGGTCGTGGCTTATGTGGACAAGCTAGTGACAAGCTGGTAACGGGTAAGTTCCTACCCACAATCAGTGACCTTCTGGAATCTGCACTGGGAACGACCGCTAGCTGGGAACGCCAGAACGCTTTGGTTAATCCCCAAAAACAGAACTGGTGTTGTTCTCACGAAAATATAAGATATCAAATTTCAAACGACCAGCAATTGGTGGAACGACGCTTGAGTTATCGAACGAAGCCAAGTATCTTGGTTTCATCCTAGACTTTAAACACTCTCCTGGAAGAGAAACACGGAGGAAGGGAAGAAAAAGGCAATGGCTGCTTTCTACATTTGTTTGAAGACCTTTGGACGAACATGGGGCAACAACCGCACATCATCCATTGGATGTATACATCGGTAATAAGACCCTTTCTGACGTACGGAAGCTTGCTGTGGTGGGAAGCGGCCAACACCAAATCCCACCTAGAGAACCTGCGGAAAGTCCAACGGACGGCATGCCTTGGGGTCATCGGATCTCTCAAATCCACCCCTCAGGCTGCTCTGGACACCATGCTAGACCTGGAACCTTAACCTCCACCTTAAGTGCAAGGCCGAGACAAGTGCCGTGAGGATTTCAGCCGCGCGGTTCTTCAAGCCATCGCATTATGGCCACGCCACAATACTCCGTAAGTACGATAGTGGATCGGGTGAACAGAGCGACAACTGTGTCTCGGAGATTTCATGGAAAAGAAACTTTAGAGAACACATACCGTACAGATAGGAATGGAGGCGTAACGCTGCCCTTGGGCAGAACGTGCTCTACATCTTCACTGACGGGTCAAAGACAGCCGAAGGGACAGCAGCTGGAATGTTCTCCGAAGAACTAGCAACCAACATATCCCCAAGACTGCCAGACTGGTGCAGTGGTCTTCAGGCGGAGATATATGCAGTATGACAAGCGGCTAAGTTGGTATACACCTTGGAGATACCTCCGAGGAACATAGCAATCTGCGTTGACAGTCAAGCTGCTATCAAAGCCCTGGTTTCCTGCAAGACCACGAGCAGACTCGTACGGATCACTAAGCTCACTAAACCGGATCAGGGCGCACTCAATCACACTCACGTGGGTCCCGGGTCACACCGACATCGCGGGCTACGAGAGTGCGGACGAGTGTGCCAGAAATGGATCGGCTAAGCCACTGGCGGACGCAGTCAGCGATTTACGGAGGCCGCTGCGAGACATCATCTCGCAGATGATGGGTCGAGCTAGAACGAGATCAGACACACGGTGGAACGCAACACCCAACTGTGAGATCTCACGCTCGCTCTGGCCCCACTATGACCCTAAACGCACTTAGACTCTCCTAGGCTTCAGGAAGAGTCAGGTGCGAGCACTGGCGGGAGTTATAACGGGGCACTGTGTCATCGGGCACATGGCCACTAGATACAGACTGCCCCACCATGACTTCTGCCGCAGCTGCAGGGACGAGGAGGAAATAGAGAGCATCCAGCACCTTCTCTGTGGCTGTCCCGCACTCATTAAGAGGCGTCACCGAATACTCGGCAGCGCCATTCACGAAGACCTGGACAGCCTGCCAAACATGCCTCTAGAGAGGCAGATGGGATGGTTTGCATCACAATGGGCAGCTTTTTGCCTCCGAGTGACCTCGACTTCGGTGGAGCAGCCCTATAAACATAACCTAATCTAACCTATGTATGTACATATAGAAAAATTGGAATTACATACCAAGTAAACAAGCATTGCTTGGTTATATATAAAATTACATTTACTAACTAAAAATATAACCGTTGGCCTTTTTTGGACAAGTTTTTTATTAGTAGCTTATTTTGTTAAGAATAGATACCGTTAAAAAGTTCATGTCAGTAAAATATGTAGAAAACTTAAACTTTAAATCGCTATATCTTCAGGTATATCCATTCTATTACCACTAATAAGAAATCTCGTGAATGGTGGTACAATTTTCTTGTAAACCTACTATTTTTTGTGGAGATTTGCTCCGTGGATTCTTAGTAAAAATCATGACAGGGTCCTGAACACTGGGCGAGCAATATTTAAAGTGGTAAAATGTGATATTCTGCGGATTAGTCAATAATTTTAGCTCAGTCGATCCTCCATAAATCGTTATGAATAAAAAGTCAAACGCCGTTCAAATAATGCACCATACAGAAAATATATAAAAACACAGGATACATTCCGCATAAAAATACTAAAATTTGCATTTAAAAGCTTAATATTTCCTATTACCGTATAGGTAATAGCTGAAGTTATTAGCTTTTGTAGCTTAAGCTACAAAATGTTCAGGTACACTTTTTTAGATGTATTTATCAGCATTGAAACAGTTGGATAAACAAAATATACCAGTTTTTTATATTTATGTACTAGACGGGCCCCGCCACGCTTCACTGTAACACATTGTGCTAGCTTGGGTGAGAAGTGAGCCGAATAACACTACGTTTAGAAAATGTATTTTTAAAATAATTGGAGGGTATAAAATACTCAATATCCCGTTCCCATTTCCGTCATCTTCAGTTGATTGTCTCCCATTCCTACTTTCGCAACGCATTTAAATGCTTTTCTCGCACGGATTCCCGGGCAATTACACTTTCCTACTAAGGCAGCAAAATCCTGGCGTTTCCCCAGAAAACTTCAATGCGGCACAATACTCGCAAACAACGTCCATCTCCCCAATGCGAACACTATATAGTATGCCGTAATCAATGCTGCAATCGTATCGAAACGCTGCTCGATTCAAATCAGTACTTGCTGTTTATTCTTTTCAGTTGCAGTGTTTCGTATCCTTCTTGCATTACGGCTTTGTCGGAAAAGATTCGATCGTCTTAGTCGCGGCATTGTTAATTAAACTTCACTTCACTTCAATTCACCTAAAAATGTATTTCAAAACTAAAATTTTCAACCATTCATTCATAGACAAAATTACTTAGAATTTTGAGATGCGTTTTTTTATTCCAACTCTTATGCGTTTTTGTTATACTGTATTAATATTCTTCTTACAAAGTGAAGTAATTACAAGTTGTTTGTAGAAGGAAGACGTCAGTCTTCCAGATAGGTTCTTTATTGAATGAATTCTTAGTTTTAGAGCTGCGCCTGGCGAGGCAGCCAGAGCAGCCGTTTTACATATCTTATATATAAAGGTTTATGTAAAGCAACGGGAACGTTGCTGGCTAGCTGAGAGTGTCTTGCACGCACATATGTATATAAATACATAGACGGTCAAGCGTGAGAACGCTGACTCGGCTATTTGGGTGGGCGTAGTTATCATGTGCGATCATATTTCGTCTGCACTTAAACGTTAGCCGCGCTGCGACAAAGTCGCTGCTTTATTTATTTTGTGTTGGCATAACAACAAAGTGTTGCAGCCTTATTTATATGTGTTTATATACATATGTACGCATGCTACATCTCCCTCCTTTTTAAAATATAACGTAATTTATGGAGTTTTTAAGTATTAATATTAACATATTTTTTTTTTTTTTTTTTTTTTTTTTTGTTTATATGGTATTTAAAGTTGTAAGTAAAAATGTATTTTTGTTATTGTATATTTTGTTTTTAAATCGTAACTAATAACAATAAAAGAAAAATGAAATTATGAAAAATATTTATATCTATGTATGGCCATACTAAATTGATTATGAAATATAAATTTTTAATCTATCTTTATGAACTGTTTGCTTTTTGTTTTTATTATTCATTATTATAATGTTATCTCTTTCTCCTATTTCCGTTACTTTATACGGACTAGTATATTTAGAATCTAACTTATGACATGTTTCGTTTCTTAGCAAAACTTTATCGCCTATTAATAAATCTATATTTCTTGTATTCTGATCATATAATTCCTTATTCTTTTTTTTACGTTCTTCTATCATAATTCTAGCTCGTTTGTAAGCTACATCTAGTCTATATTTACTTTCCTTAGCATAGTCATCTATATTGTATAATGTTTCTATGTTATCTATACTATTGAATTGTTTTGGTAAATTATTTGTTTTACCAAATACTAGCTTATATGGACAGATATGGAAACTAAATATTTAGTTAAATCACATATTAGAGTAACTGCATATTCGTTGCCATTTTCTGATTTTGGTAGTGGACCAATAGTATCCACTATCACTCTGTCGAAAACATTTATAGGCGTATCAGTTATTGTTAATGGGGTCTTGCTATGCTTAGTTATTTTAGCTTTCTGGCATTTTTGACATTTACGTATGTACTGAGTAATATCTCGAGTCATACCCTTCCAAAAATAATGTCTTTTGACCTTGGCCAAGGTTTTTGAAATGCCTGTATGACCTCCTTGTATTGGATCGTCATGAAATGTAGACAATATAGCTTTCTATATTTTTTGTTTTTCTATTAGGGTCACCGGGTTGAGTAGCGCTACTCTCAATGATTTTAATAATTTATTGCCCATTTGTTTGAAATTATCTTTTTGAAACGTGTTCAAAGATATTTTCCCACGGTGCCACTTTGAGTTGGCTGATTTTGTTTATACCGGCTTGTATTTCAAGTCTTTGGAAAAATTGACCTAAGTCTAGAATTCCATTGGTATATACATCGCTAACATCATATCTTGCATTAATTTTCTTTCCATGTTTAAAGAAACATAGCATATTTTGTACATTCAAGGTTACTACTTTACGTATTTCGTCATTGTTGATGACTTCATATACTTTGGGCTGTGAAGCTTTTTCTATAGATTGCGAAGGCAATTCTATTTCATTATTTTCCGCTCGGAATTTTTGTCTACTTTGATATCTAGTAGTGACTTTCATTATATTTCCAGTAATGTTCTGTAGATCTTTTGATGGTTATTCTCGATAACGCATCAGCTACATAATTGTCTTTTCCTTTAAATATTCGACTGTAAAGTCATACTCTTCTAATTCTAGCCTCATACGTGTCAGTTTAGAACTAGGATTGATCATTGAAAATAGGTATGTTAATGGTCTGTGGTCTGTTTTAATTAAAAAATGTTTTCCATAAATATATGGTCGAAAATGTAATATTGCCCAATGAATTGCAGCTAATTCCTGCTCAGTAGTACACTTGTTACTTTCTCCTTTTTGTAAAAGATCTTGATGCATAGGCAATAGGAAGTTGGAGTCCGTCATGGGTTTGAGTTAAAACCGCTCAGCATGCTTGCTTACTTGCATCTGTAATTATACAAAATTCTTTGCTGAAATCTGGATATTTTAGCAAATTTGGTTCCATAAGTTTTGTTTTAAAATATTGGAATGCGTTTTGGCATTCATCTGTCCATTCAAAAGGAACTTTCTTTTTACATAATCTGGTTATGTGCCGTGAATAGTCGGCGAAGTTTTCTATGAAACGTCTATAATAATTACAAAAAGCTACGAAACGTCTAGCGCTGTCCGCATCGTGCGGCGTTGGGTAATTCCTAATGACGTCATATTTCTTGTCGTCTGGAAGTATTCCTCTATCTGTGCATTTATGACCGAGAAAAGTCACCTCATGCATAAAAAATGAACATTTTTGTGGATGTAACTTCAGGTTATATTTCCTACATTTCTCAAAAACATATGTTAAGTTTTTAAGCCTATGTTTTTCGGAACAACCAATGACTATTAAGTCATCCATATAAAGAAATGCTTGTGAAGGTTCTCTGAAAGGAATTAGGCGCTATTTTTAATCCAAAAGGTAATCGCGTGAAGCGATATGAGCCGTTGCTCGTTGAAAAAGACGTTATATCTCTTGAACTTTTTTCAAGTTCAATTCGATGAAATCCTGACATTAAGTCAAGGCATGAAAAGTATTTTGCTCGACCTAGTTGATCCAAAATATCATCAATTCTAGGGAGTGGAAATTTATCAGATAGTAACTTTTTATTTATCTGACGATAGTCAATTACTAATTGCCATTTCTTTTTTTCTGAATTGGGGGATGATTTCTTAGGGACAAGTAACAATGGGCTATTATATTCAGACACAGATGGTTCAACAATACCGTCGGAGATCAATTTTCCGACTTGCTTCTGTATTTCGTTCACCTGACTATGTGGGCTGCGGTAATTCTTTATATGCACTGGTTCATCATCCTTTAATTTTAATTTTTGCTTATAGAAATTATTCGTAGTTATTGATATTGGGTGCATAAGCTTGAAAGCTTTGACTTGAACTGTAAAGGAAAGTTTTTTGAAAGTTGAGATAATACAGACTTTTCTCTTTTTATACCCGTACTCGAAGAGTAAAAGGGTATATTGTATTTGTGCTAAAAGTGGATGTGTGTAACATAGAGAAGGAGTAATTTCCGACCATATAAAAGTATATATATTCTTGATCAGCATCAATAGCCGAGTCGATATAGCCCTGTCTGTCCGTCCGTCTGTCCGTCTTGTTCGTCGCCCATTGCACGAAGGCCAAAAGAGATAGAGCAACCAAATTTTTTCCAGACTGATGTGTTCTCTCACTCCTAGAAAAAAGTTTTAAAATTTCGCCCCGCCCACTTCCGCCCCACAAAGGGCGCACATCTGTGGCGTCCACAATTTTGAAGATAGCAGAAAACGAAAAACGCAGAATCATAGAGAAAGACCATATCTATCGGGGGCCCAAATCTGAATCGGATTGGATCATTAATATAGCCACAATAGACAAAAACATACGCAAAAACTTCGCTCCATCCCTTTCGCACTCACACAAAATCGAGTCGATTTGGTTTCTTGTATTTTTGTGTAGCCTGGATCTCAGAGACTATAAGAGCTAGAGCAACCAAACTTTTGGCCAAGACTCCTGTGATACCGAACCTGAACAAGTGTATTTCAAAATTTCGCCCCGCCCCCTTCCGCCCCCACAAAAGACGAAAATCCACAATATTGAAGATAGAAAAAAAATAAAAATGCAGTTTTGTAGAGAATGACCATATCTACCAGATTCAGATCGGATCATTATTGTAGCCACAATGATCAAATGAATTTTCAGCTACGAGCTGTCCCCTTCCCCTTGCGCCGTAAGTCATTTATTGGGGTTGATTGTCGCAGCAGATTCTCTCACACACACACGCACACTTACGCTCAAACATGTTGCCTCGTGCAGTGTACGTGTGTTGTTGTGAGAACTGATGTAGATGATGTAGCTGTAGATGTCGATGACAGATGCAGCAAAAAATGTAAAATGTAAAAACTGATAAAACATTTTAAAATTCCACATAAATCACTGAGTACGGGTATAAAAGTAGAGTCGCGTTCGAAGCGACTCCGTACGTTCTCTCTCGTTGTAAAATAGGACTGTGTTCGACTGTTCAGTTTCTTCTGTGCAACTATTTATAAACTTTGATATGGCATCATTGAAGGTACCAGCTTGCATGATTACTTTTACCTTACTTATTGCACAGTTGGTTGTCATTGCTTTTTACTGCATGTTGAGTTGAATATTTTCTGGCTAACTCTAGGGTAGTACCATCTTTTATGTACGCACCTTCCAAAGCTTTTTCCATTTGTTCAATCTCTAAAGTGTATTGGTTTGCAGTTTTATTACGTTGCTGTAGGTTCATCAGCTTTGCTGACAATACTTCTACAGTTTCGCCTTTGACCCTGTTTTTTATACCCGTACTCGAAGAGTAAAAGGGTGTATTGTATTTGTGGTAAAAGTGGATGTGTGTAACATAGAGAAGGAATAATTTCCGACCCTATAAAGTATATATATTCTTGATCACCATCAATAGCCGAGTCGATATAGCCCTGTCCGTCTGTCCGTCTGTCCGTCCGTCCGTCCGTCCGTCTTGTTTGTCTCCCATTGCTCGAAGGCTATAAAAGCTAGAGCAACCAAACTTCTTATTCAGACTTATGTGATATCTCACTCCTAGAAAAATTTTTTTAAATTTCGCCCCGCCCACTTCCGCTTCACAAAAGGCGCACATCTGTGGCGTCCACAATTTTGAATATAACAAAAAACTAAAAATGCAGTGTCATAGAGAAAAACCTTATCTATCAGGGACCCAAATCTGAATCGGATCGGATCATTAATATAGCCACAATAGAGAAAAACATACGAAAAAACTTCGCTCCCTCCCTTTCGCACTCACACAAAATCGAGTCGATTTGGTTTTTCGTACAAATGAGCGCCTCGATCTCAGAGACTATAAGAGCTAGAACAACCAAATTTTATGCCTAGACTTCTGTGATATCGCTTCAGTGCAAGTTTATTTCAAAATTTTGCCACGAAAGACAAGACGAAAATCCACAATTTTGAAGATAGAAAAAAACCAAAAATGCAGTATGGTAGAAAATGACCATATCTACCAGATTCCCGAATTTGGTTCAGATCGGATAATTATTGTAGCCACAATGATCAAATGAATTTTCAGCAGCAATGTGTTGTTATGAGAACTGATGTAGATGTAGATGACAGATGCAGCAAACAAATGTTAAATGTAAAATGTAAAAACTGATACAACATTTGAAAATTCCACATAAATCACTTTTGTACTGACTGAGTACGGGTATAAAAGTAGAGTCGCGTTTACAGCGACTCCGTACGTTCTTTCTCGTTTTAATTGGGAAATGAAGATTACCAAAATTATTTAAATCTTGCTCATCTATTTTGGAGTTTGCAGAATCAAACTTTTCTGGCTCTATTAAGTATATTGCTACTGATTCTGTTGATTCTGGTTCATCAACAGTTTCAACTGTCATAGGAGTGCTTAGGATAGTTGGAACTGAAATATACAAATTGTACCTTTGCTTTACTGATATTAAATTTGATCGTAGTCTGATCAAATATTTTGATACTTGTGACCAATGATCTTTATTTAATAGATTTCTAAGATCATATATTAATATACGTGTTTCGTTAAAGCTTTTTATCAATTTTTCAGCATGTTTTGTAATTGTTGATTTTTTGAGTTTACCTATTTTGTGTCAAAGACTTATATGATTTATCAAATTCATTTTTTAGTTTATTTAGTTCAGAAGATAACTCATTCCATTTCATTATATTATGGATATGAACTATTTTATAAAGACCATCATTACTAGTTTTCTAAATTTTTGAATATATAATATGTGCAATGTATTAATCGAGATGTTAATCAATGTATTAATCTAAATTGTAAGTTTGGAAGTATGGGTCTTCTAACTGGTTGATGCTTATCAGAGTCGTTGAGACTAATTATTGAGTTCTTTCCCTAATTGCTCTTAGCGTGGCCATTTGTAGTCAAAATATTTTTTTTATATATAGGCTTTATTTATTTAGTTTCAATCATTTTCTTAAATTTACAATTTACGATGAATCATTGTTGTTTGTGCTGAGCAAATTTAAATTTTGTCCAAGTCATTTGCCTGGCTCATAAATCGTTTCTTTAAGCATTTATTATGCAACTTATATATTTTATAAAAACAATTTGCACACATTAAAACAACTATGATTATCAGCAATGTATTGGTTAGTTCTAAATCTGTGTTTTGTGATTCGACTTTATTTATAACGTTAGCAGTGGAATCCACTGACTTAACGTCTACTAGTCTCATATAATAATTGGAAAATCTTCTGAATATTTACTTATAGCATTACTGTTCATTAATTTTAACAATGTTCCTGCCTATTATTTCGTATAGCTTTACGGGCTATACTTCTAGTCGGGCGGAAAGTGTCCCGCTTTACTTTTTACTTTTACTTACAAAAATAGTTTACAAATATATATAATATTATATATATTTTTTTTTAATGTTTAATTTTCTGCTGATCCTCATCATTCATCATACGTCAGCTGGTCGTCACCGGTCTGGTTGCGCTGACGTTCCCTTCGAAGGCGCAAGGGGCGGGGTTGCCTCTCGCACTTGTTGATTTCTCTGCTGCTGTTGTCCTGGGCCTATTGGCTTAGGCGGTGCCGGTGCCGGTCTTCGCACTGGTCGTCGGTCCCATACAAGTTGATTTGCACGCCGGGCTATATAGCGGTCCGGAGCAATCGTTTGGGCAGCTCTCGATGTACTGCGGCACTGGTTTTCTTGGAGGGGGTGTGATTATTTTATTGTCATTTATAATTTGTATATTAACTGAGTGAGATTGTGGTGTGGGTTTTTTTTTCTTTTTTCTTTTGGTTCTTTTTGATAGAACTCAAGCTTAGCGTGTAGCTTCACGCTTGCTTTCCACGATGGTGTACAGTTACCTGAATATAATTGCCATTTTATATGTGCAATTTCTTTATTCAGTTTTTTGACTATACCACCGCGACCCATTACACGCACAAACTCTACTCACTCAGTTATTTCAGAATCTTTTAGAATCTTTCGGGAAGTATTGTCAGCCTCTTTCCGTTAGTGCTCAATCCTTAATCGTTTTCCAATCCTTTTTCTGATCCGTCGTTGGTTGCTGCTAGGTCCTCCTGGACCATGTCACGGTCGCCATGTATTAATATTCTTCTTACAAAGTGAAGTAATTACAAGTTGTTTGGAGAAGGAAGACGTTAGTCTTCCAGATAGGTTCTTTATTGAATGAATTCTTAGTTTTAGAGCTGCGCCTGGCGAGGCAGCCAGAGCAGCCGTTTTACATATCTTATATATAAAGGTTTATGTAAAGCAACGGGAACGTTGCTGGCTAGCTGAGAGTGTCATGCCCGCACATATGTATATACACAGACGGTCAAGCGTGAGAACGCTGACTCGGCTATTTGGGCGGGCGTTGTTATCATGTGCGATCATATTTCGTCTGCACTTGAAATGTGCAGAGGGCATTAAACGTTAGCCGCGCTGCGACAAAGTCGCTGCTTTATTTTTTTTGTGTTGGCATAACAACAAAGTGTTGCAGCCTTATTTATATGTGTTTATATACATACACCCAGCGACAAAAAAAAAGCCGCACTCTGTCATTTCATGCATTTCTGACTTTGGAAGACTGGTGTTTCCCCAAATTTTATTCGATTCGACTAATTTTTTTTTTGGGAGTTCCCGTGAATGTTTCCTTCTGGTTTTGTGTGGTTTTTGACGTCTTAGTTGCTGGAAACACTTCCTAAAAAATTTTTAACTTTGAACTCTTCAAAAACGATGGCTAAGGGAAAGCAGTCATCGGTGACTGAAAAGTCTAAAAATTATTGATTTGGCAAAACAAAATGTTTCAATTCGTAAAATAGCAATTAAAACTAAGTTCAACGAAAGCTCTGCGAGACGATTTAAAAAAAAAAAAATCGAAAGACTGGAAAAGTGGAGAGGACGAAAGTATCGGGAAGAAAAAATTAACAAATATAATGGAAGATCGTATTATTATGAGAACGACCCTACATAATAGATTTTTTAAATGCTGTTAAGATAGCTTCCAAAGTGCAGCAACGATTTTCAAAAACTATTTCGGCTCGAACTATACAGCTTCGGCTAAAGGAGATAGGCCTAATGGCAAGGACACCTGCCAAAAGCCACTTCTGTACAGTACAATTAAGAAAGCTCGCTTAAATTGGTCTACAGAAAAATCTAATTGGGGTGAATCCGAATGGTCACGTGTCATATTGTCGAATGAGTCCAAATTCAACCTCATTGGACCCGATGGTTCGCGCACAGATCGCCGGAGAACAGGGGAACGATATTCCAAAGATTGCTGCATTAGCACCGTAAAGCATTTGCCTTATATTATGGTATGGGTTTGAATATCTAAAAATAAAACTGAATCGATAATAATGGTAAAAGGTATGGTCAATGCAAAAGTGTATAAAGAAATTATTCTCAGTAGCGTTGTGCCTAGTATGGAATCAGTTACTGAGAAAGAAGATGATCCCATCTTTCAGTACGATTCTGCACCTTGTCATCGAGCGCGCTCTCTAAGTTATTCTTCGTCGTTTGATATTTTAAAAAATGCATTATACTAATTTTGACTATTCTTTAACGATAGGTTAACATTTTTAAGATGGAATTGGGTATTAAGTCCTTAGATTGGCCAGGTAACAGTCCCGACCTCAGTCCGATAGAGAATGTGTAGGCCCTTATGAGTTCAAAAATATGAAAAAGGAAGCAGAAAACTATGGTTGAGTTACGCCAAACTATAGAAAAAGTATGGTTTGATGATATAACGGACGAATATCTGAAGGTTTTATACGATTCGATGCCCAATAGGACCAAATGTCTCATAAACGCCAAGGGTGTTCCCACCGAATATTAATTAGTTCTTAATTTGAAAAATACATTTTTTTAAATATTAGCATTGTCATTACTTTATAGAAAACAAAATAACTCATTGGAAAAAATTTAGTTTTTTGTTGGAAAAACACGTTTATATATTTTAATTTAATTTTTTACTTTTGTTATGGTGAAATTACTAAATAGCCGTTGAAAACGGTGTGATTGGCAAAAAATATTTTTCTTTCACTATATAATTATGATACAAACAAATTTAGTAACTTTTTTGTATAAAAATGATTAAGTGACACAAAAAAAAAAATAAATAGTCGAATCGAATAAAATTTGGGGAAACACCAGGCTTCCAAAGTCAGAAATGCATGAAAAGTCAGAGTGCGGCTTTTTTTTTGTCGCTGGGTGTATGTATGTACGCATGCTACAATACCGCGTTTTATAGTTCACTTCACTTTTTTAATATTGATTTTTAACAAAAATTAAATTTGTTATCCATACGTCCATTACATAGCTGTCATTTTTGTTTTGTTATTCCAAGTGTGATTCTTTTTAGTTATACCACGTTTCATGCTGACTGACGTTTACAGTAGTTTGTCCCTTGGCTCTAAGCTACCTACCCACCAATTTTCAGCCATATCGGTACAGGCGTTCTTAAGTTATAAATAAGGTAACTAACACGACTTTCTTTTATATATAGATTTCCGCAATGCTTGAGCAACAGTTTTCATACCGCCGATTTGCCAGAACTGTAAGCGAATCGTAGCGACAGCGGAGCAGAATGATGCTTCAGTTTAAAGTACGGGACGATGGCGAAAGTGAATGGATGAGCTGAGTACTGCAAGCGAACACCAACACGAGTAAGACCAAAGTCATCTATGAAGGGCGAGAGCAATACTGCTGGGTAATCCAACTTATTCTCCTTCCACATAGAAAGAATACAGGTGGGCGTGTTGATAAAATTTGGCTTAAACGAAATCTAGATGTTGGAACGCTCCGAAGACAAATATTAAACAAATTTATGAAACAACTCATCCATCCGAGTGCTGCTAATGGTGTCATCCGAAGATTGGCTTGCGGTAAACGTAAAGAAGGTAGGGCCAAGGGACCGCTACTATACGAGTGTGATTGTTGACAAAATGTTCCATGACAAAGTGTAGGCTGGACGCGATAAGCGAAGATTTAATCAAACGAGGATTGCGTTTGACGAGGGGTCAAATTCGCTGAATCCATTACAAACTCTATGTCGCATGGAAATATTAAAATGTGGTTAAAATGTGTATTTTTTGTGGTTACAAGGGCGTTTTACATGTCGGCAGACCCAACCACACGAAAATCCGGCTCCCCTGCACCATCCTACCAATTCAGCGAAATTTATAGATTATAGGACCCTTGTGATGCCGCATGGGCGCGAATCCCTTCCTCCTGGCCTGAACTGTGGTGAGCAACTTAGTGCGGAACTAAGGGCAGTCCCATCCGGTGGTTTGGATGTATTTGGACAAGATCCCTGGTTTTGTTTCGGAGGGGTCCGATATGTCTGTAAGGAAGGGGGCCCCAAGGAACCGTGGTCTACGGTTTCCCAGGGCCGGGCAGAGACAGAAATAGTGGTGGACCGACTGCTCCTCTTCCTCGTCCCTACAACTTCTGCAAAAGTCGTTTTGAGGGATCGACGGCCTTGCAGCGTGTCTGCCGATCTGCCACTGCCCCGTGATGGCTTAGGTAACGGCGGAGCAATGTGCTCTGCTGAGTTTGTATTGCTCTTCAGAGGGTTTTTTCGAATGATTTGGCTAGATCGCTTTTGAAGTTTTACATCTGATGGCCACCTGCCATCGCCTGTCAGCAATTTGGTCGAGTGTCTCGTGCGTTATTAACCTACAAGTTGCCAAAGCATCGCTACTTGCTCCCTCTCCAGCAGGAGGATATGGTAGTGCCCTGCCTAGCTAGCTCGTCGGCGGCATCGTTTTCATAAATGTCCCTATATCCGGGGACCCATATTAGAAAGAGATCCAGCAGCTCTGTGGTCTCATTTAGAGACCTGCGGCAGTCGTTGACGGTCTCTGAGTTTGACGATATTGTGCCAAGTACCTTAAGGGCTGCTTGGCTGTCTGAAAAGACGCACACTGAGTGTCTGTCTAAGGAGAGTTTGGGGACGATGGAGATCGCCTCCATGATTGCTACAACCTTTGCCTGGAACACGCTACAGTGATCCGGAAGTCTGAAGCAGTGACTGATGTTGAGCTCGTCGCAGAAGACGCCCCCACCCACGCGGCCGTCTATCGTTGATCCATCAGTGTATAAGTGGATCGCATTTGCAGGTCCAGGATCGCCCCTCTTCAGTCTTCCCTGAGCGGGATGGATACTTGGAAAGGCGTCAAGAGGTAGTCACTTGGGATGTCTGTCCTCTGTGGAAGTTGCAGAAGTTTTGTAAGGATTCCCGAGGGGCCGACCGCGGAGGTTTTCCACAGGTTGGATTCTCTCATTCTGAGGACGGAGAGTTTTGCAACCTTTTTCCCCATAAGTTATACAAGTAGAAGGTACAGCATGGTATCGAGGGCTTCACTTGGGGTAGTGCGTATTCCGCCCGTTATGCATAGCTCTGCCATGCTTTGGACTTTTGTGAGTTTATTAAGACAATTTTTCTTGTCCAGGGCCGGCCACCAGTACATTACTCCGTACATCAGGATTTGTCGTATGATGGCGGTGTATAGCCATCGAACTATATAAGGGTTCATGCCCCATTTCAGACCGATGGTTTCCTGCAAGTGTAGAGGTCTCTATCTCCCGCAGCTGTTCATTAACTGCTACCTTCCATTGGAGAGGCGAGAGGACTCCGCTCTGCGGGGTCTGATAAACCTGGTGGACGTTGGCGTCCCCAGTGAGGCCTCAACGGTCATGCATTTCAGCATCTGATCGATGAGACTCACCGTCCGGGCGTCAATCTGTGATGGCTCCCGTAATGGCGGACGGAATGATGTTGTTAAAGGCCACTTCTATGTCAAGAAAGGCTACCAGGGTATACTCCTTACAGCTAAGGGACGATTCGATTGTCGATGTGATTGCGTGAAGGGCCGTTTCGGTGGATCTTCCCCTCCGTTAGGCATGCTGAGAGTCAGAGATCTGATTCGGCTGAGATGCAGACCTAAAAGCCGTTCCATCGCCTTCAAGAGGAAGGACGACAAGCTTAGGGGTCTGAAATCTTTGGGGGCAGTGTGCGAGGGCTTGCCTGCCTTGGGTATGAAGACAACTTTGGCCCGAAGCCATGTCTCCGGATTTGTCTGTGGGAGAAAACCTCCTCGTAAATCCGTTTGAGCCAATTTATGGCTCTTTGTCCGGCTTGGATCAGCTGGGCTGGGATGATGCGGTCTGATCCCGCGGATTTGTAGGGCTTAAAGCTTTTGATTGCCCAGGATATATTCTCCTGACTTAACAGAATGGAACCTGTGACAATGAAAGGAGGCGCTCTGTACGTTGGTCTGTTTACAGTGCAGCCTCGTGGCCGCGATAACTTCTTTTACATATTTTTGATGTGTCTTACATCTACATCTACATCACTTCACACAACAACACGCTATTTTGTTCTCCGCATACACTGCACGAGGCAGAGTGTGTGGGCAGTGTGTGAGCGAGAAAGAGAATCAATAGCGGATACAATTTTGGGGGCTAACTGATGAGAATTCACTTCATCACTGTGGCTATAATACAGTTCCGATCTCAATATGGTCAATTTCTACGATACTGCGTTTTCTATTTTTTCTATCTTCAAAATTGTGGACTTTCGTCTGTTGTGTGGGCGTTGAAATTTTAAAATTTGGAAATACAATTGTATTGAAGTTGTATCACACGAGCATGGCCAGAAAGCTTGGTTGCTCGAGCTCTTATAATCTTTGAGATCCAGGCGCACGTCTGGACGAATAGGCCAAGCAGCCGTCTTGGAAACGAATCGATGCTTTTCCAAATGATTTTCTTCATTGTGGTTATACTAATGATACGATCCGATTTAGATTCCGGCCTCTGATAGATATGGGATTTCTCTATGATTCTGCATTTTTCGTTTTTTGGAAGGCACTTGTAGGAGTGAGATATCACTTCAGTCTGGAAAAAATATTTAGTTGCTCTAGCTCTTATAGTTTCTGAGCACTGGGCAACAAACAAGACGGAGGAAGCGACGGACAGACAGACAGACAGACAGACAGACATGGGCAGTGGTTGTATCGACTCGGATATTGATTCTGATCAATAATGTGTTTATACTTTATGGGGTCGGAAACCTTCCTTCTTTGCGTTACACATATCCACTTTTACCAAAAATATAATATACCCTTTTACTCTTCGAAATAGTTTAAGGATGTAAAGAAAAGACATACTCTTCATCCGAACCTGCAGATGATGGCGCCTTTTATCCAGAAAAGGTCAGAGAAAGGGCGAACCTGCAGATGATGGCGCCTTTTATCCAGAAAAGGTCAGAGAAAGGGCGAACGTTTTCAGTCATCAGGATGCTGTTGCATGCTCCTATGCCAATTGAGGCTAGGTTCCTGGTTCTAATTCCCGTCAAGAGTGACTTAGCCGAATTTTACTTGCGGAAGTTGTAGTTTAAAAATTATCACGCCAATGCAAAGACACTGGTAAGTCTGCTGAGACAAGAGATTTGGCTAGTAAATGCACGTCGAGAATGCACTCGGATAGTAGGATAGTAGGACACTCGGATAAGCATTCAATGTCTTCGGTTCAAGTCAAAATTGAAGAGTCTCTTATCACTCTAGTTTTAACACCTATAACTTAGCGTACGTCTAGGTTAGGTTAGGTTAAGGCGGTTAAGGCACTTGGTCCAGTTAGTGGACCATTGTGATGCCGCATGGGCGCGAGCCCCTTCTCCTGGCCTCAACCCTGGTGAGCAACTTAGTGCCGAGCTAAGGGCAGTCCCATCCGGTGGCCTGGATGTATTTAGACAGAGTCCCCAGTTTGGTTTCGAAAGGTCCGAAATGTCTGTAGGGAAAGGGGCCACGAGGAACCGTAGTCTTCGGTTTTCCCAGGGCCGGGCAGAGACAGAAGAAGTGGTGAACCGACTCCTCCTCGTCCCTACAACTTCTGCAGAAGTCGTTGTGAGGGATCGACAGTCTTGCAGCGTGTGTGCCGTTTTGCCAGTGCCCTGTGATGGCTCGGGTGACGGCGGAGGAATGTGCTCTGCGGAGTCTATAAAGCTCTTCCGAGCGCTTTTTCGAACGATTTGGCCAAATCGCTCTCCGGAAGGAGAGGTACAGTAGTGCCCTGCCTAGCTAGCTCGTCGGCGGCATCGATCCCGACAATGTTCCTATGTCCTGGGACCTATATTAGGGAGAGATCCAGCTGCTCTGCGGTCTCATTTAGAGACCTGCGACAGTCGTTAACGTTCGCTGAGTTCGACGCAATAGAGCCCGGAGACTTGAGGGCTGCTTGGCTGTCTGAGAAGACGCACACTGAGTGTCCGTCTAAAGAAAGTTTGGAGACGATGGAAATGGCCTCCTTGATGGCTAAGACCTCTGCCTGGAACACGCTACAGTGGTTCGGAAGTCTGAAGCAGAGACTGATGTTGAGCTCGTCGCACGTACGTCTAAGTTAAAAAGAATTTTATATCAAAGATTAACATTTCGAGTAGCTGTTCACAAAAAAAAATTAAATTCTCTTCTAATGGAATCTTTTTAAAAATAAATTGAAGCCAAATTTCGCACATTAATTATTCGTAAGTCTTTAGGTGCACCTAGGGTATGGTCGAGCCTGTTCACTACAATTATTTTACTTAAACTCAACACAACCTTTGAGCAGAAATGTGTTCCATCCAGTGCACTCAGACTAGACCAAGTTTCGGGGTCCGGCTGGTTTGAGCACATATTGAATTTGCCGTTCACCTGTTCGATGCATTCTCGCTCAGAGGCCTGATTAAAACTACTGATATGAGACGCTGTGAGAATTATTGTCACCAAAGTGGACCGAAGTAAACATAACAAGGCTAGGAAAACTCTGTCAGCGGACGACCAATTAATAAATGTCTTGGAGCAAATCTTTAGGGTTTACCGAAATTACCGAGGACAATTGATTAAACTAACCGGCACAATTGTACCTCAAGGAATCGAAACGACTTTTTTCTGATGTACTTGGGGCATTGATATTGTTTGATGAGATTTGTTTGTTATACGGGTACGGCTGAACCTTGTTTTAAAGAATTAAAAAAAAAAATGGTATTTTATCTAATGCTTTTTCAGAGACATCCCTTTAATTTTTCACACAATACTTAAGTTCTAACCTCTAGTTGTAATTAATGTTGCCGGTGGAGCTGATCCTTGTAGCATCGGCTTGCCGTCTGGGAAATAACAGACTTTCAAATTTTGTTTCAATTTATTTTATTTTAATTTCATTTATAATTTTAAAAACAGGAAAATCGTGTTATCGTTTGTTAGTGCTACGGGAAAAGGAAGTGATACGAGCTGCCGAGCCGCAATCGCGCTGGAAAAGAGTTTCGCCATAACAGTGTATATTTGGCTCCACTTTTAAGTACCAATCAGTCGGTTTTCGGGGTGTCAGTCTACTGCGTGTGCAATATTTTGCATAAGTTGTTCAGAGCATTCATACTCGACTACTCAGATGAATATATGTCCAAAAACAGTGTTTGGGACCGAGCCAATTCTTATCTGTTTTGTTATTGTTCTTCCCAATTTTCTTGTCAGTCATTGTGTATATTTTCGTAGGGAAAATGATATTTTCATTGTGAACGTCATTGGTTACATTTGAAAATTATCAGTATCAAAATTATTACCATCCAAATGGTTGGTGGATAATTGGTGGGTAATTTTCGAAACGGCTAAACCTTACGGACCTTCTCCGAAATGGATGGTGAAAGGCAATTAGGCAATATCGGGTGGAATGTCACTGCAGTACTTATATCTAATACTTCTAATCACATTTCATGGATGACAGTACTATATCAATGGCAGCAATGATAAAGTATATTTTTTTGTATGGGCAATTTGTATTTTATCATCCATTTCAATATAAATGCAAAATTATGATGTGTAATAAGGCACAGTGCGTGAATGCAGTGGCGTATTGAGCCATTGAGCTCATGGGCCCTAGACTCTGACCAGAAGATTACAAATCTCCAACAACTCCACATTTCTGTTAAAAATGCAACCAGGTATTCGTATGAGTTTTGGTGTGTGCGGTAATATGGTTTTTTTGCGTCACCTGATTTGTGTACGCCCTCGGCGAAGAAATTATGACACTTCGTTGAGTTTGTTTTGATGTTATTAAATGGTTTTATTTGTGTTCTGTATTGTTTCTCGTGGTTCTGGTGTCGTGTAGTGGTTTCTCCAGGTTAGCGAGTTCTCTCCCGTGTAGCCGGAAGGCGGGGCTGAATCCAGTTGTTTCCGAGACACTGGTGTTAATTGCTAGTGATATTTCGGGTTCCTCTTTGGATTGCTGAATCCGTCGTGCGAGCCAGGGGCAAGATGTTGCGTCCTCTTTGATTCTTGCTAGCGTCTCCAAGGGTTGTCGGGACGGGGCATCGGCAACCACGTTTTTTCCCCTGCTCTGTAGTGGACGTCGTACTTATACTGTTGGAGTTCGAGCGCCCATCTCGCTATCCTTCCATAGGGGCTTTCCAGAGTATTCAGCCATTTCAGCGCGAGATGGTCGGTTATAACGTCGAATCGGTATCCCTCTCGGTAGCAGCGTAGTTTTCGGATTGCCCAAATGACGGCGAGGCATTCCTTGTCTGTAGCGGAGTAGTTTCCTTCGGCCTGGTTCAGGCGTCGGCTGACATAGGCGATGACGCGTTCCTTTCTCTCGATCTCCAGCGTGAGTACGGCGCCTATGCCGAGGTTGCTCGCATCGGTTTGTAGTGAGAACTTGACGTTGAAATCGGGGCAAGCAAGTACGGGAGCGGTCGTGAGTAGTTCCTTTAGTTGGTCGAAGGCCGCTTGTTGATCTGCGGTCCATGTCCATGTTTGTCTTTCCTTGAGTAGCTGAGACATTGGTTGGACTACTGTAGCAAAGTTTGGCACGAATCTTCGGTACCAGGATGCCATTCCGATGCACTGACGTAGTTCTTTCAGGTTCGTGGGTGGCTTGAGTTCTTTGACGGCAGCAATCTTGTCGGGGTCCGTGTGGATATCTTCTTCGCTGATGACGTGACCAAGATATTTGATCAGGTTTTGGAAAAATGTGCACTTTTCCGCGTTTATCCGCAGACTCGCTTTTCGAAGGCGAGAGAGGACTATTGCTAGGTTGTGTATGTGGTCCTCGAAGTCTCGTCCGACGACGACAATGTCGTCTAAATGAATGCGTAGGGTTCCATGTCGGCATCGATCACAGTATCAAGGGCCCGTTGGAATGTTGCTGGTGCAGAATGTAATCCTAAGGGCATCACTTTCCATTGAAAGAGACCTCTGCCGCGGACCGTGAAGGCGGTGGCTTCTCGACTTCCGTTGGCCATGGGTATTTGCCAGTATCCGTTCTTCAGATCGAGGGTGGTTATGAAGCGTGCGTTCTGTAGGCGCTCCAAGATGTAGTTGATTCTGGGCAGTGGGTATGCGTCAGGAATAGAGTGAGTGTTGAGTTGTCGGTAGTCCACGCACATGCGCCATTTGCCGTTCTTTTTACGTACGAGTACGATGGGGGCGCTGTGCGGGCTTCGTGAGGGTTCGACGAGCCCTTCCTGGATCAGTTGGTCGACTTGCTCGTCGATAATCCGCATCATGGCTGCGTTCTTTGGGTAGTACCTCTGCTTGATGGGCCGATTATCCCTCATGACAATGGTGTGCTCGGCTATGTTGGAGGTCCCGTGGATATTATTGAACTTTGGAAGTTCTGTGTCCAGAAATTCTTGGATCTGTGGTGCTATGTTTGGCGGCCAGGGATCGGAGATCAGTTCTGGGTCGGGTTCGGTAAGATCGGGGGTGTCGGGGTCCTTTGGCTGGCTTGGGTCTTCTGGGAGGATGGTTGTGTCGAACGCGCTGGGGTGTTCGATCCGACGTGGGTAGTCGCTTATGTGGGCGACGATAGGGCTAGCGTTGGCCGTGAGTGGCGTAGTTTCGTGGGTCTGGCGGTATGCATGGGTTGTAATGTCTCCAGATCAATGTATGGCCAGGCGGGTCTCAGTGACGACTCTGTTTTCGCAGCAACGACTTGTTTGGGCGACGAAGATTTCGGACGTGGTGTTAGGCATGTCGTGGTGCATGTCGCTAGTGGGCACGTCAGTACGCGGAAGGTACTCCAGTGGGTTGGCGAAGATCGGGGTGGCGTCGGCCGTGGGTACGACAGGGCTGCGGTCGGTGTTTCGGGGGGTCATCGGGCTAGATTCTGGTTCCGAGTAGAGAGGTTCCGTGGATATTAGTTCGATGGTTGGACCCGACCTGCAAGGGATTTGCGTGGCTGTTTCCCTCGTGGTTTGGTTGTTGCACTGTTGCTGCCGTTGTCGTTGTCGTTGTTCGGGGCTGGTTGTCGTCTCTGAGGGTGTCCGTGGGTTCACCTTCTCCGTTGAGGGTAGGGTGCATGGGTGCGTGGTGGCTGAACTTGGACCTGGGCTTCCTGTGTCGAGCGGGTTCAAGTTCGTGGGGGCTTGTCTCGTGTGTGAGATCCTTGTGGTGGGTTCGGGGTGCGTGTGCCCGTAGTTTGTTTTGATCCTGGACTTCCTGTGTCGAGCGCCTGGTTCAAGTGTGTTGATTCTTGTCTCGTGTGTGAGATCCTCGTGGTGTGTTTGGGATATGTGTTCCCTGTGTTTGGCTTAGGACGCGGGTGCTCCGTAGTGGCCGTGGGATTCGTTTTCCCGTTTGCTTGGTTGCAGTTTGCCGGTACCTGTTTCGGATTCGTGTTTTCCGTTGTGGGCCGGTGCTTTGCTCTCGCTGTGGTTGGTTTCGGTGTCGTATATTTCGTTGCGGTATTGGGTGCCATCTTCTTTGCGGTAGGTCGGGGACGTGTGTTCGCTGTGGTTGGTTTCGGTGTCGTATTCTTCGTTGCATTATTGGGTGCCGACTTCTTTGGGGTAGGTCGGGGATGTGTGTTCTCTGTTGACCTAGATTTCTTGGTGCTGGGTTCGGTGACTTGTACGTGGTTGGTTTGAACTGACGGTGGCGTTGGCGTGAGGTGGCGATCTTGTAGCTTTAGCAGCGTGGTGCCGCATTGGATCGTCATTTCGATGGCACATAGGAAGTCCATGCCGACTATAACTTGCTCCAGCATGTTAGGGAGGACCAGGAGTGGGATTTGGGCCTCTCTTTGATCCGGCTTGATGTGCGCCAGTAGAACTTGTGTGATCTCTCTGACTGAGCCGTCAGCCAGGCGTATGCGGACGCATGCATCTTGCAAGTTGGAGTTGTTGTTTAGTTGTCGGGCCAGGTTGTCGCTGACGAAACTTCGGGATGCCCTGTTGTCGATGGTGGCCTCCGTTGTTTGTCCTCCTATTGTCACTATCGCTACTATTCGGCCGTCGTTCACGTGCAGTGGGTTGCTTAGTTGCGGGTCTGGGGAGGCGTCGTTCTCGGCTGATCCCGTGTCAGTCGAGGACGCGTGTCGTTTCCCGACGTGGCTCGGCGGCAGCAGTCGACGGTTCGAGTGCCGCACTTTCCACATTCCCAGCAGAATAGGATCGACGCGTTGGTGCAGTCATAGGCGGCGTGTCCAGCTGGACCACATCGGCGACAGGCTGCGCGTGGGTTGGCAATGGGAGTGGTGATCATTCGATGGGCGACGTCTTGGTTCGTTGTGCTGGTTTGATTCGATGACTGTCAGCGCGGTGTGTCTGCTGAATCCCAAAGGGGTCTGCGAAAGGGCGGCTGGTAGGAGTCTCTTTCTCTGCGGTCTGGGTGCCTTGCCGGCCTGGTGTCTCTTGGTGGGCTTCGCATGGGTGCGGGGGTCGTTGCGTGTTTCCTCTCGTGAATAAGCTCGTACTCTGCCGCTAATCGGGTTAGCTGTGACAAGTTTTTCAATTCGTCTCGTCGCACGTATAGCTGGAGTCCTGGCAAGGCGTTGTCGTAGATCCGGTAAAGCTCCGTGTCTAGGTCGTACTCGGCATGGTGCATGAGTAGCCGTATCTCGATGAGATAGTCTTTGAATGGTTCTCCCCCAATTGTTCGAAATCCCTTGGCGGCAGAAAATACGCCAGAAACTCCTGGCGGAAGTGTGCCCAGGAACTGCCCTGTAATTGGCTGGTACGGTGCCAGCGACTGGCTCGGTCGGTGAGTAGTTCGGCCGTGCTCCGAGGCAGCTGGTTGGTGTCCACTCCAAAGGCGCGTGCGCGTTCCTCGAGTAGTTCCAGAAACGATATTGGGTCATCTTCTCCGTTGAACTGGATTCCCCATCCGCGGATGCTTTCTGCTGTGCGTGCGACGTGGTTATAGTCGGGTCCGATTATGGGTGCGTCGATCGATGGTATAATTCTGTGTGGGCGAACGGGAGGTTTCCATAGTGGGCGGCCTTGGAAGATCGGCGGCTGTGACCACTGGTGGTCGGGGCGTGGGCTCTGGGGCTGCGGGGACATGCAAGCTTGCTTTGGGGTTCCATCTTCCGGTGCCTGATGGTCCTGGAGTAGTGGGCAGCGGGGACTTGGAGCGTCCTGCTGGCCTTGCGTATTGTCTCTCGAGTTCTGCCAAGCAAGTCCAGGCACCCGGCGGGAGTGGTCCGGCAACTAGTATGGCAAAGTTCTTGCGCAACTCTTCGACAGTTCCTTCGGTGTTTAATTCGAATTCCTTGGCGAAGGCCTCCAGCTCGTCTCGGCGGCGCTTGTAGATCCAGCCGATGCTGACGCCTGGATTGGCGATTTGCTCACTGGTGTGGAAATCAATGCTCGCGTCGTCTTCGTAGGCTTCCATGGTGATTGGGCTAAGTTTTCCTCGGTGTTGTTTTGGGCACTTTTCACTGTTTGAGCACTTGGTCACTGCGTATACTTTCCCGGTGGCACTCGCGACTGGATTCGGGTGGGTGCGCGGATTTGGTTTTGTACCGGACTTGTGTTCTGTGGTTAGCTCTACTATTCTTTCTCGGTGGCCGTGGGTCTTTAATCCACGTAGCCCCGTGCTAAGGTTTTCTCTTTAAGTTTCCTTAAAGTTGCCAGAAAGTTGGCTTTGAAATCTCCTTAAAGTTTCCGTAAAGTCCCTGCTCGGGCGCCACTTGTAAAATACCTATCTCAGACTGAAGTTGGCTCAGTCTGTCCAGGGTTCTCTACAAGAAATTTTGTAGTATTGCTGGAACTTCAGGGCAGGGCTTGGCCGTGAGACCGAAAGTGGAGCGGGCGTAGAGTCTGGTTACCGTGTAGGTAGTTTGGTAATCGCACTTGGCGATGAAAGGAAAACGCTGACACCTGAGTTTTGGTGTGTGCGGTAATATGGGTTTTTTTCGTCACCTGATTTGTGTTCGCGCTCGGTGATGGGGGTGGGGGAGACTGTGGTGCGTGTGTCGATTCTGCATGAATCGATCGGCGCGTGGGATGGTATATGTGGTTTTGGTTTGGCATTTACAAAATATGCTGTATGGTGTTTGTGTTGTTGGTGTATAGCTTATATATGACAAAGTAACTTAGTGCTATGAATATGAATATGTATATGAATGTAACGGGCCCTGGTCCCAGGGTTCATTACAATGAGTTCTCTCACTCCTAGAAAAGTGTTTAAAAATTTCGCACCGCCCACTTCCGCCCACACAAAGGGCGCACATCTGTGTCGTCCACAATTTTGAAGATAGCAAAAAAGCAGAATCATAGAGAAACGCTTTATCTATCAGGGGCCTACATCTGAATCGGATCGGATCTTAAGTATAGCCACAATATACAAAACCATTTCGAGAAACATCATTCCCTCTCTTTCGCACTCACACAAATACGAGTCGATTTGGTTTTTTGTATGTTGTGTAGCCTGGGTCTCAGAGACTATAAGAGCTAGAGCAACCAAACTTTCTGTCTAGACTCCTGTGATACCAAACCTGAACAAGTGTATTTCAAAATTTCGCCCCGCCCCCTTCCGCCCACCCAAAAAAAAATCCACAATTTTGAAGATAGAAAAAAAAAGAAAAATGCAGTATCGTAGAACATGACCATATCTTCCCGAATTTGGTTGAGATCGGATCATTACTGTAGCCACAATGATCAAATGAATTTTCAGCAGCGAGTCCCCTTGCGGTGGTTGCCCCCCGCAACAAAATATACATTTTTATTAGGGTCGATTCTCTCACACTCACACACACGCTCTGCCTCGTGCAGTGTACGTGTGTTGTTGTGAGAACTGATGTAGATGCAGATGACAGATGCAGCAAACAAAAAACTGATACAACATTTGAAAATTCCACACATGTAAATCACATGTGTACTGACTGAGTACGGGTATGAAAGTAGAGTCGCGTTTACATCGACTCCGTACGTTCTTAACATCGAAAATATCGGAGACAAGATTCTTGCAATGCCAGCAATTCGTAAACGGAAAAAATTTTACTAGCTCATGCTGTATGAATTCTAGAATTGGGTGTTCGCAATGGATTGCGTTCACGACCTGCGTGTTAACCACGGACTTGACGGTCTCAGAGATAGCGTCCCTGTTTGGGAAATGGCGCCTTTTTTCACCAAAACAAACAAAACTTTGTTTTAGAGGGAAGCGCTCCTCTTCTAGGATGATCTGGTTCCTAAAGCAACTGACTGGCTTGTCGGTTATTTCTATCGTGCAAGTAATTGATACCTCACTGTGAATTGTGGTGCGCTGCTTTCTAGCGCACAAATTTTTTGTCGAGACAGTGCGTCTGCGACGAAGTTTTCTCTCTTAGGCTTATAGAATAACCTGGCGCCAAACTCATCGATGCGTGCCTTCCAACGATTAACATTAGTATAAGGGTTGCTCTCGGAGAGCGCAAATGTAAGTGGCTGGTGGTCCGTATAAATATTGATATCTTTTACCCCATAAAGCTACTGCCGAAGCTTGGCTAGGGCCCATACAATGGCGTAATTTGCCTCCATGTCTTTTAACGCCTGGGATATCATTGTTATGGGTTTTTGGAGAGAACAGCTCCTATATTTTTCAACATTTTCCGATGCCAGGATGTCCCTAAATTTCTGGAACGCAATTTTCTTTACAGTTTGTACTCTGTACTTGCTTACTGGTCCGTTTTCTCCTTTGAGGATGTCGGATAGTGTCTTTGCTATTAGTCTTTTACAAAACACCTGTAGTAGCTGGCCAAGCCTAAAAAGGATCTGACTGCAAACACAGTGGTCTGCTTAGCGTACTGCTGAATAGCTGTAGATGTGTATTGTTTGTATACGGTACATAAACCGTCTACAGTTTTGTCGACGCAACTAGCACTTGAACCAGTTGGACTGCGGTGTGGATGAGCAAAGTGATTGCTCGTGAAGAATGAAAATCGACAATACAATACAATACTGATTCTGATACTATTTTATTTAACAATATTAAACTCTATTTATAGGTAACAAAAGTAATGATTCTACAAGAATATGGTGATAGGGAAAGTGGAATTAATATGATATTATTGTTTTTCTGGGGCAACAGACGTAATTAGCAACTGCAACAGTTTTGTATCGTTAGCCGAAGTAGATGCAGACGCGAGTATTGCTGACTCGACTACAATGCCGTGTCGCGTGTTATGACGTCTCCCGTTACGTAGGTCATCGTTGTGTGAAGTGATGGCTTTTTTAGTGATATAGTAGGTGTTTCTCCAGTTTAGAAATTTGTTTGTATGAAGTCTAGTGTAAGTAGGTTAGGGCAAGGCGGGAGCGCAATAAAAGCTCTCTCTCGCTCTCAGCGAATTCGCCCCGCTTTGCCACCGTAGGTTAGCTAGGCTTTTGAGGAGGTTGTATGAAGTTTTTAGAATATAATCGTAATATTGAATTTCTATCGAGCCTTTTTTTTTGACCCGCCAAATAAATCTTTACGCCACCCAAAGTTTTTGGTTGTTTTTACATTAGAAAAACTATTTTTATTTTTCATGGCACCCCCGGGTGGACTGTAAAGATCAAATAAAAATGACAAAAAAAATAAAGTGACAGTGACACAATACGTAGTGGAATACATAAAACAAAATAATAAAAAAAATGGTATAAGTGATAACCAAAAAACTCTGGAATCATGTGTTGTTGCCCGCGTCGTTAGTCTGTTTTTAAGGCCTGGTTATAATAATCGTGTCGGCCGCGTAATCCTGTCCTTCATCGTTGCTGCTATATCCAGATCATTGCTGCACCTAGAGGATTAAATGGCGACAGGAAAGTGGAAGCTGGACTCCAAGATCAAGCAGAGCCTGAGGTATTTGTGCAAAAAAGTGTGAAAGTTAGAGGCGAAGACATCCGTAAATACACATAAATTGTCTTGTGCTGAAAAATTGCACCTCGCCTTCAATTCTTAGCACAGACGTATGATATAGTTGAGTTGATTGCATGCATATAATTAGTGCACAGAAATATATATATAACCCCATATTGCATATGCAAAACCATACTAAACTCTATTGAAACGCTATTTGGACGCACAGTTATATATTTGTATAACGTTTACTGCAATCACAGTCGCCACCCCTTTCCCCTCTCGTTTAAAATTCGCTAAAAAGTAGGTCCGTTAATCCAAAACGCTGTGTATAACATATAATTCTCTAAATACATACATATATACGTACTGCAACGAACCGTTACATTCGTATATAGATATTCATACTGATAGCACTAAGTTACCTTGCATTCATATTCGTACTAATAGCACTAAGTTACGTTGTCATCTATACACCAACAACACCAACACTATACATCTGACACTGTACAATTTCCAATTCCCACGCGCCGATCGATTTCTGCCGAATCGACACACGCGCCATAATTTCCACAAGAGTTACCCAAGTCCAGTTCCCCGAGTTACACAACTCCACGCAGGTCATTCCTCGGTACGACCGAGCCAATGACCACAGCCTAGACTCAGCTCATTTCTCGGTGCATCCGAGGCAATGACCGTGTCGGTGGCACGCGCCGACACCCACCCAGCACCCAGACTTGCGGACTCAGCACTAGAAATCGGGCTTAAATAGCCCGAGCCCGCGATCCATCGGGGCAGTCCATCGCCTATCATAAGCCAAAACGGCAGTCTATCAGCCAACGGTATTGGCAGTCCATCGCCTATTCTACACAGTAACGGCAGTCCATCGCCTATCCTAAAACACGGCAGTCCATCGCCTAGCATAAATCAACACGGCAGTCCATCGCCTATTATAAATCGTATCGGCTCCGCGAGAACACTGTACACGAAACCACTACACGACACAAGAAAAGACACAGAACACAAAATAAATACATTAAAGAAAGTGAAATCAAAACAAAACCCAACAACGTGTCATCAATTCTTCGCCGAACCCTCAACGGAAATAAGGTAAACCCAACCAAATATTACCAAACACCAAAAACTCTGGTGTCAGCACTTTCCTCACCGAGCGCGACACCGAACGGTGTTAACGTTCTTGTTCATCGCCAAGTGCGAATTACCTACACGGTAATTAGACCCTACGCCTGCTCCACTTTCGGTCTCACGGCCAAGCCTTTGTTTTGAAGTCCCAGCAATCTACAAAAATTCTTGTAGAGAACCCTGGACAGACTGAGCTTACCTCAGTCTGAAATAAGGTATCATTACAAGTGGCGCCCGAGCAGGGACTTACGGAAACTTTAAAGAGATTTCAACGCCAACCCTCTGGCAACTTTAAGGAAACTTAAAGAGAAACCTTAACACGAGGCTACGTGGATTAAAGACCCACGGCCATCGAGACAGAATATAAGAGCTAATCGAAGAAGTCCGGTAAAACAAATTCGCCACCCGAATCCAGTCGCGAGTGCCGGGAAAGTAAAACGCAGTGATCAAGTGAAAAGTGCCCAAAACAACACAACGAAAAATCACCATGGAAGCCTACGAAGACGACGCGAGCATTGATTTCCACACCCGCGAGCCAGTCGCCAATCCAGGCGTCAGCATCGGCTGGATCTACAAGCGCCGCCGAGATGAGCTGGAGGCCTTCGCCAAGGAATTCGAATTTGACACCGAAGAAACTGTTGAAGAGTTGCGCAAGAACTTTGCCATACTAGTCGCCGGACCACTTCCGCCGGGTGCCTGGACTTGCTTGGCAGAACTCGAGAGACAATACGCAAGACCAGCAGGACGCTCCAAGTCCCCGCTGCCCACTACTCCAGGACCATCAGGCACCGGAGGATGGGACCCCAAAGCAGGCTTGCAAGTCCCCGCAGCCCCAGAGCCCACGCCCCGACCACCAATGGTCACAGCCGCCGATCTTCCAAGGCCACCCACTATGGAAACCTCCCGTGCGCCCACACAGCGAATCATACCGTCGATTGACGCACCCATAATCGGGCCCGACTATAACCACGTCGCACGCACAGCGGAACGCATCCGCGGATGGGGCATCCAGTTCAACGGAGAAGATGACCCACTATCGTTTCTGGAACTACTCGAGGAACGCGCATGCGCCTACGGAGTGGACACCAACCAGCTGCCTCGTAGCATGGCCGAACTACTCACCGACCGAGCCAGTCGCTGGCACCGTACCAGCCAACTACAGGGGTAGTTCCTGGGTATATTTCCGCCAGGAGTTTCTGACGTATTTTCTGCCGCCAAGGTATTTCGAACAATTGGAGGACCAGATCCGAGGCCGCAAGCAAGCGGTGGGAGAACCATTCAAAGACTATCTCATCGAGATACGGCTACTCATGCACCATGCCGAGTACGACCTAGTTAAGGAACTCTATAGGATCTACGACAACGCCCTGCCAGGACTTCAACTATACGTGCGACGAGACGAACTGGAAAGTTTGTCACAGCTAGCCCGATTAGCGGCAGAGTACGAGCTTATTCACGAGAGGAAACACGCAACGACTCCGCACCCATGCGAATCCCATCACGAGACACCAGGCCGGCAAGACAACCAGACCGCAGAGAAGGTGAGTCCTACCGTACCCCCTTTCGGAGACCCCATTGGGATTCAGCCGACACACCGCGCAGACAGTCATCGAATCAAAATAATGCAACGAACCACGACATCGCCCATCGAATGATCACCACTCCCATTGCCAACCCACGCGCAGCCTGTCGCCGATGTGGTCAAGCTGGACACGCCGCCTACGACTGCACCAACGCTTCGATCCTATTCTGCTGGGAATGTGGAAAGCGCGGCACTCGAACCGTCGACTGCTGCCGCCGAGCCACGTCGGGAAACGACACGCGTCCTCAACTGACCCGGGATCAGCCGAGAACGACGCCTCCCCAGACCCGCGACTAAGCAACCCACTACACGTGAACGACGGCCGAATAGTGGCGATAGTGACAATAGAAGGACAAACAACGGAGGCCACCATCGACACCGGGGCATCCCGAAGTTTCGTCAGCGACAACCTGGCCCGACAACTAAACAACAACTCCAACCTGCAAGATGCATGCGTCCGCATACGCCTGGCTGACGGCTCAGTCAGAGAGATCACACAAGTTCTACTGGCGCACATCAAGCTGGATCAACGAGAGGCCCAAATCCCACTCCTGGTCCTCCCTAACATGCTGGAGCAAGTTATAGTCGGCATGGACTTCCTATGTGCCATCGAAACGACGATCCAATGCGGCACCACGCTGCTAAAGCTACAAGATCGCCACCTCACGCCAACGCCACCGTCAGTTCAATCCAACCCCGTACAAGTCACCGAACCCAGCACCAAGAAATCTAGGTCAACAGCGAACACACTTCCCCGACCTACCACAAAGAATACGGCCCCCAACATCACAACGAAGAATACGACACCGAAACCAACCACAGCGAAAGCGAAGAACCGGCCCACAACGGAAAACACGAATCCGAAGCAAGCACCGGTAAACTGCAACCAAGCAAACGGGAGAACGAATCCCACGGCCACTACGGAGCACCCGCGTCCTAAGCCAAACCCAGGGAAACACACATCCCAAACACACCACGAGGATCTCACACACGAGACAAGAATCAACACACTTGAACCAGGCGCTTGACACAGGAAGCCCAGGATCAAAAACAAACTACGGCGCACACGCATCCCGAACCTACCACAAGGATCTCACACACGAGACAAACCCCAACGAACTGGAACCCGCTCGACACAGGAAGCCCAGGTCCAAGTTCAGCCACCGCGCACCCATGCACCCTACCCTCAACGGAGAAGGTGAACCCACGGACACCCTCAAAGACGACAACCAGCCCCGAACAACGACAACGACAACGGCAGCAACAGTGCAACAACCAAACCACGAGGGAAACAGCCACGCAAATCCCTTTACTGGTCGGGTCCAATCATCGAACTAATCTCCACAGAACCTCCACTCGGAACCGGAATCTAGCTCGATGACCACCCGAAACACCGACCGCAGCCCTGTCGTACCCACGGCCGACGCCACACCGATTTTTTGCCAAACCACTGGAGTACCTTCCGCGTACTGACGTGCCCACTAGCGCCATGCACCACGCCATGCCTAGCACCACGTCCGAAATCTTCGTCGCCCAAACAAGTCGTTGCTGCGAAAACAGAATCGTCACTGAGACCCGCCTGGCCATACGTAGATCTGGAGACATTACCCCCAGATATACCGCCAGACCCACGAAGCTACGCCACTCACGGCCAATGCTACCCCGATCGTCGCCCACATAAGCGACTACCCACGTAGGATCGAACACCCCAGCGCGTTCGACACAACTATCCTCCCAGAAGACCCCTGCCAGCCCAAGGATCCTGACACCCCTGATCTCACCGAACCCGATCCAGAACTGATCTCCGATCCCTGGCCGCCGGACTTAGCGCCACAGATCCAAGAATTTCTGGACACAGAACTTTCAAAGTTCAATAATCTCCACGGGACCTCCAACATAGCCGAGCACACCATCGTCATGAGGGATAATCGACCCATCAAACAGAGGTACTACCCAAAGAACCAGCCATGATGCGGATTATCGATGAGCAAGTCGACCAATTGATCCAAGAAGGTCTCATCGAACCCTCACGAAGCCCGCACAGCGCCCCAATCGTACTCGTACGTAAAAAGAACGGCAAATGACGCATGTGCGTTGACTACCGACAACTCAACACTCACTCTATTCCTGACGCCTACCCACTGCCCAGAATCAACTACATCTTGGAGCGCCTACAGAACGCACGCTTCATAGCCACCCTCGATCTAAAAAAACGGATACTGGCAAATACCCATGGCCAACGGAAGTCGAGAAGCCACCGCCTTCACGGTCCCCGGCAGAGGTCTCTATCAATGGAAAGTGATGCCCTTCGGATTACATTCTGCACCAGCAACATTCCAACGGGCCCTTGATACCGTGATCGGAGCCGACATGGAACCCTACGCATTCGCCTATTTAGACGACATTGTCGTCGTCGGACGAGACTTCAAGGACCACCTACACAACCTGGCAATAGTCCTCTCTCGCCTTCGAAAAGCGAATCTGCGGATAAACGCGGAAAAGTGCACATTTTTCCAAAACCGGATCAAATATCTTGGTCACGTCATCAGCGAAGAAGGTATCCACACGGACCCCGACAAGATTGCCGCCGTCAAAGAACTCAAGCCACCCACGAACCTAAAAGAACTACGTCAGTGCATCGGAATGGCATCCTGGTACCGAAGATTTGTGCCAAACTTTGCTACAGTAGTCCAACCAATGTCTCAGCTACTCAAGAAGGGACAAACATGGACATGGACCGCAGATCAACAAGCGGCCTTCGACCAACTAAAGGAACTACTCACGACCGCTCCTGTACTTGCTTGCCCCGATTTCAACGTCAAGTTCTCACTACAAACCGATGCGAGCAACCTCGGCATAGGCGCCGTACTCACGCAGGAGATCGAAGAAAGGAACGCGTCATCGCCTATGTCAGCCGACGCTTGAACCAGGCCGCTTGAACTCTCACTCCTTTTCCGCTACAGACAAGGAATGCCTCGCCGTCATTTGGGCAATCCGAAAACTACGCTGCTACCTAGAAGGATACCGATTCGACGTTATAACCGACCATCTCGCGCTGAAATGGCTGAATACTCTGGAAAGCCCCTACGGAAGAATAGCGAGATGGGCACTCGAACTCCAACAGTATCAATACGACGTCCACTACAGAAGCAGGAAAACAAAACGTGGTTGCCGATGCCCTGTCCCGACAACCCTTGGAGACGCTAGCAAGAATCAAAGAGGACGCAACATCTTGCCCCTGGCTCACACGACGAATTCAGCAAACCAAAGAGGAACCCGATAAATACCCCGACTACGTCTTCGAGAATGGAGAACTCTACAGACATCTGGGCCACGGAGCCGACGATCACGACTATGTGTCATGGAAACTCTGTGTCCCAAAGGACCGACGCCAAAGAGTACTCAAGGAATGCCATGATCAGCCAACGGCAGGCCACCTCGGCATTCGGAAAACCATCACACGGATAACACAACGATACTATTGGCCCGGCCTATATCGCGATGTGCGGAAATACGTACGCAGCTGTTTAAGCTGTCAAAAGTTCAAGGCACTGCAACGCAAGCCCGTGGGTAAGATGCTTACCCGCAGGGCAGAGGAACCATTCGCCACACTATGCGCCGACTTCGTAGGGCCACTTCCCCGATCAAAACGAGGGAACACCATGTTACTGGTATTCTTCGACACCTTCTCAAAATGGACCGAACTAGTGCCACTTAAGAAAGCTACCACAGCTACCCTAGAGCTAGCTTTTCGGGAACGCATTCTAAGTCACTTCGGCGTACCAAAACGATTCGTCTGTGACAATGGAACACAGTTCACCAGCCGCTCATTCCGCCTGTTTATGCAAACAGCCGGCGTTGATCTGCAACACACCGCACCGTATTGCCCCCAGGAAAACCCTACAGAACGGGCCAATCGGACAGTGAAGACAATGATTGCACAATTCGTGGAGGACCATCAAAACACATGGGACGAACTCATACCCGAAATATCACTAGCAATTAACTCCAGTGTCTCGGAAACAACTGGATTCAGCCCCGCCTTCTTGCTACACGGGAGAGAACCGCGCTTACCTGGATCACTATACGACGAAGTTACACCAGGGACAGGAAGCCCTCCGGACACAGCCCACACTAAGGCAACCCGACTCCAAGAAGTATTCGCGATAGTGCGGAACAACATTCAGCGGGCGAGTCAAGAACAATCCCGTCACTACAATCTCCGCCGACGACAATGGCGCCCCACGGTGGGTCAACTAGTATTGATCAGGCAACACCACCTTTCCAACGCAGCCGACGGCTTCGCTGCGAAACTGGCCCCAAAATATGATGGGCCATTCAAAGTCAAAGGTTTCGCGTCAACAAATATCGTCAAGTTGCAACACCCCGGAAGTCGGAAACTGAAAGTCGCAAATATCAACGACCTGAAAGAGTACCACGACACGTTGGACAGCGACCCTGCTGAGGAAGCAAACGACACCAGCGATCACAACGACCCCCTGACGACGGAAAACCACCAATAGAAACGCCAAAACACGTTGGCCAGAAACTTTGCCGACCCAGGAGTAACCAAAGCGGTCAATTGCAACCCCACCCGGAAGAAGGGGGTGTAACGAACCGTTACATTCGTATAGATATTCATACTGATAGCACTAAGTTACCTTGCATTCATATTCGTACTAATAGCACTAAGTTACGTTGTCATCTATACACCAACAACACAAAACACTATACATCTGACACTGTACAATTTCCAAGTCCCACGCGCCGATCGATTTCTGCCGAATCGACACACGCGCCATAATTTCCACAAGAGTTACCCAACTCCAGTTCCCCCCCGAGTTACACAACTCCACGCAGGTCATTCCTCGGTACGACCGAGCCAATGACCACAGCCTAGACTCAGCTCATTTTCTCGGTGCATCCGAGGCAATGACCGTGTCGGTGGCACGCGCCGACACCCACCCAGCACCCAGACTTGCGGACTCAGCACTAGAAATCGGGCTTAAATAGCCCGAGCCCGCGATCCATCGGGGCAGTCCATCGCCTATCATAAGCCAAAACGGCAGTCTATCAGCCAACGGTATTGGCAGTCCATCGCCTATTCTACACAGTAACGGCAGTCCATCGCCTATCCTAAAACACGGCAGTCCATCGCCTAGCATAAATCAACACGGCAGTCCATCGCCTATTCTAAATCGTATCGGCTCCGCGAGAACACTGTACACGAAACCACTACACGACACAAGAAAAGACACAGAACACAAAATAAATACATTAAAGAAAGTGAAATCAAAACAAAACCCAACAACGTGTCATCAATTCTTCGCCGAACCCTCAACGGAAATAAGGTAAACCCAACCAAATATTACCAAACACCAAAAACTCTGGTGTCAGCACTTTCCTCACCGAGCGCGACACCGAACGGTGTTAACGTTCTTGTTCATCGCCAAGTGCGAATTACCTACACGGTAATTAGACCCTACGCCTGCTCCACTTTCGGTCTCACGGCCAAGCCTTTGTTTTGAAGTCCCAGCAATCTACAAAAATTCTTGTAGAGAACCCTGGACAGACTGAGCTTACCTCAGTCTGAAATAAGGTATCATTACAGTACATGCAAGCAGCTTTTCGTTTCCGGTGCAAGAAAATGAGGCTGTTCTCGATGAACTAAGGAATAAACTCAAAATCCGCGTCAAAAGCATTCGCCGCTTAGAAGATCGCTTAGAGGATAGGTTGATCCCATTGCAATTGATAGAGCTGCAATGTAGACTCGATGTGTTCAATTCTGCTATTAAGGAGGCCAACCTATTGCAGGAGCAAATAGAAGATATTGATAGCAAAGATGAATTTGGAGCCGAGCTCCAAGAAGTGGGCATTGTAACCAAGGTAAAGATAATGCCGCTTATCGATGCCTTGAAGATATCTAGCAACACGCCGCCCTCGGTATCTGCTTCTACGGCCCCAACTCGTGCTCGACTTCCGAAATTGGCCCTACCAATATTTAGAGGTAAATATTCGGACTTTAAAAACTTTTTAGCTTTTTTTGAGACTCTCGTTTTTGATTTACCGGTGATCGTCATCTGATTTCGTGCCTCTCTAATGAAGCATTAGGAACAATAAACGCGATCCAAGTCACCGAGGCCAATTATCCAAAGGCTATGGCCATAGCTTCAGATCGATACCGTGTCATCGATTATGGTTTACACTCGATAGGAGACGATACGAAGATTTCGAATGCAATGCTCATTCATATCGTCTTGAACAGAGTCGACCCACTGACTAGACAGAAGTGGGAAGAACAGCTTGACTTTGAAAAGTTGCCACTGTGGTCCGATTTTTAAAAAGTTTTAAATCGTCGATACCAGCATTTGTCTGCGGAAGAGTCGACAAAAGCCAAAGCAAGATTAAGTCATGCAAAGAAAGTCGCACAATCGCAGCTCATTAGCTTGTTCTGCCACTTCCCCCAACAGTAAAGCTCAGCGGACATGCAGCTATTGCAATTCGGGGAGACCATGTAGTGGCCAACTGCGCGCCATTCTCACGTCTCTTGGTTATGCAAAGGTTTGAGTTCACAAAGTCTGCTTCCTTATGTATTAATTATCTGCAAAATGGTCACACTGTTGTAAGATGCAAGATTGCCAAATGTCGAGATTGTGGCCGCTCACATAACACATTGTTGCATCGATACACAGTGACTGACAATAGTCTCGCGTTGCGGCCACCCCCCGAGAGTTCGTCTCCTCAGGATCATCCTTCCACCTCACATGCTCTGCATGCGACGTCGTTGGATAAGGTTATTCTGGCTACGTCGATCGTAAGTGTTCGAACAAAAACCGGTGAACACATTTTGGCCAGAGCTCTCCGTGATTCTGGATCCCTAAAAAACTCCATCACGGAAGACCTCGCCCACCGCTTACAGATCCGTAGAGAAGAGTCATGTATTAACTTGCTTGGTATTGGTGAATCAATTCTCAAGTTAAGAATAAAATACACACCGTGGTGAAGTCACGCATAAATGGTAGCGAGTTCTCCTTTGATTTCTGGATCCTGAAATCAATTTCAGGTTATCACCCTGACCAGTCAGTTAATGTAACTGATTGGAAAATCCCAGAGAACCTACCACTTGCAGACCCCTATTTCTACAAGCCACAATACAATAGACATGCTGATTGGAGCTGAATCATTTTTTGAGTTATTAGCTGTTTGTCAAATCAAGCAAGGTCCTGACTATCCAAGTTTTCAGAGACCCTTCTTGGCTGGGTTGTTTCGGGAAAATATGTGTCCAAGCCAAATTGTTTTTGGGCAAATCCTTTGAGGTTGCGAAACGGCTGTTTTTGTCGCTCGAAAGAAGATTGTCTTGTGACCCTGAGTTGAAGAGAATGTAATTGGAATTCATGGAAGAGTACCTCTCCTTAAGTCATATGTCGCTCACGGAAAATACTGTTCCTTCTACTCCACACTACGTAATTCCACATCAGTGTGTCCTTCGGCCCCAAAGTACGTCAACCAAGCTTCGCGTCGTGTTCGATGCGTCGTCAATGACATCCTCTCAGGTGGCCTTGAATGAGATTCTGATGGTCGGACCAACCATTCAAGAGGAATTATACTAAACGCTGCTCCGCTACCGTCTGCACATGTTCGCCACTGCCGACGTAAAAAAAAGATTTATCGCGAAGTAATGGTGAATGAAGCGGATAGGCAGTTTCAGATGGAAGTGTGGAGAAGAGACCCATCTGAGTCCTTGAGATTGTACAAGCTTAACACCGTGACTTATGGGACTGGACCAGCCCCTTTCTTGGCTATCCGGTGTTTAAAAAGGTTGAGTGAGTCTGCAAAACTATCATACCCTAAAGCTGCTGACGTTATTGGGTCCGACTTTAACGTTGATGACATCTTGACTGGTACTGCAAGCGTAGTGGAGCTAAGGGCAGTTAAGTCCGAAGTATCTCAGGTTCTTCAGACCGCAGGGTTTGAGTTAGCTAAGTGGTTTACGAACTCACCTGACAGTAGAGCCCATAACGATCTCGGATTCAGAATCGACCAAGGCGTTAGGAACTTCATGGTTGCCTAGGTTAGGTTAGGTTGTAGTGGCTGTCGGGCTCGTCATGTGCCCGACACACAAGGGCCGGCTTCGTGGTAACATTGCATCTGAGACCCTTTCCTGCCATGAGAGACTTCCTGTCGGAAATTATACCATCCGGCTGCGCTAATGAAGTTCGCTATCTTTCTGGGGCACATGTTGGACATCAGTGATATGTCTGATAAAAAGGGCGAGCCTAAGTGGTTTAGCCTACTTCTACTGAGAGCCGGGCAGCAACAGAACAGGTGCTCCACTGTTTCTTCCTCTTCCTCATCTCTGCAGTTGCGGCAGTAATCATTATATAGGGCTCCCATCCTTTTAGCATGGGTTTCTATATCCCATGGGTCCCCTGATCTTTTATGATGAGCTTGCAGGTGGCCATAAGCATACATATGTCTTCCATGTTGTGAAGAAAGGAGGTAGTAGAGCCAGCTCTGGCCAGTTCATCTGCTATGCAGTTACCTTCAATGTCCTGGTGACCCGGGACCCATATCAGGCTAATAGCAAACTGCTGAGCAATCTCGTGAAGAGATTTGCGGCATTTTGCAACGGTAGCCGAGTTAATCGCATTTAGTGATTTGATCGCAGCTTGGCTATCACTGTAGAAGTTTATATGGGTTGCCGAAAGGCAACTGTTTGGATGCAAATTAGAGCTTCCCAGATTGCTGGTACTTCCGCTTGGAAGACACTGCAGTGATCCGGAATCCTGAAGGAGTGCCTTATATTTAGTTGCTCGAAGTAGATACCTTCTCCTACTTTCTTGTCCATTTTGGAGCCATCCGTGAAAATTTGTATGGCTCCGTCAGGACCCGGAGTTCCCTCGAGCCAGCTGTCACGGTGAGGGATATTTATTTTAAAGGGAGTTTTTGTATACTCCCTCGGAATGCAGTAGTCCGTTCTTGTGGGGACGTTGTTGTTTCCGTTTAGAATGGATGAGTGTCCCATATTTTGCGGTACCCATTGGTCGGAGTCTTAAGGATAAATAGCTGCCATGAGTACCTGAGCCTTTCCCGCAAGGTCAGGACTCTGGAGGCACAGGACCTTCGCATCATTCGGTGTGGTGCGAAGTGCTCCACTGATGCAGAGTGCTGCAGTTCTTTTGTACCTTGACGAGAATTTTGGTGATAGACTTTTTTGATAGGGCCGGCCACCACACCGTGACTCCGTAGAGTAGTATTCATCTAACTATTTATAGATATATCAATTGGACTATACTTGGGTTAATGCCCCACTTTAGGCCAATGGCTTTCTTTGCAAGTATAGAGGGCTATCGTAGCCTTCGTCACTCTTTCGTTGATGTTTAGGTTGAGCTTGCTGTCAATTACCAACCCCAGGTAACTGGACTATCGCTGAAGGATAGCCTGCATTCGTTAAGCATTGGAGGGTTGAAGAGCGGCATCTTGTCTTTACGTGAAAATAGTACAAGTTCGGTTTTCAAAGGATTTACTCCCATCCGCGCGATTTTGTCCAATCTGACAATTTCTCGAGCTTTGCTGTAATTATGTCGCAAAGTGTTTGAGGCAATTTTCCCGAGAAGATTATAGTCACCACTTTACAGCCCCCCCCTTCCACTTTCTGGGTTGCTCAGATGTTACCGGTGACGAATCCAACGACACCAACGACACTGAGCGATATCAGGGAGAGAAAACTGAGGCTCTCATAGGAGACATTATGGACCCAGACAAGATTATCTGGGCCATTATATCCTTTGGCCCCCACAATTCACCGGGGCCGGATGATATACGACCAGCCATGCTGCAAGCAACTGGCCTGCCTCTGCTACCATGGCTGAAGAAAATCTGCGAAGGATGTCTCCGAATTGGGTACGTACCCTAATCATGGAGGCAGGTGAGAGTGGTCTTCATCCCCAAGGCCGGGAAGACAAACCACATCTCCCCAAAGGACTACAGACCCATCAGTCTATCCTCATTTTTGCTGAAAACGATGGAGAGGCTGATTGAACTATACATAAGGACTAATCTCGACAGACAAGTGTTCAGCAGAGCTCAGCACGCCTACCCCAAAGGTAGATCAGTTGAGAACGCACTACACGAAGTTGTTGGGAGTTATATCCCCTCTCCTGTGGAACTTAGTCCTCAACGACCTTCTTTTTCAGTTGGGGTGGATCGGATACAAGGTCGTGGCCTATGCGGATGATCTAGTGATACTGGTAACGGGTAAGTTCCTACCTACAATCAGTGATCTTCTGGAATCTGCACTGGGAACAACCGCGAGCTGGGCACACCAAAACGGTCTGGGGGTTAATCCCCAAAAGACAGAACTGGTGTTGTTCTCGCGAAAATATAAGATACCAAATTTCAAACGACCAGCAATTGGTGGAACGGCGCTTGAGTTATCGAACGAAGCCAAGTATCTTGGTGTCATCCTAGACTCCAAACTCTCCTGGAAGAGAAACACGGAGGAAAGGAAGAAAAAAGGCAATGGCTGCTTTCTACATTTGTAGGAAGACCTTTGGACGAACATGGGGCTTACAACCGCACATCATCCATTGGATGTATACAGCGGTAATAAGACCCATTTCGACGTACGGAACTTTGGTGTGGTGGGAAGCGGCCAACACCAAATCCCACCTAGAGAACCTCCGTAAAGTCCAACGGACGGCATGCCTTGGGATCACTGGATCTCTCAAATCCACCCCACAGGCTGCTCTGGACACCATGCTAAACCTGGAGCCCATAGACCTCCACACTAAGTGCAAGGCTGCGACAAGTGCCGTGAGGCTTATGGCCACGCCACAATACTCTGTAAGGAGGAAAGTGTAACGGAGCGACTACTGTGTCTCGGAGTTCTCAGGAAGAGAAATTTTAAAGGACACATACCGGACAGAGAGGAATGGATGCGTAACGCTGCTCTTGGGCAGAACGTGCTCTCCATCTTCACTGACGGGTCAAAGACAGTCGAAGGGACAGGAGCTGGAATCTTATCTGAAGAACTGGCAACCAGCATATCCCTGAGGCTACCAGACTGGTGCAGTGTATTTCAGGCGGAGATATACGCAGTGTGGCAAGCGGCAAAGTTGGTATATACCTTGGAGATACCTCCGAGGAATATAGCAATCTGCGTTGACAGTCAAGCTGCTATCAAAGCCCTGGTTTCCTGCAAGATCACGAGCAGACTCGTACGTGATACGGTGGACGCACTAAACCAGATCAGGGCGCACTCAATCAAACTCACGTGGGTCCCGGGTCACACCGACATCGCGGGCAACGAGAGTGCGGACGAGTGTGCCGGAAATGGATCGGCTAAGCCACTGGCGAACGCAGTCAGCGAAATACGGAGGCCGCTGCGAGACATCATCCCGCAGATGATGGGTCGAGCTAGAACGAGATCAGACAGACGGTGGAATACAACACCCAACTGTGAGATCTCACGCTCGCTCTGGCCCCACTATGACCCTAAACGCACTACATGGCCTCGAAATCATGCATCAGCATTGTGTCCGAGGAGTAGCCGTCCTCTTCCGGCTCCAGCTCGCAGTCAGGTGCTTCGATCTCCGAGGCAGCGTCCTGCTCGACTGGGTTGTCGACAGGACGCGCCTCGGCCGCTGCATCCGACTTATAGCTCTCAGCTCTTTCAGCTCTCCTCTAGTTGCCTCTATCGGGGCCAGCGACTCTTTTTTGAGGACGACCACCGCTTGGTTTGTGGGGCCTGTCGTCCTCTCCACCTTCACCACCTTCCAGTCCGAGGAAGGACGGCGTGGGTTGCATCTCTGCAACATCTTCAGGATGCGATCTGGCTCCTTGAAGGAGGCAGGCACCCACACTCTCACCCTAGGTCTACTGGGCACCTCGCTCCAGTCAACCGCGACAAGCTTCGCCCCAGGGTAGACCTCTCCGACTTGTGATACCGCTGCTTTGTCTAGCTGAAAGGATCTCGCGTCTTCGCAGGCTATAATTGTGATTGTACCCTGTAATGTTACCTATTTCAGACTGAGGTAAGCTCAGTCTGTCCAGGGTTCTCTACAAGAAATTTTGTAGTATTGCTGGAACTTTAGGGTAGGGCTTGGCCGTGAGACCGAAAGTGGAGCGGGCGTAGAGTCTTGTTACCGTGTAGGTACTTTGGGTGATCCTCACTTGGCGATGAAAGGAAAACGCTGACACCTGAGTTTTTGGTGTATGCGGTAATATGGCTTGTTGCGTCACCTAATTTTGTGTTCGCGCTCGGCGAAGAAATGATGACACTTCGTGAGTTTGTTTTTGATGTTATTTAAATGGTTTTATTTGTGTTCTGTATTGTTTTCTCGGGGTTTTGGTGTCGTGTAGTGGTTTCGTGTATAGTGTTCTTGCGGAGGCGTAGTGCTGATAGCCGCGGCGGAGGTACTGCCGTTACTGTTAACGATCGGCTGATGGTCTACCGTTTTGGTTTATGATAGGCGATGGACTGCCCTGATTGATCGCGGGCTCGGGCTATTAGTTATTAGTATTAGTATTAGTATTAGTCGGGCTTGTAGTTACAAGTGGCCACTGTCGTTATCGTTGCGTTGCGGGCGTAGGGCCCGCGGGATCCATCCGACGTGTTTTGCGTTTCTATTCGTGGGATTCCGAAGGCCGAGGTGGCCGGCCGTGGGCCGATCATGGCATTCCTTGAGGACTCATTGTCGTCGGTCTTTTGGGACGCAAAGTTTCCATGACACGTAGTCGTGATCGTCGGCTCCGTGGCCCAGATGTCTGTAGAGTTCTCCATTCTCGAAAACGTAGTCGGGGTATTTATCGGGTTCCTCTTTGGTTTGCTGAATCCGTCGTGTGAGCCAGGGGCAAGTTGTTGCGTCCTCTTTGATTCTGGCTAGCGTCTCCAAGGGTTGTCGGGGCATCGGCAACCACGCTTTGTTTCCCTGCTCTGTAGTGGACGTCGTACTGATACTGTTGGAGTTCGAGCGCCCATCTCGCTATTCTTCCGTAGGGGCTTTCCAGAGTATTCAGCCATTTCAGCGCGAGATGGTCGGTTATAACGTCGAACCGTTATCCCTTTAGGTAGCAGCGTAGTTTTCGGATTGCCCAAATGACGGCGAGGCATTCCTTGTCTGTAGCGGAGTAGTTTCCTTCGGCCTGGTTCAGGCGTCGGCTGACATAGGCGATGACGCGTTCCTTTCTCTCGATCTCCAGCGTGAGTACGGCGCCTATGCCGAGGTTACTCGCATCGGTTTGTAGTGAGAACTTGACGTTGAAATCGGGGCAAGCAAGTACAGGAGCGGTCGTGAGTAGTTCCTTTAGTTGGTCGAAGGCCGCTTGTTGATCTGCTGTCCATGTCCATGTTTGTCCTTTCTTGAGTAGCTGAGACATTGGTTGGACTACTGTAGCAAAGTTTGGCACGAATCTTCGGTACCAGGATGCCATTCCGATGCACTGACGTAGTTCTTTCAGGTTCGTGGGTGGCTTGAGTTATTTGACGGCAGCAATCTTGTCGGGGTCCGTGTGGATATCTTCTTCGCTGATGACGTGACCAAGATATTTGATCAGGTTTTGGAAAAATGTGCACTTTTCCGCGTTTATCCGCAGGTTCGCTTTTCGAAGGCGAGAGAGGACTATTGCCAGGTTGTGTAGGTGGTCCTTGAAGTCTCGTCCGACGACGACAATGTCGTCTAAATATGCGAATGCGTAGGGTTCCATGTCGGCTCCGATCACGGTATCAAGGGCCCGTTGGAATGTTGCTGGTTCAGAATGTAATCCGAAGGGCATCACTTTCCATTGATAGAGACCTCTGCCGGGGACCGTGAAGGCGGTGGCTTCTCGACTTCCGTTGGCCATGGGTATTTGCCAGTATCCGCTCTTCAGATCCAGGGTGGTTATGAAGCGTGCGTTCTGTAGGCGCTCCAAGATGTAGTTGATTCTGGGCAGTGGGTATGCGTCAGGAATAGAGTGAGCGTTGAGTTGTCGGTAGTCCACGCACATGCGCCATTTGCCGTTCTTTTTACGTACGAGTACGATGGGGGCGCTGTGTGGGCTTCGTGAGGGTTCGATGAGACCTTCTTGGATCAGTTGGTCGACTTGCTCGTCGATAGTCCGCATCATGGCTGGGTTCTTTGGGTAATACCTCTGTTTGATGGGTCGATTATCCCTCATGACGATGGTGTGCTCGGCTATGTTGGAGGTCCCGTGGAGATCATTGAACTTTGGAAGCTCTGTGTCCAGAAATTCTTGGATCTGTGGCGCTATGTCCGGCGGCCAGGGATCGGAGATCAGTTCTGGATCGGGTTCGGTGAGATCGGGGGTGTCGGGGTCCTTTAGCTGGCTTGGGTCTTCTGGGAGGATGGTTGTGTCGAACGCACTGGGGGGTTCGATCCTACCTGGGTAGTCGCTTATGTGGGCGACGATCGGGTTAGCGTTGGCCGTGGGTGGCGTAGCTTCGTGGGTCTGGCGGTATACCTGGGTTGTAATGTCTCCAGATCAATGTATGGCCAGGCGGGTCTCAGTGTCGACTCTGTTTTCGCAGCAACGACTTGGTTGGGCGACGAAGATTTCGGACGTGGTGTTAGGCATGGCGTGGTGCATGGCGCTAGTGGGCACGTCAGTACGCGGAAGGTACTCCAGTGGGTTGGCGAAGATCGGGGTGGCGTCGGCCGTGGGTACGACAGGGCTGCGGTCGGGGTTTCGGGGGGTCATCAGGCTAGATTCCGGTTCCGTGGATATTAGTTCGATGGTTGGACCCGACCAGCAAGGGGTTTGCGTGGCTGTTTCCCTCGTGGTTTGGTTGTCGCACTGTTGCTGCCGTTGTCGTTGTTCCGGGCTGGTTGTCGTCTCTGAGGGTGGGTTCACCTTCTCCGTTGAGGGAATGGTGCCTGGGTGCGCTGTGGCTGAACTTGGACCTGGGCTTCCTATGTCGAGCGGGTTCCAGTTCGTTGGGGTTTGTCTCGTGGGTGAGATCCTTGTGGTGGGTTCGGGGTGCGTGTGCCCCGTAGTTTGTTTTGATCCTGGACTTCCTGTGTCGAGCGCCGGTTCAAGTGTGTTGATTCTTGTCTCATGTGTGAGATCCTCGTGGTGTGTTTGGGATGTGTGATCCCTGTGGTTGGCTTAGGACGCGGGTGCTCCGTAGTGGCCGTGGGATTCGTTTTCCCGTTTGCTTGGTTGCAGTTTACCGGTGCTTGCTTCAGATTCGTGTTTTCCGTTGTGGGCCGGTTCTTCTCTTTCGCTGTGGTTGGTTTCGGTGTCGTATTCTTCGTTTGCATTATTGGGTGCCGTCTTCTTTGCGGTAGGTCGGGGACGTGTGTTCGCTGTGGTTGGTTTCGGGGTCGTATTCTTCGTTGCGGTATTGGGTGCTGTATACTTTGTGGTAGATCGGGGAAATGTGTTCGCTGTTGACCTAGATTTCTTGGTGCTGGGTTCGGTGACTTGTACGTGGTTGGATTGAACTGACGGTGGCGTTGGCGTGAGGTGGCGATCTTGTAGCTTTAGCAGCGTGGTGCCGCATTGGATCGTCGTTTCGATGGCACATAGGAAGTCCATGCCGACTATAACTTGCTCCAACATGTTAGGGGGAGGACCAGGAGTGGGATTTGGGCCTCTCGTTGATCCAGCTTGATGTGCGCCAGTAGAACTTGTGTGATCTCTCTGACTGAGCCGTCAGCCAGGCGTATGCGGACGCATGCATCTTGCAGGTTGGAGTTGTTGTTTAGTTGTTGGGCCAGGTTGTCGCTGACGAAACTTCGGGACGCCCCGGTGTCGATGGTGGCCTCCGTTGTTTGTCCTCCTATTGTCACTATCGCCACTATTCGGCCGTCGTTCACGTGTAGTGGGTTGCTTAGTTGCGGGTCTGGGGAGGCGTCGTTCTCGGCTGATCCCGTGTCAGTCGAGGACGCGTGTCGTTTCCCGACGTGGCCCGGCGGCAGCAGTCGACGGTCCGAGTGCCGCGCTTTCCACATTTCCAGCAGAATAGGATCGAAGCGTTGGTGCAGTCGTAGGCAGCGTGTCCAGCTTGACCACATCGGCGACAGGCTGCGCGTGGGTTAGCAATGGGAGTGGTGATCATTCGATTGGCGACGTCTTGGTTCGTTGTACTATTTTGATTCGATGACTGTCTGCGAGGTGTGTCTGCTGAATCCCAATAGGGTCTGCGAAAGGGTGTTCGGTAGGCGTCACTCTCTCTGCGGTCTGGATGCCTTGCCGGCCTGGTGTCTCTTGGTGGGCTTCGCATGGGTGCGGGGGCCGTTGCGCGTTTCCTTTCGTGAATAAGCTCGTACTCGGCCGCTAATCGGGTTAGCTGTGACAAGTTTTTCAATTCGTCTCGTCGCACGTATAGCTGGAGTCCTGGCAGGGCGCTGTCGTAGATCCGGTAAAGCTCCGTGTCTAGGTCGTACTCGGCATGGTGCATGAGTAGCCGTATCTCGATGAGATAGTCTTTGAATGTTTCTCCCACCGCTTGCTTGCGGCCTCGGATCTGGTCGTCCAATTGTTCGAAATACCTTGGCGGCAGAAAATACGTCAGAAACTCCTGGCGGAAATGTGCCCAGGAACTGCCCTGTAGTTGGCTGGTACGGTGCCAGCGATTGGCTCGGTGGGTGAGTAGTTCGGCCATGCTCCGAGGCAGTTGGTTGATGTCCACTGGCGCGTGCGCGTTCCTCGAGTAGTTCCAGAAACGATAGTGGGTCATCTTCGCCGTTGAACTGGATGCCCCATCCGCGAATGCGTTCTGCCGTGCGTGCGACGTGGTTATAGTCGGGCCCGATTATGGGTGCGTCAATCGACGGTATGATTCGCTGTGTGGGCGCACGGGAGGTTTCCATAGTGGGTGGCCTTGGAAGATCGGCGGCTGTGACCATTGGTGGTCGGGGCGTGGGCTCTGGGGCTGCGGGGACTTGCAAGCCTGCTTTGGGGTCCCATCTTCTGGTTCCTGATGGTCCTGGAGTAGTGGGCAGCGGGGACTTGGAGCGTCCTGCTGGTCTTGCGTATTGTCTCTCGAGTTCTGCCAAGCGAGTCCAGGCACCGGCGGGAGTGGTCCGGCGACTAGTATGGCAAAGTTCTTGCGCAACTCTTCAACAGTTCCTTCGGTGTCAAATTCGAATTCCTTGGCGAAGGCCTCCAGCTCGTCTCGGCGGCGCTTGTAGATCCAGCCGATGCTGACGCCTGGATTGGCGACTGGCTCGCTGGTGTGGAAATCAATGCTCGCGTCGTCTTCGTAGGCTTCCATGGTGATTGGACTGAGTTTTCCTCGGTGTTGTTTTGGGCACATTTTCACTGTTTTAGCACTTGGTCACTGCGTTTACTTTCCCGGTGGCACTCGCGACTGGATTCGGGTGGGTGCGCGAATTTGGTTTTGTACCGGACTTGTGTTCTGTGGTTAGCTCTACTATTCTTTCTCGGTGGCCGTGGGTCTTTAACCCACGTAGCTCCGTGTTAAGGTTTTCTCTTTAAGTTTCCTTAAAGTTGCCAGAAAGTTGGCTTTGAAATCTCCTTAAAGTTTCCGTAAGTCCCCTGCTCGGGCGCCACTTGTGATGATACCTATTTCAGGCTGAGGTAGGCTCAGTCTGTCCAGGGTTCTCTACAAGAAATTTTGTAGTATTGCTGGAACTTTTAGGGTAGGGCTTGGCCGTGAGACCGAAAGTGGAGCGGGCGTGGAGTCTTGTTACCGTGTAGGTGCTTTTGGGTGATCGCACTTGGCGATGAAAGGAAAACGCTGACACCTGAGTTTTGGTGTATGCGGTAATATGGCTTGTTGTGTCACCTGATTTTTATGTGTTCGCGCTCGGCGATGAAATGATGACACTTCGTGAGTTTGGTTTTGATTTTATTTATTTAAATGGTTTTATTTGTGTTCTGTATTGTTTTCTCGGGGTTTGGTGTCGTGTAGTGGTTTCGTGCCGCGGCGGAGGTACTGCCGTTACTGGTGACGATCGGCTGATGGTCTACCGTTTTGGTTTATGATAGGCGATGGACTGCCCTGATTGATCGCAGGCTCGGGCTATTTAAGCCCGATCTCGATGGCTGAGTCCGCAAGTTTTGGTTACGGAAGTGGTGTCGAGTTCTCCACTTGTGCCACTGACACGGTCATATCCTCGGTTGCACCGGGAAATGAGCTGAGTGTAGTTTTGGCACTTTGGTCATTGACTCGGTTGCACCGGGAAATGACTTGAGTGTAGTTTTGAAATTCGGGGGAAACTGGAAATTTACAGAGTCAGGTGTTTTGTGTTTGTGTTGTTGGTGTATAGATTATATATATGACAAAGTAACTTAGTGCTATGAATATGAATATGTATATGAATGTAACGGGCACTGGTCCCAGGGTTCGTTACAACATATATACATTTATTTCCATAGTTGGCCGCAATATATATACAATTCGGCCTCTGTTGACCAAAGATGGCCTCTTCTGCATGAGTGCTGCATTCAAGCGGTCCAGTTGTTGGCAGTACAGGTCCGAACTGAGCGTTTGGCCATAGGGGAGCAGCTCATAGTGGATGATTTCCTGCCAATCCCACCAAACACACAGAAGAACCTTCCTGGCCGTCAATCCAGGCTTGGCCACCGTCTGGGCAGCTTCACCGCTTTTCGTCCACGACCGTTTGCGCTTCACGTTGTCGTAAGTGACCCACTTTTCATCGCCAGGCACCATCCGCTTCAAAAACGGGTCGATTTTGTTGCGATTCAGAAGCGATCCGCATGCATCCATACGGGCAAAAATGTTTTTTTGCGTCAAGTCGTGTGGCACCCATACATCAAGCTTCTTCTTGAATCCAAGCTTCTTCAAATGGTTTATAACGGTTTGATGACTCATGCCCAGCTCTTGGACGATGCTACGGCTGCTACTATGCCGGTCTCTTTCGATCAATTCAGCGATTTTATCGCAATTTTCGACGACAGGCCTTCCGGACCGTGGCGCATCTTCGACCACCTCTGCTCCAGAACGAAAACGTTGAAACCATCGTTGTGCGGTGGAAATGGAAACTGTATCGGGTCCATAAACTGCACAAATTTTATTGGCAGCATGAGATGCATTTTGCCTTTATCGTAGTAGTACTGTAAAATATGCCGTATTTTCTCTTTATTTTTGCTCCATGTTTGCGACGCTATAACTCACGAACGACTAAAACAAACAACAATAAATCAAACAGCGCGAGAAAAGAGCTTTCCAAAAGCTCTAGCGTGAACCGATGCGATGAATAAAACTAGAACTACGCGCTTGCAAAGACACCTCTAGCGGAAATACCGCAAGACTTTTTTGACAACCTTATATATTGCCAACTATATATGTACCTAAAATAACCCTACGCACATATAATACAAGAAAAATACCACGTTCCGTATTCCACACATACATTCCGCGCATATCCACATACATTTAACAATAAATTCTGCGATTCCGAACAGTTTACGCGTTCCAGCATCACCTTTGGTCGCCACAAGATATAATATTATCTCCAATTCCGTAATAAATTATCCTCAACCCAGGATAGCGCATTTCCATAGCTATTTGGTATTTTTTCGTGCCAATTTGTTGGAATTGTGACAACGTGTAAGGACAACTATCGGTATCACGAACACCGACAAATAAAACAAATAAATTCAATCCGCCGAATTAACCAAAAATACAAAGTCTTACGTTGGTTCCGCTTCAATTAAAAGCCGACTGTACAAGGAGTAATTATTTTTTGTTATTTCATATCCAGTGGCAATCAGTTTCTTGGGCTCATTCCTCGTACTTGTGGTTCCTATCGGCCCTACAGCCGCCGCAACATAACAAGAAAGATAACAATTTCGTACGCAATCCTTCCGAGAAAAAATATTTTTGCCCACTGCACAAGTCCGTTAAAAGGTAAACGGAGAAGCGCCGCACTAACAATATTTTTTTAAATATTGTCACAACCAGTGTGAACGTTCCTCTCCTCGGAGTGTATCAATTGATCCACTCATTGTTTGGGAACCTCGATCCAGAGCGACCGCAAATAATCCGAGTCGGTATTGAAAATTGTTGTCCAACACAGAGCGAGGCCTTTTCGTTTCCATTCACCCAGCAGTGGGTTTCTCTTCTTTGCGTATTTACGGAAGTTATTGCCTTCTGTTGTGGTGCCCTGCCCAGCCTAAGTTTTTTGTTTTCCTTCCGTCAATCCGACTTCAGCTTCAGACTTCGCAGCCACACTCTGCGCGTGGGCGTACGTAGTATGCCAACGGGTGACAAAAGGACAGCAAAGGGTTTCTGGCTGCGACCTCTCCACGTCGGCTACGCGCCTCTTCCGCCTCAGGAACTCAATGGAAATCAATGCTCGCGTCGTCTTCGTAGGCTTCCATGGTGATTGGACTGAGTTTTCCTCGGTGTTTTTTGTTTGGGCACATTTTCACTGTTTTAGCACTTGGTCACTGCGTTTACTTTCCCGGTGGCACTCGCGACTGGATTCGGGTGGGTGCGCGAATTTGGTTTTGTACCGGACTTGTGTTCTGTGGTTAGCTCTACTATTCTTTCTCGGTGGCCGTGGGTCTTTAACCCACGTAGCTCCGTGTTAAGGTTTTTTCTTTAAGTTTTTCCTTAAAGTTGCCAGAAAGTTGGCTTTGAAATCTCCTTAAAGTTTCCGTAAGTCCCTGCTCGGGCGCCACTTGTGATGATACCTATTTCAGGCTGAGGTAGGCTCAGTCTGTCCAGGGTTCTCTACAAAGAAATTTTGTAGTATTGCTGGAACTTTAGGGTAGGGCTTGGCCGTGAGACCGAAAGTGGAGCGGGCGTGGAGTCTTGTTACCGTGTAGGTGCTTTTGGGTGATCGCACTTGGCGATGAAAGGAAAACGCTGACACCTGAGTTTTGGTGTATGCGGTAATATGGCTTGTTGTGTCACCTGATTTTCATGTGTTCGCGCTCGGCGATGAAATGATGACACTTCGTGAGTTTGGTTTTTGATTTTATTTATTTAAATGGTTTTTATTTGTGTTCTGTATTGTTTTCTCGGGGTTTGGTGTCGTGTAGTGGTTTCGTGCCGCGGCGGAGGTACTGCCGTTACTGGTGACGATCGGCTGATGGTCTACCGTTTTTGGTTTATGATAGGCGATGGACTGCCCTGATTGATCGCGGGCTCGGGCTATTTAAGCCCGATCTCGATGGCTGAGTCCGCAAGTTTTTGGTTACGGAAGTGGTGTCGAGTTCTCCACTTGTGCCACTGACACGGTCATATCCTCGGTTGCACCGGGAAATGAGCTGAGTGTAGTTTTGGCACTTTGGTCATTGACTCGGTTGCACCGGGAAATGACTTGAGTGTAGTTTTGAAATTCGGGGGAAACTGGAAATTTACAGAGTCAGGTGTTTGGTGTTTGTGTTGTTGGTGTATAGATTATATATATGACAAAGTAACTTAGTGCTATGAATATGAATATGTATATGAATGTAACGGGCACTGGTCCCAGGGTTCGTTACAACATATATACATTTATTTCCATAGTTGGCCGCAATATATATACAATTCGGCCTCTGTTGACCAAAGATGGCCTCTTCTGCATGAGTGCTGCATTCAAGCGGTCCAGTTGTTGGCAGTACAGGTCCGAACTGAGCGTTTGGCCATAGGGGAGCAGCTCATAGTGGATGATTTCCCGCCAATCCCACCAAAAACACACAGAAGAACCTTCCTGGCCGTCAATCCAGGCTTGGCCACCGTCTGGGCAGCTTCACCGCTTTTCGTCCACGACCGTTTGCGCTTCACGTTGTCGTAAGTGACCCACTTTTCATCGCCAGGCACCATCCGCTTCAAAACGGGTCGATTTTGTTGCGATTCAGAAGCGATCCGCATGCATCCATACGGGCAAAAATGTTTTTGCGTCAAGTCGTGTGGCACCCATACATCGCTTCTTCTTGAATCCAAGCTTCTTCAAATGGTTTATAACGGTTTGATGACTCATGCCCAGCTCTTGGACGATGCTACGGCTGCTACTATGCCGGTCTCTTTCGATCAATTCAGCGATTTTATCGCAATTTTTCGACGACAGGCCTTCCGGACCGTGGCGCATCTTCGACCACCTCTGCTCCAGAACGAAAACGTTGAAACCATCGTTGTGCGGTGGAAATGGAAACTGTATCGGGTCCATAAACTGCACAAATTTTATTGGCAGCATGAGATGCATTTTGCCTTTATCGTAGTAGTACTGTAAAATATGCCGTATTTTCTCTTTATTTTGCTCCATGTTTGCGACGCTATAACTCACGAACGACTAAAAACAAACAACAATAAATCAAACAGCGCGAGAAAAGAGCTTTCCAAAAAGCTCTAGCGTGAACCGATGCGATGAATAAAACTAGAACTACGCGCTTGCAAAGACACCTCTAGCGGAAATACCGCAAGACTTTTTTGACAACCTTATATATTGCCAACTATATATGTACCTAAAAATAACCCTACGCACATATAATACAAGAAAAATACCACGTTCCGTATTCCACACATACATTCCGCGCATATCCACATACATTTTAACAATAAATTCTGCGATTCCGAACAGTTTACGCGTTCCAGCATCACCTTTGGTCGCCACAAGATATAATATTATCTCCAATTCCGTAATAAATTATCCTCAACCCAGGATAGCGCATTTCCATAGCTATTTGGTATTTTTCGTGCCAATTTGTTGGAATTGTGACAACGTGTAAGGACAACTATCGGTATCACGAACACCGACAAATAAAACAAATAAATTCAATCCGCCGAATTAACCAAAAATACAAAGTCTTACGTTGGTTCCGCTTCAATTAAAAGCCGACTGTACAAGGAGTAATTATTTTTTTGTTATTTCATATCCAGTGGCAATCAGTTTCTTGGGCTCATTCCTCGTACTTGTGGTTTCCTATCGGCCCTACAGCCGCCGCAACATAACAAGAAAGATAACAATTTCGTACGCAATCCTTCCGAGAAAAATATTATTTGCCCACTGCACAAGTCCGTTTAAAGGTAAACGGAGAAGCGCCGCACTAACAATATTTTTAAATATTGTCACAACCAGTGTGAACGTTCTCTCCTCGGAGTGTATCAATTGATCCACTCATTGTTTGGGAACCTCGATCCAGAGCGACCGCAAATAATCCGAGTCGGTATTGAAAATTGTTGTCCAACACAGAGCGAGGCCTTTTCGTTTCCATTCACCCAGCAGTGGGTTTCTCTTCTTTTGCGTATTTACGGAAGTTATTGCCTTCTGTTGTGGTGCCCTGCCCAGCCCTAAGTTTTTTTGTTTTCCTTCCGTCAATCCGACTTCAGCTTCAGACTTCGCAGCCACACTCTGCGCGTGGGCGTACGTAGTATGCCAACGGGTGACAAGGACAGCAAAGGGTTTCTGGCTGCGACCTCTCCACGTCGGCTACGCGCCTCTTCCGCCTCAGGAACTACCCCCACTCAGAGGATCAAGTCGCCAGTCACTCCCAGAGCAGCCAGTAGCAGCCCTGCTGCCAGGACCAAATCGGTTCTCTTCCCGTCTCCCGTCACTCTCAAGGTGCCAGCTCGGATCCAAGACGATCTCACCAGCTCTTCCGTTTTCAGTCCCATCAGCTCGAGACCCGTTATTAAAATGGCTCAATCCGCCACCACTACGGCACGAGCAAGATTAGCCGCCGCCATCGGCCGTTTGGCTCATTTGGAAGCGCGCATCACTGCCGCTCCATCCGCATCTCTTTCCGAGGTTCGCCGAGGACAAATTCTGAGTATGTGGGCGGATGTCGAGGCGGAGTACAAAGCGTGCTCCGCAGTGATGGTTGACGAGGATCCAAGGGTCCAAGAGGACATCCGAGATAACTACGGCGAGTGTTATGGGGTATTTGAGCAGTGCCTCGCTAATCTCAATACTCAGCTGGCCCAAACATCAGTCCATCCGTCTGCACCGCAGACTTACCAGGGCGGCTGTCGACTGCCCCCTGCGACATTGAGGTCTTCACAGGAGATTACGTCCGCTGGCCTACTTTTCCGAGATTTATTTACGGCAATTTATATAAATAATTCTAGGCTGTCTCCGGTAGAGAAGCTATATCATCTCACCGCTAAGACAAGTGGCGATCCGAAGGCCATAGTCGAAAAGTCCCGCTCACAAACGATGGGTTCGAGTCGACATGGTCGGCCCTCCGAAACCGATATGAAAATAATCGGCTCCTGGTGACCAACCAGATCAATATTCTGCTCTTTCTGCCTCGCGTCGAGTCTGAGACCAGCCGAGCTTTGAAAGAGCTTCAAAGCACGCTGCAAGGGGTCCTCACCGCCCTTGCTCACTCCAAGGTCTGCACGGACAACTGGGATTGCCTCCTTGTAACTATCTGTGCCTCCAAGTTGCCGAAGTTGACCCGGTCCCTGTGGGAAGCATCCGTCACCGACAAGAAAAAGGTTCCTCCATGGGCGGAAATCGACGCCTTCCTCACTCAGCGCTATTTGACGCTAGAGGCCATGGAGAGCGACCCGTCCACTTCCAAAGGCCATCCGAACCCACCACTGTCCAAAGGTACCCTGAATTCGCAGCCCCCCGGAAGCAACTCCAACCCGTTCCGGTCTCAGGGTAGTCCCGTGCCCAGGAAGTTTCACTCCTTCCAGACACAAGTGAGTCCAAAGAGAAGAACGTGTGATCTCTGCTCTAAAAGAGAACCATCCGATCCGACTTTTTCCGCACTTCCTACAGATGACCGTGGATGCACGGGCCAGTTACATTAAAAAGGCAGCTGTGCTTGAACTGTTTCGCGAGAGGTCACCAGCTCGGGAATGCCAAAGCGCCCACAGTTGCTTCACTTGTGGAGCCCGCCACCACACGCTTCTTCATCGGGGTACCTCAGCTCCCAGCGAATTGACTTCCGCGACCGCGGAGGAGTCCGGTTCCTCCGTCGCTCCAGCCAACGTTCAGAACTATGTTTCCTCGGGAACAAGAGCGGTGCTTCTCGGCACTGCGATGATCAACATTTGCCACCGAGGGACAAATTTCCGTGCCCGCGCTCTAATCGACTCGGGCTCAGAGGCAACGTTCATTACGGAACGTCTTTTTAATATCATTCAACTACTCCGTTAGACAAACTTCTCACAAAGTTTTGGGAGGTGGAGGATCTATCGAGCTCTATCCTGAACCTGAACCCCTTTCTAGACCGACATGGGATCATGAGATCCTGTGGCCGGATCACAGCGTCACAAGATTTGAAGTATGACGAGCGTCATCCAATCATCCTTTCCTACAGTTGCCGCCTGTCTCGCCTGCTGGCGCATTTCACGCACAAAATAACTCTCCATGGCGGTAGTCAACTGATGACTCGCCTCATCCGCGGCAAATATTGTATTCCGCGAATCCGGAACCTGATGAAGGGTGTGGTGAATTCCTGCAAAATATGCATCATCCACAAAAAGAAGCTACAGACCTAACCAATGGGTGATCTCCCAATAGACAGAGCTTCTTTCTCCAGACCATTTACCCATACCGGTATTGACTACGCCGGTCCTTTCGACATAAGGAACTATACCGGGAGAGCGTGTCTGATCACCAAGGTTTATGTGTGCGTATTTGTCTGCTTTTCCACGAAGGCCATTCACTTGGAGGCCACATCCGACCTGACCACCGAGAAGTTTCTGGCAGCTTTCGCTCGTTTCGTTGCTCGACGAGGCTGTCCGCAGCGTATTCATTCTGACAATGGCCAATCTCACCTATGTCCGAAAGTCCGACGGAGTTGCTGGCCCTCACTCCCGGGCACTTCCTTATCGGAGGACCGTTAATGGCGACCGCAGAGCCTGAAATAAAAGGGAAACCTCCAGTCGATGATTAATCGGTGGCAGCATTTAAAGGCCCTCAACCAGCAGTTCTGCCAGAGATGGAAGGATGAGTACCTCAAGGAGCTCCACAAATGCAACAAGTGGCAGACGGATATGCCAAATCTTCAGATCGGCGATTTGGTTATCATAAAGGAAGATAACCTGCCTTCCAACGACTGGCGACTCGGGAGAGTACAGTCCGTGTATCCCGGCGCCGACAACAGGGTCCGTGTGGTAGACATCCTTACTGCCCGCGGGGTGCTCAAACGCCCGGTCGCTAAAGTCGTTTCTCCTTCCGGGGAGCTCCCTCGTCCGGCACAACAGTAACGGAAGCGTTCCTGTGCCTAGTCCGTTGTAAAAGGGCCTGTCCTCGTCCACTGTTCCACCCCCGTTTCTGTTGTTGTTTTTTTTTCGTCTCCATAACGTCCTCGTGCGTTCAGCTAACAGTACTGCGAGAGTGCCTGTCACCTGTTCCTATCATTTACTAATGCGTCTCCGCTTCTTCTTTTCCATAACAGCTGATTTTTTTGCCTCCAGATCCAGATGGCTCCACAACCCCGGGACACCCACACATCAGGGCGCAGACGATCACGAACAAAGGCTTCCTACAGCTGCCGAGTCTGTTCCGGAAGCCATCCGCTACGGGACTGCCGCATCTTCCTCAAGCTGAGCGCGGCCAAGAGGCTCCGAGCTGTGTTGGCGAACCGGTATTGCCAGGCCTGCCTGGCTCATCAGCACTCCGGCAAGGATTGGCGAAGTGGCGGCCGGTGCAAGGTGTGCCACAAAAGCCACCACACTTTGCTCCACATGCTACCGTCCCAGCGTCCAGCTCGCTCGGAGTCCCCAGGTCCTGTTCGAGTTCCGTCTCCAGCTTCTGTGTCCCGAGCCGCTCGCCGCCCCTGGATTCCCATCAGACGCACAAAGGCAGGGTCCGCCAGCCGTCGAGCCCGCTCAGAGTCGTCAGCGGCGGCTCCGGGTGCGTGTACCGCTCCAGTGCCCCGAGCTGATCGCCGCCCAATCGTGGGAAATCCGGCGACATCGGTCGACACGCTGCTCCAGCACCGGAGCATCAACTTTCTCCCGGCGGCCCAGGTGGTCTTGCACATGGGAAAAAAACCCATGAGATGACGGCGCTCATCGACCCGTGCACGCCGGTGAGCTGCATCGACGCTTCCTTGGCCACCGACCTGAAATTGCCCAGCACACGCATCGGCGCTGAGAAGGTCGCCACCGCCATCATCCGCGCCAGGACAGGCGAGGTTCAATTGGACGTGGTCCTTAAGATGGAACCCCGTTTGCGCGTTCGCACGCCGCTGCGACCCTTGAGCGAGGCGACTCGGGCCAGGTTCGACGACATCCGCCATGCCAATGAGCAGTTCCATCGCCCGTCTACCATTTTTCTCGTATTGGGAGCAGATGTATACCCGAAGGTTATCCAACCCGGGTTCCTCGCGCGAGGAGACGGCCTTCCATTGGCCCAAAGCACGGTCTTTGGATGGATTGTGTCCGGGGCCTGCACGCTCCCGTAGGATGGGATGTTGCAGTCCTGCAAGGAGGGGAGGATGTTGAGGGCAGCAGCGCTGTTAGCGGAGGTAACAGCGCGCTGTTAGATCGCGCGCTCTCGTGTCGTTCGCTCTCGCTCTCTTGAGCGGGGTCGACTCGGCTCTTCACCATCTTCTCAGACGAACACAGCCGCAACAACCAAAACCAGCCCACTTGTGAACCCCTTTTTACCCGAAATAAACGCCACATTGAATTGACGCCCCCGATCGATTTTTACTGGGAATATTGCCGGGACATCCACCCTCCTACAAACATATAGTATGATAGTTTTAGAGCTTTTTAAGTGTACGTTGTATTCTATCTAAAGTAATTATACCCATACTCGAAGAGTATGTAATTGTATTTGTGGTAAAAGTGGATGTGTGTAACATAGAGAAGGAATAATTTCCGACCATATAAAGTATATATATTCTTGATCAGCATCAATAGGCGAGTCGATATAGCCCTGTCTGTCCATCCGTCTGTCCGTCCGTCTTGTTTTTCACTCATTGCTCGAAGACTATTAAAGCTAGAGCAATAAAAACTTCCAGACTGATGTAATATCTCACTCCTTGAAAAGTTTTTAAAACTTTCGCGCCGCCCACTCCCGCCCCCATAAAGCGCGCAAATCTGTGGCGTCCACAATTTTGAAAATTACAGAAAACTAAAAATGCAAAATCAAAAAAAAAGGCCATAGCTATCAGAGTCCTACATCTGAATCGGATCGGATCATTAGTATAGCCACAATAGAGAAAACCATTTCGAGAAACATCATTCTCTCTTTCGCACTCACACAAAAACGAGTCGATTTGGTTTTTCTTACAAATGAGCGCCGCGATCTCAGAGACAATAAGAGCTAGAGTAACCAAACTTTTTTTCCAGACTCCTGTGATATCGCTTCAGTGCAAGTTTATTTCATTTTTTTGCCACGCCCACTCCCGCCCCCACATAAGACGAAAATCCACAATTTTGAAAATAGAGAAAAACGACAGAGAAAAACGAAAAATGCAGTATGCGTTTGGTTCAGATCGGATCATAATTGTAGCCACAATAATCAAATGAATTTTCTTCAGAAATTTCCCCCTTCACCATGCAGCGTAATTCATTCATGGGGATGAAAGTCGCTACAGATTCTCTCTCTCGCTCACACACTGCTCACACATTCTGCCTCGTGCAGTGTACGTGTGTTTCTAGATGATAGATGTAGCAAAAAGATGTAAAATGTAAAAACTGATAAAACATTTGAAAATTCCACATAAATCACATGTGTACTGATTGACTACGGTTATAAAAAGTAGAGTCGCGTTCTTAGCGACTCCGTACGTTTTTCTCGATCTATATCTATATCTAATTTTGATCTATATCTTTACCTTGTTATACCCGTACTCGAAGAATAAAAGGGTATATTGTATTTATGGTATTTGCAGTCTGTCCGTCTTGTTTGTCGCCCATTGCTCGGAGGCTATAAGAGCTAAAGGAACCAAATTTTATTTCCAGACTGATGTGATATCTCACTCCTAGAAAAGTCTTCCGAAATTTCGCCCCGCCCACAATTTTGAAGATAGCAGAAAAATAAAAATGCAGAATTATGCAGAAAGACCATATCTATCAGAGGCTCAAATCTGAATTGGATCTGATCTTTACTATAGCCACAATGGAGAAAACCATTTCGAGAAACATCGTTCCCTTTCGCTCGAACTCAAACACCAACGTGTCGACTTTGCCCTTTCGTACAGATGAGCGCCTGGATCTCAGAGACCTTAAGAGCTAGAGCAACCACATTTTTGTACCAGACTGATGTTATATCTCACTCCTCATGTGTATTTCAAAATTTCGGCACGTTCCCTTCTGCCACTACAAAATATGACTGTCGTTGTGATTTATTAATAGTCATAGCAAAAACAAGACGAATGGGAAATTGTAGTCGTTTGAAATAAAATGGCATGTCAGTCGAAATCGTCGGATTTCTGTTGGTAATAATTGCACCCCGACGATCAGCTTTGTCTTCCGCGTTCCCGATAAAATTTAATTGCAAAAATTGGTGGCCAGCTTGATGGTATACTTTACCTTGAATCTCAATAAAATATTCGATAGAATGAGAACAAACGTTCTATTCGCATAAACAAAACTCTTTAATTACCTTGAACGTTGGCATGAAGTTGACTCTTATGATATTTGTGTCTCCAAAAGATGGCATTTGAAAACTGGAATTATACTTTCGTATATTGTTAAAAAAATGATTGGACTCAGTGTCAATCCATAAAATAATGTGCTCAATGGTTTTGGCGCGCCTCCCAATTCAGGCAATTTGTAATGATACCTATTTCAGACAGAGGTAAGCTCAGTCTATCCAGGGTTCTCTACAAGAAATTTTGTAGTAGGGTAGTAGGGTAGGGCTTGGCCGTGAGACCGAAAGTGGGAGCGGGCGTGGAGTCTTGTTACCGTGTAGGTGCTTTGGGTGATCGCACTTGGCGATGAAAGGAAAACGCTGACACCTGAGTTTTGGTGTATGCGGTAATATGGCTTGTTGTGTCACCTGATTTTTTTGTGTTCGCGCTCGGCGAAGAAATGATGACACTTCGTGAGTTTGGTTTTTGATGTTATTTATTTAAATGGTTTTTATTTGTGTTCTGTATTGTTTTCTCGGTGTTTGGTGTCGTGTAGTGGTTTCGTGTATAGTGTTCTTGCGGAGGCGTGGTTCTGATAGCCGCGGCGATGGACTGCCGATGGACTGCCATTTTGGTTTATGATAGGCGATGGACTGCCGTGTTTTAGGATAGGCGATGGACTGCCCCGATGGATCGCGGGCCCGGCCTATTTAAGGCCGATTTCCAGTGCTGAGTCCGCAAGTCTGGGTGCTGGGTTGGTGTCGAGTTTTTTGGCGCGTGCCACCGACACGGTCATTGCCTCGGATGCACCGAGAAATGAGCTGAGTCTGGGCTGTGGTCATTGGCTCGGTCGTGCCGAGGAATGACCCGCGTGGAGTTGTGTAACTCGGGGGGAGGGGGGAGACCATGGCGCGTGTGTCGATTCTGCATGAATCGATCGGCGAGTGGGACTGTAAATGTCCAGTGTATGGTGTTTGTGTTGTTGGATTATATATGACAACGTAACTTAGTGCTATTAGTACGTATATGAATATATGAATATGAATGAATATGAATATGTATACGAATGTAACGGTTCGTTACAAATTTCACTTTACCACTCGCATAGCACATCCCATCTGCCTCACCTTTAAATTTATATGCCTGACAATGGCGACAACGATCTTTCATTGAACTAATTTTTCACACTAAAATTGAAAAACCGAGAAAGAACGTACGGAGTCGCTTCGAACGCGACTCTACTTTTATACCCGTACTCAGTCAGTACACATTAGACATCTGCATGAGTCCACTCCCAACATACACTTTTTGAATGCATTCGAATTGAATTGGAATGAGTTGAGTGGTATGTAAGAAATGAAACGACATTGTATGAGTATGAGTACGCGCTGTGCTTCATAGCTTGAGACGTTGAACGAAATGAGTGAGAACGAATGAAGTGAAAAGGGAAATGAAAACTTTGGCAATGCGTCGTGTACTTGAGTAATTCGAGTTGTTCGGTCCATGCGCACGCACACATGGACACCTTTTTAATAAAATAAGCCGACAAGTCTGTATGCATGTACGTAGTCTGTGTATGTATTTGTAGTCCGAGTTTTTTTTGTTTTGTTTTGCAACTCGAATCATTCGAATGAAGCGTCTCCGTTTTCTGTGTTCTCACTTCATTCGATTCGTTTCGTTTTCTCTATTCTTTGTGAGACAGAGTTGTACGTAATTCACTCCCATTCACTCACTCCAGTTTGGCTTTGCATTCAATTCACTCAATTCATTTTGAGCATTGTGCATTCGAATATGGTTTTTGCTACTCATGCAGACCTCTAGTACACATGTGATTTATGTGGAATTTTAAAATGTTTTATCATTTTTACATTTTACATTTTTTTGCTACATCTGTCATCGACATCTACATCTACATCATCTACATCAGTTCTCACAACAACACACGTACACTGCACGAGGCAGCATGTTTTGAGCGTGAGTGTGCGTGTGAGAGAAGCTGCAGCAACAATCAACCCCAATAATTGACTTACTCTGCAAGAGGAGTGGGGACTGCTGCTGAAAATTCATTTGATCATTGTGGCTACAATAATGATCCGATCTGGACCAAATTCGGGAATCTGGTAGATATGGTCACACACAGATTGGATTTTGGGGAAGTTTACAATCTCTTTATTGGTATCTTATACCTAGGGCTCTTATGCGCTACTCTTACACTAGGCTACCTGCTGGGCCTCCGCTGGCCTTCCGCTGGCGACTTTGGCTCCGCACTACCACCGCTTGGTCTCTTGGCTTAGCGTGGCTCCCGCGTGCTACGGCTGGGGTTCTGACGCGGCAACCGCCTCGTCCGCCACTCACAGCTCCGCACACTCTGGGCTCACCTTTTGCTGGTACTCACCCTAAGCGGTGAGTAATATCCTGCGTGCCACTCGTCTTTTATATTTCAGCTCCTTGCTGAAATATCCCGTGATTCTTCCACTTTCGTCGCACGATCACTCCGTTTCACTGCGGTTCCCGGCACTCGGTTGTATTCGCGCACTTCTCCGTTCACTGATCCTCGGCGTAATGTCCCGCGCCGCTGTCGCCGGGTTTCTTTTTTATACCCTCAGGTGACGCCGGCGCCCGTGTCGCTGCCTAGCAACAACGGGACAACCACGCGTTCCGTCGGTACTTTTCCATCGCGCCTCCGCGGGTTTCCACCGCTTTCTTAACGGGACCAAGCCGGTGGCGTGATCTCATGCCCGTATTTGGGCATGCGCTGGACCGCTGCCGGCCCGATCCCGCCGTCTCCTGAGCGGCGTGAGCGCCGCTCCTGGGCGCTCCTCCATTCCCGGCGTGCTCTCACGGCCACCATTGGCCATGGGCTGGGCCACCGCCCGCGCGTCCCGCCAACCACTCCTTGTTCTGGTCGGTCTCTGGGCCGGCCGAATTCGCCGTGCTCTCTCCGGCTTAACCCTATACCGGCCCCTGTGAGGAAATTCAATTCCTCACACTTCCCCTCTCTTCACTAGAGGACCACTCCCCTCGTGTCCTCTTCCACCCGGCAAACTGACCGCATTTAAAATTTGGTCCAGCTCCCGCCAGATTTGAACGTTGCGCGCGCGCGCCAACCAGTGCGTTCCGATCTGGCTCGCTCATCCGTCGATCGGTTCGCCGGCGCCGAACTGGCTCGCTCCCCAGTTGATCGGTTCCCTCAACCATCGATAGTCTCCGCCGATATATTTTCGGCACTACTTTGCGCATTATGTGCACGATAGGTGCACAAATAGATACGGCCGCCCGTATCGGGCTGCCATACCCACCATTCACGCCTTTTCCGGTTGCGGTACCTGTAGTACCCACGCCGGTCGTGTTTTTCTTTTTTTTTTCTGTGTGTGCTGGTTTGTTTCTGTGTTTCCCTTTTTTTTTTTTTTTTGCATGGCCCGAATGCCATAACCGCGAGTGACCACCTCCCGCAGCCCGCGCCCTGTGAAATCCCCTGGTAAGTCTTTTTCATTGACTTCAATTTTATTTTCTTTATACCTACATATGTACATTTTGTTTTCCTTAGCCTCTACCCTCGCCTACGCCTCCACCGACACCTCCACGTTGTTGGCGGACGCCGCCACCGGTACCGCACCCCTGCACCCGGACCAGATGCTTGACACGCCGGCCTATGCGGCGGGTGCCCTCCACTGCCCGGACGACCGCCTCTGGCCAGTCCGGCCTCGCCACCGACCGCCAGCGCCTCCTGCAGGCTCCTCCTCCTCCACTGACTGCTGCCTCTGCAACTGTGGCCGCCTCACCTCGGCCCGGGGCTCAGGGCATGAGGCCTGGCGCAGCAGGCCCGGCCTCTCCGTCTTCGCCGCCGGCGTGGGCCATATCCACGGCCCCCGCTCCAGCTCCTCCGCCGCCGCGTCCATCGCCGTTGCCGCCGCGTCCATCGCCGTTGCCGCTGCCTCCGGTGCCGTCACCACCGCCGCCGTCGCTGCTTCCGGCTCCGTGACCACCGTCTCCCGGGCCCCCATCGCCGTGGCCACCGTCTCCACCGCCGCTGTCGCTGGATCCGGCTCCGTGGCCGCCGTCTCCGGTGCCTCCATCGCCGTGGCCTCTGGCACCTGCGCCGGTTCCGTTGCCGCCTCCGTCGCTCGCCTCTGCCGCGGGTCCTCGCGTTACTGCGCCTCGGGGGTCCTCCTCCCACACTTTGGCCTCTGCTTCCGTGTCGGGGGCGCCGGCCCCGATGCCCATGTGATGTGGATGGTCTGATGGTGCCACACCAGACCATCTCGGACCGCCGTGTGCACGCTTTGCGACACAAACGGCCCACACACCGCGCTCTCTGGCCCGCTCCATTGCGGCTGCTGCTCCCGGACGGGGAGTGGTTTGGTGGCTCCTCCTCCTGCCGTGGCTGCTCTTCCTGCCGCGGCTCCTTCTGCTGCGGGCTCGGCGGCTGCGGCCCCTGCTGCTGCTGCGGGCTCGGCGGCTGCGGCCTCTGCTGCTGCGGGCTCTGCGGCTGCGGCCTCTGCTGCTGCGGGCTCTGCGGCTGCGGCCTCTGCTGCTGCGGGCTCTGCGGCTGCGGGCTCTGCGGCTGCGGGCTTTCCGGCTGTGGCCTCCGCTGCTGCGGGCGCTGCGGCTGCGGCCTCCGCTGCTGCTGGCTTTGCTGCTGCTGCTGGCTTTGCGGCTGCTGGCTTGGCTGCTGCTGGGGCTCCGACAGACCTTGGCGCACCCGTATGAACTTTCGGGCCGGTGGTGCCTCCTCCTTGCTCCCCCTGCCCCTCGTGCTCCTTCCGCCTTTTCCGCTGCCTCGGCCGCCAGCTGGCGCAAAATGGGCCTCATGCGCTGCGCGCGCATGATCGCCCCTGTCGAACAGCGCGTCACGCCGCGCCTTCTCCGCCGCCTCCTCTGCTCCGCTTCGCGTCGTTCCACATCTTCCTCTCGCCGGCGCCGCTCCGCCTCGCGTCGTGCTTCCTCCTCGTCGCGTCGGTCCCGCTGTTGCTGTGTCCGCCGCTGCCACAGCACCTCGCCCTGGGGTTCTGCTGCCTTCGCTGCCGCTTCCGGCGTCTCCCTCAGCCGTTCCTGCGGCGTCGACCGCCTCTGTGGCTGCAGTCGAGGCGCCGCCTCCCTTCTCTCGCGCCGACTGCGCTGCTCCGCCGCGAGCCGGTCTTCCTCGCTGGTCTGCATGAGGATCAGCTCCCGCATCTCGGGAGCTGGCTCCACACCCACGAACACGAGGTCGCTGTCCTCGCTGGCGTCATCCGACACCTCCGGGTCCCCCCGGCTCCGCGGCGATGACCACGAGGACACCTCGCTCCCCTTGCTACTCAGTAATGGCGACGCCATGAGCTCCAATTCGGGGGACTCACTCCGCCGTGTCCACCGATCGCCACGCGAGAGCTCCGCCCGTCGCTGGCGGTGGTCCTCCGCCTGCTGCCCCCACGCAGTTAGCCTGCTCCTCCAGATATCTTCTGAGCAAAAGGTTTTGCCATTTTTAGGTTAGTTTTATTTTTTTGTGGTCTCTTCAAATCTGAACTACGCTTCGGTGACGATCACGTGAGAATGATCGCCCACTCAGACCTCTGCTGCCGCCATACCCATGCCGCCTTTCTCACCGTTCCCTCGTACGGTACCTCCGCTCTTTTTCCTCTGGCGGGTCTCGCGGGATCCCGTTGGTTTTGGGCCTCCAGCTCTTCGCCGCATTAACCCTCCTAGGGATATCGGGGTTCTTTTCCCTCCCAGTTTTCCGGCCTCCCTCACATATTTCATAAATATAAATTCTATTTTATTTATTATGTATTTCTATATTTTTTTTTTTTTATATCCTCGGTCATAAATAAATTGTATTTTATTGAATTATTTTTTTTATATTTTATTTATTTATTTGATTTTCTATTTTTTTTTAGATATAGCCTCGGCCCTCGGCGTCCACCCTCTTTCCCCCCCCTCTGGTCAACCCTCCCTCAGCCCAGGTAAGTGCTATGGACCCCTTTTTTTTTTTTTAATTGTCTCCTATTACATATTTCTCCTGCTTTTTCAGATCATCCTGTGTCCTCGCCCGCGGTGCCACTCGCCATGTGTGCCCGCGACTAACAGGTCCTCCAACCTTTCGCCCGGCTGCACCATGGCGACCGGCTCCGGCTGGTCCCCTCCTTCACGTCTTCGGTTCGACTTCTGGCGTGACCTCTGCCTCGTGTAGCTACCTCGGACCCGAGGGTCGCCCGACTCCTCGCCCGTCAGTAGCACACGGGTAGGGCCGTCTGCCCGGCCGAACCCGACGGTCGTAGGAGACTCCGGATCCTTGGGTCCCAGGACCAGGACATCTCCCTCTCCTTTCTCCCGCTCCGAGCACCCCCCGGACCAAGATCGGATCTTGAGAGGAACGCCTACGTTGGTATGTCTTCTCTCTTTCCTACACTAACCAGGTATGAATCTTCTTCTCAGATGATTCCGTTCGTCTCGCGTTCCTTTATTATTATTATTAGATTCCTTTTTTTATATAAGTTACGAAATTAGTTCGTTTCCTTTTGTTTATAAGTTACAAAATTAGTTCGTTTCTTTTTATAATTTACAAAATTAGTTCGTTTCCTTTTTTTTTTTGAGAGTTAAAAATTAGTTCGTTTCCTTTTTTTGTTTTACCCCAATAAATTGTACATATGTAACTTTGCTACTTGTCTTATGATTTCCCCCGCCGGCTCAATGATACCGGATGTATGTAAACTTACTTCTGTCACTTGGACACCTCCTCTGTTTGTGGCTTCAGATCACCGATGTGTACCGTCCGTGTATGCTTATCGCTGTCTCTCCTCAGCTTGCATATCACTGGCGATACGAAGTCGATGATCTGGTATGGTCCCGCATACCTTGGTGCCAATTTTGCCGCGAATCCTTCGGCCGCATTCGATAGGTGGTGCTGCTTGGCCCAAACCACCTCGCCAATCTTCGGCGTCCAGGGCCTCCTTCGCAAGTTGTAATACCTTGCTTGATCCTGGGCAGCCCATTCTAAATTCCTTCTTACCAGCTGAAACAGCTCCCGCAGTTTGTTTGCGTTTTCGTCGGGGTGGTTGGCTCTTGTCCCGTGCCGAGCGCGTTTCCTCGTCGTACAAAGCCTTCGGCAGCCTGGGCTCCCTTCCTTGGACTATAAACGCCGGGGCGTATCCTGTCGATTCTGTGACCCCAGAGTTTACGGCCAGCATCAACTCCGGCCACTTCTCGTCCCAGCATCTCTGGTCTCCTTCGGTGAACTGCGCGATCATTGTCTTGACCGTCCGATTCGCGCGCTCCGTCGGTTTTTCCTGTGGCGTGTATGGAGCCGTGAACTGATGCCGCACTCCCATCTGGTCGAGAAACCTCTTAAACGCCCGGCTCGTGAATTGCACCCCGTTGTCGGTGATCATCACCTTGGGCACTCCGAAACGGGCTAAAATGTTCCCTGAATGCCTTTATTAGTGCGTCCGTGGTGGCCTTTCTAAGTGGCACCAATTCGGTCCACTTTGAGAAGCGATCCACCAACACTAGCAGCATGGCGTTCCCATGCTTTGAACGAGGCAATGGTCCGACGAAATCCGCGCACACTGTTGCCCAGGGTTCTTCAGGTACCTGGGTGAGCATTTTTCCGGCCGCCTGTAGTTGGCTGGGCTTGAACCGGAGGCACGTCTCACACTTTCGGACGTATGCCCTACATCCCGGTGCATTCCTGGCCAATAGTATCGGGCGGCTATTCTCGTCATGGTCTTCCTGCCGCCTGCGTGACCCGCCTCCGGCGAGTCATGATTCTCCTTCATGACTCGTTCACGAAGGTCTTTGGGCACGCACAGCTTCCACGCCACTACCTCTTCGTCGCAAGCTCTGTGTGGTATATGCCGGTACACCCCGCCAATTTCCTCCACGTAGTCTGGGAATTTTTCCAGTTCCCTCCTCATTTTCGCCTTTAATTTTATAATCCATCCGCACGGCCCTCCTGGACCCTCGGCGATATTCTCCTCTCCGTCCACTCGCAAACACCGCTCCTCCATGGGCTGGCGAGATAGCGCATCGGCTACTATGTTGAGCTGCCCTTTCCTGTACGCTATCTCGAAATCGTACTGCTGCAACTCAATGCCCATCTGGCGATCCTTCCTGTCGGGCTTTCGATACTATTCAACCACTTCAATGCCATGTGGTCGGAGACAACCTTGAGGTGGTATCCCTCCAGGTATGGCTTGAGCTTCCTCACGGCCCACACTATGGCCAAACATTCCTTCTCCGTGGCTGAATAATTCTTCTCCGCCCCGTTCAAGGTTCGGCTGGCGTAGGAAATTACCCTTTCTCCTTTCTCCGTCTCTTGCGTAAGGATTGCCCCAAACCATAGTCACTGGCGTCCGTCTGTAGCACGAATTTCTTTGAGAAATCGGGGCACGCCAGCACGGGGTCCGCCACCAGCCTACTTTTACGGCCTCAAATGCCTGCTGCTGCTCGGGCGCCCACCCCCACTTCGCCTTTTTCTTTATTAAGGCGCTGAGTGGTTGCACCATCGTGGCAAACCCCGTCACGAAACGCCGGTACCATGAGGCAACGCCCAAGTACTGGCGCAGTTCTTTCACGTTTACTGTTGGCTTGAGCTCTGCAATTGCGGCCACCTTCTCTGGGTCGGTGCATATCCCTTCTTCTGTCACCAAATGACCCAGATACCGCAACTCCCTTCGAAAGAACTGGCACTTCTCCACGTTCAGCCTCAAATTGGCCTGTTTTAACCGCCGGAATACCTCCTCTAGGTTTCGCTGATGCTCCTCCTTGGTGCAGCCAATTACTATAATATCGTCCTGATACGCGAAGGCGTACGGCATCATCTCTGGACCGATCACCTGGTCCAGCGCCCTTTTTGAAACGTGGCTGACGCTGAGTGTAGGCCAAACGGCATCACCTTCCATTGGAACAGACCCTTGCTGGGCACCGTGAACGCTGTGTTTTTTCGGCTGTCTGTTTCCAGTGGGATCTGCCAGTACCCGTCCTTCAGGTCCAAGCTGCTGATGAAGCGCGCTTCTCTCAACTGGTCCAGAATGTAGTCGATTCTCGGCATGGGATACGCGTCCTTGATTGACTTCGAGTTAATTTGCCGAAAGTCAACGCACAACCTCCATTGCCCGGTCTTCTTCTTAACCATCACGATGGGGGAGCTATGCGGGCTTTTCGAGGGCTCGATACACCCCATCTCCAGTAGCTCGTCCACCTTCTGGTTGATCTCAGCCTGCATCTTCGGGTTTTGGGTAGTACCGCTGTTTAATCGGTACAGCATCACTCATCGTGATTGTATGCACCGCCACATGCGACACTCCCTTTAACCTTTTGAATTCTTCTAATTCTTTGGCCAAGAATTCTTTGACTGACGCTTCCTCAGACCACCCACCACCCACGCCTTCTTCCGGAATGCCAGCCTCGACTGCTTCTGACTCTTCTGTGGTCTCCAGGATTGTCACCGATAGCCTTTCCTCCAACCGCTCATTTCGCCGACCTTTCGCAGGGATCACGACCCTGTGCCCCGCACAGGTCACCTCTGCTCCGACTGCGGTGATGAAGTTCCATCCCAGGACCAGCGAATCGATGACTCGGGTAGGACGAGAAGAGTCATCGGCACTTTCCGGTGTCCGAAGGCCAGCTCCACTTCGAGTTGGGTGGTTATAGCCTGACTGCGTCCGTCAGCCAGCCGCACTTGCTTCCGAACCTCTCTCATTTGGCCCTCCGCACGAAGCTGCAATGCCAGCTCGTAGCTGACAAAGCTTCTTGTGGCCCCTGTGTCGACCGTGGCCTTCCATTCTTTTCAGCGATCACCACCACGGCCGACAACTGGTCCTCCTCCGCGGTGAGTCCACCGATTAGTGTTCGGGCCTCATCCCTGCGACCCCGGCACGGCCCTCCTCGGCGTGGGTCGCGGGGCGTTTCCCTTTCCGGCAGCACTGCCATGTGGCCACGCCAACCTTTCCGCACATCCAGCAGAATGTCAGTGGACGCCCTTGGCATGCCTGCGCCCAGTGCTCGTCGCTTCCACACCGACGACATGCTTGGGAGGGATTCTTTACGAATCCCCTTCCACGATGGAATGCGTCTGGACGTCGGCCATTGGCCTTGACGACTTATTGTCCTGCCGCACGCCGGGGTTCGGCTCATCCTGGCAGCGCCGACGCACCTCTGCCGCGGTCGATTTTTGTGAAAGGGTTGGCTGCCCTCGCTCTTCCCACTGGACTTTCCTTCTGGAATTCCGCGCGATCCTTTTCAGGGGCCTCGAATTCATCGGCCAGTGCCATATTGTGGTCAGATCTCTGCATCTGTGTGGCCTGATGAAAATCCGCAAATCTGGCATGCTGTTGTCGCGGATGAGCTCCAGTTGCTCCTCTGGCGTGCATTTGAGGGGTCGCATGAGGGTCTGCATTTCCACCATGTAGTCCTTGAACGGCTCTCCCCACTTCTGCTTCCTGTCGAAATAGCCCCTTGGCAGAAAGTAGGCCTGAAAGCTGGCCGCGAAGGCATTCCATGTCTGCCACTGGCGGTTGTTTGCGATGAACCACATCAACGCCCTGCCCTTCAGTAGCTCTGGCATGGCCCTGGGGATTAGGTCTCGGTCCATGCCGTACATATCGGCCGACCATTCGACCTGCTCCAAAAACTCCAATAGTTTCGCCGTCCCATCAAAATGAAACGACCATTCCCTCACCTGCTTTGCCACGTTGGCATAGTTCAGGCGGGGCGGCCTCTCTGTCTGCGCTTCAGGCACCTCCCGTTCCTCCTCGGGTCGGTTCCTCCACGCCTCTCGGCATGCCGGCGCCATCCCACCTGCCCGGCCTAGGCTCGCTGGCCGCGGTCGGTCTGGGTCCCGGCCTGAGCGGTGGCTCATTTCGGGATTGCCAAGCTCGCTGTGAGTTCCTCTGGGAACTCGCCTGGCAACCTCCACACTGACGATGAGCCCGCGCCTGCCGGCAATGGCAGACGCTCGTACACCTCCGCCTTGTCTTTCGGTTGGTGGCCCGGGTGAGGCTCTGCCTGCCCGCATCTCCCACACCTCCAACCTGGCGGCGTACTCTGGCTCCGCCCCGTGCTTCTCCACCCAATCTTTGAACACACGCCGCATCTCGGCCACTGTTCCTCCAGCTTCACCCCGAATGCCAAGGCACACTGGATCAGCTCCTCCTTCCTCAGGGAGTGAATCCATTGTCGATTCCTCATCCTAATCTTCCCAAAATTTCACTTCTGTTTGTTGTTTCTTGTTTATTGCGAGGCCCCACGTTGGGCGCCAGTTGTAACGAACCGTTTCTTTCCGGTCTGATCAGCAGAGCTGGCTCAGCGGCCGACGAGATCGTTGCAGCAAAATCTGTATATGTTGCCTCGCAGACAACAATGAAACACACAGATTGGATTTTTGGGGAAGTTCTAATCTCTTTATTGGTATCTTATACCTAGAGCTCTTATGCGCTACTCTTACACTAGGCTACCTGCTGGGCATCCGCTGGCCTTCCGCTGGCGACTTTGGCTCCGCACTACCACCGCTTGGTCTCTTGGCTTAGCGTGGCTCCCGCGATGCTACGGCTGGGGGTTCTGACGCGGCAACCGCCTCGTCCGCCACTCACAGCTCCGCACACTCTGGGCTCACCCTTTGCTGGTACTCACCCTAAGCGGTGAGTAATATCCTGCGTGCCACTCGTCTTTTATATTTCAGCTCTTTGCTGAAATATCCCGTGATTCTTCCACTTTCGTCGCACGATCACTCCGTTTCACTGCGGTTCCCGGCACTCGGTTGTATTCGCGCACTTCTCCGTTCACTGATCCTCGGCGTAATGTCCCGCGCCGCTGTCGCCGGGTTTCTTTTTATACCCTTAGGTGACGCCGGCGCCCGTGTCGCTGCCTAGCAACAACGGGACAACCACGCGTTCCGTCGGTACTTTTCCATCGCGCCTCCGCGGGTTTCCACCGCTTTCTTAACGGGACCAAGCCGGTGGCGTGATCTCATGCCCGTATTTGGGCATGCGCTGGACCGCTGCCGGCCCGATCCCGCCGTCTCCTGAGCGGCGTGAGCGCCGCTCCTGGGCGCTCCTCCATTTCCGGCGTGCTCTCACGGCCACCATTGGCCATGGGCTGGGCTACCGCCCGCGCGACCCGCCAACCACTCCTTGTTCTGGTCGGCTCTCTGGGCCGGCCGAATTCGCCGTGCTCTCTCCGGCTTAACCCTATACCGGCCCCTGTGAGGAAATTCAATTCCTCACAATTTTATTGTGTTTTATGTGCTCTGACTAATTTTTTCTTATATTACTGGTGTCGTGTGTGTGTAACCGTGTCGGGTGTTGTGTGTTGGCGGTTGAACTGCCGGCTGATGGACTGCCGTTATTGTTTGATGGTCGGCTGATGGACTTCCCTGATTGATCGGTGGCTCGTGCTATTTAAGCCGATCCGCAAGTGTTGCTAGTGTGTTGTGTAAGGGTGTCGTGTTCTGTTTCTCACTCGTGCCAACGGCACGGTCATTGCCTCGATTGTGTAGTTTTGCTTTTCGACACTTTGGTCATTGACTCGGTTGAACCGGGAAATGACCTGAGTGTAGTTTTGCTCTTCGTCACTTTTGCGGTTTTTTTTTGCGCTCTTGTTGATTTCGCAGAATCGATCGGCGCGTGTGGCTTGGAATTTATAGTGTTATGTTATGTGCGGAGTTGTGTGCGGGGCCAGGCGGGAGTCCAGTCGAGCCCATAGCCATTGCACCAGCGATCCCACTTTCAAGCCTTCGGCGCAACACCAACAAGGCGAGCGTAACTATATCGTAACATAGACCGTTGGAACCTGTTTAAGAGTTAAGATACCAATAAAGAATTCTGCTGCCAGTAATTACAACTAGCCTGTGTTTTTTTTGTCTACGAAGCAACAAAAATTTGTTCCAACGAGACCTAATTTTTACACTCTTCATTAATGACCTGCATTTCACTCTCGCTTGCAATCCGATCTCAATAACTTTCAGTCATGGTGTTGTGCAAATATGTTATACCTGAATGCCTCGAAATGTAAAGTAATGATATTTCATCGCTCCAGCCCCTAGTTGGCTCCTTACACCCTCTGCGGTGGTTCTCTTGCGAGAATTACATTGGTTTATGATATTGGTCTTAAACTAGACCTAAAGTTGAAATTTTTTGAACAGATTTCTACCTTGGTAAATAAAAGTCATGGGAGTGCTTGGGTTCATAAAGAGGAATTTCAAAGGAATTTGACGATTTCCCTTGTTCGTCCGATTTTAGAGTACAGCTCTTGCGTATGGTGCCCTCAGTACAAAGTACACCAAGACCGTATAGAATCAGTCCAGAAAAACTTTTTACTTTTTGCTCTGCTTGGCCTCAACTGGGATGAAGGTGTGAGACTGCCTTCTTACTCTCGTAGATTGCTCTTAATAGACCTTCCATCTTTACTTAATCGTAGAAAAATGCTTGGTGTGATTTTCATGCACAACTTGATCAGGGGTGACATCGACAGCCCTGACTTGTTGAGCCGCATAAACTTCAAACCTCTAGAAATTTTATTCCTTTGTACCTTCCACTATGTATATCGAATTATTCCTTGCATGAACCGTTTCGGATCTTATGCTCGGATTACAATTCGTTCTACCAGATAATATTCACCTCTAAATCACTTCCTCTACTTAAATCACTAATAGTAACATACCTTGCCCGTAATTAGTAATGTTCTTTTGTAACTTTGCATGTTTAGCGTTGTGTTTAGCCCTAATTTTGCCTCGAATTTTAGTCGAACACCTATCTTTCCTGGATGTTCGCGATCGGTTTCGGTACACGTGTCGCGCGTCATGCGGCAGCGCCCCTCGGTCGGTTGGGCGGGAGGAGAGCTGCGCATCTGCCGGGGATCCGCGCGTAATAGGCTTCAGCTTGGTGTCGCATGGGTCAATTGATGGTGCAGTCATTGCACATCAACGTCCTTATGTAATAAGATATTTAGTCAAATCGATTAGCCGTTAAGATAGTACGGCGTGTGTATTTATTATTATTTTTATACCCGTACACGAAGAGTAAAAGGGTATATTGTATTTGTGGTAAATGTCCGTCTGTCTGTCTGTCTGTCCGTCTTGTTTGTCGCCCATTGCCATTGTCAAGTTTAACGAGAAAGAACGTACGGAGTCGCTGTAAACGCGACTCTACTTTTATACACGTACTCAGTCAGTACACATGTGATTTATGTGGAATTTTCAAATGTTGTATCAGTTTTTACATTTTACATTTAACATGTGTTTGCTGCATCTGTCATCTACATCTACATCAGTTCTCACAACAACACACGTACACTGCACGAGGCAGAGTCTGTTAGCGCGAGTGTGTGTGTCAGAGAATCTGCAGCGAAATCAACCCCAATAAATGACTTACGTTGTTAGGAGAGGGGGGAAATTGCTTCTGAAAAATTCATTTGATCATTGTGGCTACAATAATGATCCGATCTGAACCAAATTCGAAAATCTGGTAGACATGGTCATTTTCTACGATACTGCATTTTTGGTTTTTTTCTATCTTCAAAACTGTGGATTTTCGTCTTTTCGGGGGGCGGGGCGAAATTTTGAAATACACTTGTTCAGGTTTGGTATCACAGGAGTCATGGCAAAAAGTTTGGTTGCTCTAGCTCTTAAAGTCTCTGAGATCCAGCCGTTCATTTGTACGAAAAACCAAATCGTCTCGTTTTTATACCCGTACTCGAAGAGTAAAAGGGTATATTGTATTTGTGTTAAAAAGTGGATGTGTGTAACACACAGAAGGAGGCGTTTCCGACCCCATAAAGTATATATATTCTTGATCAGCATCAATAGCCGAGTCGATATAGCCCTGTCTGTCCGTCCGTCTGTCCGTCTTGTTCGTCGCCCATTGCTCGAAGGCTAAAAGAGATAGAGCAACCAAATTTTTTCCAGACTGATGTTCTCTCACTCCTAGAAAAAGTTTCAAAATTTCGCCCCGCCCACTTCCGCCCCCACAAAGGGCGCACATCTGTGGCGTCCACAATTTTGAAGATAGCAGAAAACGAAAAATGCAGAATCATAGAGACAGCCCATATCTATCAGGGGCCCAAATCTGAATCGGATCGGATCATTAGTATAGCCACAATAGACAAAAACATACGCAAAAACTTCGCTCCATCCCTTTCGCACTCACACAAAATCGAGTCGATTTGTTTTTTGTATTTTGTGTAGCCTGGATCTCAGAGACTATAAGAGCTAGAGCAACCAAACTTTTGGCCAAGACTCCTGTCATACCAAACCTGAACAAGTGTATTTCAAAATTTCGCCCCCCCCCCTTCCGTCCCCCAAAAGACGAAAGTCCACAATTTTGAAGATAGGAAAAACGAAAAAAATGCAGTATTGTAGAGAATGACCATATCTACCATATTCCCGAATTTGGTTCAGATCGGATCATTATTGTAGCCACAATGATCAAATGAATTTTCGGCAGCGAGCTGCCCCTGCCCCTGCAACCAAAACAAAATATACATTTTTATTAGGGTTGATGGCAGAAGCGGCTGCTGCTGATTCTCTCACACTAACACTCACACTCGAACGCTCTGCCTCGTGCAGTGTACGTGTGTTGTTGCGAGAACTGATGTAGATGTAGATGACAGATGCAGCAAACAAATGTAAAATGTAAAATGTGAAAACTTATAAAACATTTAAAAATTCCACATAAATCACATGTGAACAGACTGAGTACGGGTATAAAAGTAGAGTCGCGTTTACAGCGACTTTTTCTCTTTTCGTTTTTTCTTGTTTTTACACTTGCACTAGGCACTTTTTTGGTTTTAATATTTTGGAGGTTTTTTTTTTGTTTTCTCGCGGCGTTCACATTTGATTTGATTAATTTTTAACCCGTTGGTCGCCAATTCTTCCTTTTCAAGCAGACCGAGGCTAGAATAAAGTCGGAGTTAAGTTCAAGTATTTATTTTTGAGAATCAAATTTTGTTTCTAACGCGGCGTTCACATTTGATTTGATTAATTTTTAACCCGTTGGTCGCCAATTCTTCCTTTTTACCGACTCAAGCAGACCGAGGCTAGAATAAAAGTCGGAGTTAAGTTGTATTTATTTAACCGGCCAATCGGCACGGATGAGAATCAAATTTCAACATACAGAAAATTGTACGGAGTCGCTGTAGGCGCGACTCTACTTTTATACCCGTACTCAGTTGTACACATGTGATTTATGTGGAATCTTCAAATGTTGTATCAGTTTTTACATTTTACATACAGGTGGGAGTTTTCTTCCTTGCAGAATGGGTTCCGATGGCTGTCTCGCAGTTGGTGACGCTGATCGTTCTGCCTCCGCAATCGGCTACGGTGTTCCCCTCGCTGAAATCCAGGATCGTGTGCTGGTGCTGAACGGGGAAGACCGTCATCTTCCGACATACCAGGGTGGGTTTCGGGAACTTGATCAGGAATGTGATCAGGTCGCGACTCTGGAACACGCTGACTTTTGATACCTCGAGTAGGCCCACCAGGCGGATGTCGTCCAGCCTGTTCTCGTTGAATTCCTCGATATCGGCGCCGTCCAGGAGGTTTGGGCTGATAATGTTGATTTTCGCGAGTATCAGCCCTAGGATTAGGTTCTGTAAGTCGTCGATGACGATTCTGTTTTTGGCCAGAATCGTCTCGGCCAACTGCACCCGCTCCGTACCTCCTGACCTGACGAGGTTATTCATGTACCCCGTCAGCTCGTTCAGCCGTGTCTGCATCCTGGAGTTTATTCCAATCTGCTTGGCCTCGGACTCGATGAGCTGCCCCTGCTTGAAGCGGAGCTGCTCCCAGTCGCTGAAGTCGGGCGTTCCGGCGATTACTTTGAGGGCGGTTCCCAGGATGTTCAGACTCCTGGTGCCCCTGTTGTGGATTTCCAGTGTCGCCACCAAGGTCCGGATGTGCTCGAGGTCTGTCGTGAGCACGGGGGCTACTCGATCCGCGGAGAATAATCTGGTGGCCTGTTCCGCCTGGTCTACGTATGCTACGTAGGACGTCAGGTTCGTCATGTGCTGGAGGTATCCGTAGGTCTCCCATAGGACTGCGTCGCCGTCAATAATGGGGATATGGTTGGCGTTTGAGTAGTCGCTGATCTTCATCGTCGAGGTTATTGCGGCGGCTGTCCTGTTGACTAGGATTAACAGGAGTAGCAGCGACGTCAGGCCCTCTTGGCTTCTGCGCTGGCTGGACGATTGCTTGTTGCTGTGCATCTTGGCTTGATGTTGATAGTTGATTGGTGATGGTTGCTGGTCACGGTGGTATGTTTGCCGTGGTGTCTGTTGTCTTCTGGTTGCTTGTTGCTCTGGGGTCCAGATTTATATACCGCCCCGGGGTGATCTTCTCACTATTAGAAACTTGGTGTTTCGCGACTTGTTTGCTATTTCCGCTGTTGTCGGCGTTTCTAGTTGGGGTTGGTGGTGCGATTGCTTATGTCTGCCCCGTCAGCGAAATTTTGCGGTTGGCGTACCCGGTAGTGGGTCCGTAGGGCTGTTGTGTACGGTTGCTCCATCAGCGGAATCGTCGGTTGGCATACCTGGGAGTGGGTCGGTAGTACCGTTGCCTACGTTTGCTCCATCAGCGGAATTGGCGGTTGGCATACCCGGGAGTGGGTTAGTAGTACGCTTGTGTTCCGCTCTATCAGCGGGATTGGCGGTTGGCATACCCGGGAGTGGGTTAGTAGTACGCTTGTGTTCCGCTCTATCAGCGGAATTGGCGGTGGGCGTACCCGGTAGTGGGTCCGTAGTACTGTGGGTGTCGTTTGCTTCATCAGCGGACCCGCTGTCCACTGCGTCGTGGAATTCTTTTAGGTCGTTGATGTTCGCCACCTTTTGTTTTCGGCTTTCGGGGTGCTGTAATTTCACGATATTTGCCGACGTAAAGCCTTTGACTTTGTAGGGCCCGTCATACTTTGGGGCCAATTTCGCCGCAAAACCGTCGACTGCGTTAGACAGGTGATGTTGGCGGATTAGTACTAGCGAGCCCACCGTGGGGCGCCATTGTCGGCGGCGGAGATTGTAGTGCCGGGATTGTTCTTGACTTGCCCGCTGGATGTTGTTTCGTACTATTGCAAATACTTCTTTAAGTCGCGTTGCCTTCGCGTGTGCTGTGTCCGGTGGGCTTCCTGTCCCTGGTGTGACTTCATCGTACAGTGCTCCAGGTAAGCGAGGCTCTCTCCCGTGTAGCAGGAATGAGGGGCTGAAACCAGTGGTTTCGGAGACGCTGGAGTTGATTGCCAGTGAAATCTCGGGTATCAGCTCGTCCCATGTGTTTTGGTGGTCCTCCACGAATTGTGCGATCATGGTCTTCACCGTCCGATTGGCCCGTTCCGTAGGGTTTTCCTGGGGACAATACGGTGCGGTGTGCTGCAGATCAACGCCGGCTGTTTGCATAAACAGGCGGAATGAGCGGCTGGTGAACTGTGTTCCATTGTCACAGACGAATCGTTTTGGTACGCCGAAGTGACTTAGAATGCGTTCCCGAAAAGCTAGCTCTAGGGTAGCTGTGGTAGCTTTCTTAAGTGGCACTAGTTCGGTCCATTTCGAGAAGGTGTCGAAGAATACCAGTAGCATGGTGTTTCCTCGTTTGGATCGGGGCAGTGGCCCGACGAAGTCGGCGCATAGTGTGGCGAAAGGTTCCTCTGCCCTGCGGGTGAGCATCTTACCCACGGGCTTGCGCTGTAGTGCCTTGAACTTTTGACAGCTCAAGCAGCTGCGTACGTACTTCCTCACATCGCGGTGTAGGCCGGGCCAGTAATATCGTTGTGTGATCCGTGTGATGGTTTTCCGAACGCCGAGGTGGCCTACCGTGGGCTGGTCATGGCATTCCTTGAGGACTCTTTGGCGTCGGTCCTTTGGGACGCAGAGTTTCCATGACACGTAGTCGTGGTCGTCAGCTCCGTGGCCTAGATGCCTGTAGAGTTCTCCATTCTCGAAGACGTAGTCTGGGTATTTATCGGGTTCGTCTTTGGTTTGTTGAATCCTTCGTGTGAGCCAGGGGCAGGTTGTTGCGTCCTCTTTGATCCTGGCTAGCGTTTCCAGGGGTTGTCGAGACAAGGCGTCGGCGACTACGTTTTGTTTCCCCGCTCTATAGTGGACGTCGTACTGATACTGTTGGAGTTCGAGCGCCCATCTCGCTACTCTTCCGTAGGGGCTCTCCAGAGTGTTCAGCCATTTTAGCGCGAGATGGTCTGTTATAACGTCGAACCGGTATCCCTCTAGATAGCAGCGTAGTTTTCGGATTGCCCAAATGACGGCGAGGCATTCCTTGTCGGTTGCGGAGTAGTTTCCTTCGGCCTGGTTCAAGCGTTGGCTGACATAGGCGATGACGCGTTCCTTTCCTTCGATCTCCTGCGTGAGTACGGCGCCTATGCCGAAGTTGCTCGCATCGGTTTGTAGTGAGAACTTGACGTTGAAATCGGGGCAAGCAAGTACAGGAGCGGTCGTGAGTAGTTCCTTTAGTTGGTCGAAGGCCGCTTGTTGATCTGCTGTCCATGTCCATGTTTGTCCTTTCTTGAGTAGCTGAGACATTGGTTGGACGACTGTAGCAAAGTTTGGAACGAATCTTCGGTACCATGATGCCATTCCGATGCACTGACGTAGTTCCTTTAGGTTCATGGGTGGCTTGAGTTCTTTGACGGCGGATATCTTGTCGGGGTCCGTGTGGATACCTTCTTCGCTGATGACGTGACCAAGGTATTTGATCCGGCTTTGGAAAAGGTGCACTTTTCCGCGTTTATCCGCAGGTTCGCTTTTCGAAGGCGAGAGAGGACGATTGCCAGGTTGTGTAGGTGGTCTTGAAGTCTCGTCCGACGACGACAATGTCGTCTAAATATGCGAATGCGTAGGGTTCCATGTCGGCACATATCACAGTATCAAGGGCCCGTTGGAATGTTGCTGGTGCAGAGTGTAATCCGAAGGGCATCACTTTCCATTGATAGAGACCTCTGCCGGGGACCGTGAAGGCGGTGGCTTCTCTCTACTTCCGTTGGCCATGGGTATTTGCCAGTATCCGTTCTTCAGATCGAGGGTGGTTATGAAGCGTGCGTTCTGTAGGCGTTCCAAGATGTAGTTGATTCTGGGCAGTGGGTATGCGTCAGGGACGGAGTGAGTGTTGAGTTGTCGGTAGTCCACGCACATGCGCCATTTGCCGTTCTTTTTACGTACGAGTACGATGGGCGCGCTGTGCGGGCTTCGTGAGGGTTCGATGAGACCTTCTTGGATCAATTGGTCGACTTGCTCGTCGATAATCCGCATCATGGCTTGGTTCTTTGGGTAGTACCGCTGCTTGATGGGTCGATTATCCCTCATGACGATGGTATGCTCGGCGATGTCCGAGGTTCCGTGGAGATTATTGAATTTTGGAAGTTCTGCGTCCAGAAATTCTTGGATCTGTGGTGCCAGGTCCGGTGGCCAGGGCTCGGAGACCTGTTCTGGATCGTGTTCTGAGGGGTCGGTGATCTCGGGGTCCGTGGGCTGGCTTGGGTCTTCTGGGAGGATGGTGGTGTCGAACGCACTGGGGGGCTCGATCCTACGTGGGTAGTCGCTTATGTGGGCGACGATCGGGGTAGCGTTGGCCGTGAGTGGCGTAGCTTCGTGGGTCTGGGTTCGTGTATATCTGGGTTGCAATTTCTCCAGATCGACGTATGGCCAGGCGGGTCTCAGTGACGACTCTGTTTTCGCAGCGACGACTTGTTTGGGCGACGAAGATTTCGGACGTGGTGTTAGGCATGGCGTGGTGCATGGCGCTAGTGGGCACGTCAGTACGCGGAAGGTACTCCAGTGGGTTGGCGAAGATCGGGGTGACGTCGGCCGTGGGTGCGACAGGGCTGCGGTCGGTGATTCGGGGAGTCATCGGGCTAGATTCCGGTTCCGTGTGGAGGGGTTCTGTGGATATTAGTTCGATGATTGGACCCGACCAGGGGATTTGCGTGGCTGTTTCCCTCGTGGTTTGGCTGTCGCATTGCTGCTGTCGTGGTCTGTGTCGTTGTTCGAGGCTGGTTGTTGTCTCTGAGGTTGTCCGTGGGTTCACCTTCTCCGTTGAGGGTAGGGTGCATGGGTGCGCGGTGGCTGAACTTGGTCCTGGGCTTCCTGTGTCGAGCGGGTTCCAGTTCGTTTGGGTTTGTCTCGTGGGTGAGATCCTTGTGGTGGGTTCGGGGTGCGTGTGCCCCGTAGTTTGCTTTGATCCTGGGCTTCCTGTGTCGAGCGCCAGGTGCGTTTGTGCTTGTCTCCTGTGTGGGATCCTTGTGGTTCGTTTGGGATGGGTGTTCCCTGTCGTTGGCTTAGGACGCGGGTGCTCCGTATTGGCCGTGGGATTCGTTTTCCAGTTTGCTTGGTTGCAGTTTACCGGTGCTTGTTTCGGATTCGTGTTTTCCGTTGTGGGCCGGTGTTTCGCTTGCGCTGCGGTTGGTTTCGGTGTCGTATTCTTCGTTGCGGTATTGGGTGCCGTTTTCTTTGTGGTCGGCCGGGGACGTGTGTTCGCTGCGGTTGGCTTAGGTTTCTTGTTGCTTGTTTCGGCGTCTTGGACGTGGTTGGTCAGAACTGACGGCGGCGTTGGTGTGGGGCGGTGATCTCGTAGTTTTAGCAGCGTGGTGCCGCATTGGATCGTCGTTTCGATGGCACATAGGAAGTCCATGCCGACAATAACTTGCTCCAACATGTTTGGTAGGACCAGGAGTGGGGATTTTGACCTCTCGATGATCCAGCTTGATGGGCGCCAGTAGAACTTGTGTGATCTCTCTGACTGAGCCGTCAGCCAGGCGTATGCGGACGCATGCATCTTGCAGGTTGGAGTTATTGTCTAGTTGTCGGGCCAGGTTGGCACTGACGAAACTTCGGGGATGCCCCGGTGTCGATAGTGGCCTCTGTTCTTTGTCCTCCTATCGTCACTATCGCCACTATCCGGCCGTCGTTCATGTGGAGCGGGCGGCTTAGCGAGGTTATTGTGGCGTCGTTTTCGGCTGATCCGCGTGTCGTTTCCCGACGTGGCCTGGCGGCAACAGTCAATAGTCCGAGTGCCGCGTTTTCCACATTCCCAGCAGAATAGGATCGAGGGGTGGGTGCAGTCGTAGGCGGCGTGCCCAGCTTGACCACACCGGCGACAGGCGGTGCGTGGATTGGAAATGGGCGTGGTGATCATGCATTGGGCCACGTCCGGGCCCGACGCATCTGTTGGATTTGCTGACTGTCTCCGAGATGTGTCCGCTGAGACCCAATGGGGTCTCCGAGCTGGCATCCGGTAGGAGTCATCTTCTCTGCGATCTGGGCGTCTTGCCGGCCTGGTGTCTCTCGGTGCGCTTCGGATGGGTGCGGGGTGATCTCATGTTCCCTCTCGTGGATGATTTCGTACTCAGAGGCGAGCCGTGTCAGCTGTGACAAGCTTTCTAATTGGTCTCGTCGCACGTATAGCTGGATTCCTGGCAAGGCGTTGTCGTAGATTCTGTGCAGCTGTTTAACTGGATCGTACCCGGCATGATGCATGAGTAGCCGTATCTCGATGAGGTAATCTTTGAACGGTTCTCTCACCGTTTGCTTGGGCCCGGATCTGGTCGTCCAATTGTTCGAAATACCTTGGCGGCAGAAAATACGACAGAAATTCCTGGCGGAAGTATCCCCAGGAGCTACACTGCAGTTGGCTGGTACGGTACCAACGGCTAGCCCGGTCGGTGAGTAGTTCGGCCATGGCCCGAGGCAACTGGTTGGTGTCCACTCCATACGAGCTTGCGCGTTCCTCGAGTAGTTTCAGAAATGATATCGGGTCATTTTCTCCGCTGAACTGGATGCCCCGTCCGCGGATGCGTTCCGCGGTTCGTGCGATGCGGTTGTAGTCGGGCCCGTCTATGTGTGGGTCGATCGCTGGCACAATTCTCTGCGTGGGTGAGCGGCAAGTTTCCGTGGTTGGTGGCCTGGGGAGATCATCGACCATTAAGGTTGGTGGCCGGGGCTCGTTCTCAGCGATTGTGGGGATTTGTATGCTGGGTTTTGGGTCCTGCCCGGGGTAGTGGGCATCGGGGACTTGGAGCGTCCGGCTAGTCGGGCGTATTTCCGCTGAAGTTCTGCCAGGCGAACCCAATTACTCGGCGGGAGTGGTCCGGCGACTAGTATGGCAAAGTTCCTACGCATCTCGTCGACCGTTCCTTCACCGCTGAATCCAAATTCCTTGGCGAAAGCCTCCAGATCCTCGACGACGCTTGTAAATCCAGCCGATGCTGACGCCTGGGTTAGTGGTTTTCTCTACGGCGTGGAATTCGCTGCCTGAGTCCTCTTCGTGGGATTCCATGGTGTTTTGTGTTGCTTCTGGGGTGTTTTTGGGCACTTGATCACTGTTTTTTCGTTACTCGCGCACTGCGTAGACTTTCTCGGTGGCACTCGCGACTGGATTTGTGTGTTTAGTTCCTAGCTCTGTTTTCTTTTCTCGGTGGCCGTGGGTCTTTAGTCCACGTATCCCCGTGTTAAGGTTTCTCTTTAAGTTTCCTTAAAGTTGCCAGAAAGTCGGCTTTGAAATCTCCTTAAAGTTGCCAGTAAAGTCCCTGCTCGGGCGCCTGCTCGGGCGCCTGCTCGGGCGCTAAGGCAAGGGGATGGCCGTGGGACCGAAAATGGAGCGGGCGGCGCGTCGGGTTACCGTGCAGGCAATTCGGTATTCGCACTTTGGCGATGGAAGGGAAACGCTGACACCTGAGTTTTGGTGTGTGCGGTAATAATATGTTTCTGGGTTACCTGGGTTGGGTTCGCGGTCGGCGAAGAAAGTGATGACACTGCGTTGAGTTTGAGGTTTATGATTTTTGTCTTTATTCTTGATTAATTGGGTTTTTATACTGCTAGTCGTGTAGTAATGTTTGAGTGTATTTTTATGGTGGCGCGGTGTTGACTGTTGATGCACTGCCCCATTGATCCATGGCGCGCGCTATTATTTAAAGCAGGCACCTGGGGTGTGAGGCCGCTGAGTCCGCGTTTTCGTAGGTGTATGTTGGGGCACCGTTTCGCTGTGATCGCGGAACTTGAGTGCAGTGTCAGGTGACCTAGTCTGCGTGTTTTGCTAATATAGCAACGCGGAACTAGGTGCAGTGTGTTTGGTGGTGTCAGGTGTTTTTAATATAATTTAGTTTATGATTGTATTGTGTATATCTTATATTAACTATTTATATTTATGTGGCGGACCGTTGTGGTCCGTTACAATAGTCATAGCAAAAACAAGACGAATGGGAAATTGTAGTCGTTTGAAATCAAATGGCATGTCAGTCGAAATCGTCGGAATTCTGTTGGTAATAATTGCACCCCGACGATCAGCTTTGGCTTCCGCGTTCCCAATAAAATTTAATTGCAAAAATTTGTGGTTTTTGGTGGCGTTTTCGAAAGGTAGCAAAGAGCCAGCTTGATGGTATACTTGACCTTGAATCTCAATTCTTTTGAATTCTTTTGTAACTTTGCATGTTTAGCGTTGTGTTTAGCCCCTAATTTTGCCTCGAATTTTAGTCGAACACCTATCTTTCCTGGATGTTCGCGATCGGTTTCGGTACACGTGTCGCGCGTCATGCGGCAGCGCCCTCGGTCGGTTGGGCGGGAGGAGAGCTGCGCATCTGCCGGGGATCCGCGCGTAATAGGCTTCAGCTTGGTGTCGCATGGGTCAATTGATGGTGCAGTCATTGCACATCAACGTCCTTATGTAATAAGATATTTAGTCAAATCGATTAGCCGTTAAGATAGTACGGCGTGCGTATTTATTATTATTTTTATACCCGTACACGAAGAGTAAAAAGGTATATTGTATTTGTGGTAAATGTCCGTCTGTCTGTCTGTCTGTCCGTCTTGTTTGTCGCCCATTGCCATTGTCAAGTTTAACGAGAAAGAACGTACGGAGTCGCTGTAAACGCGACTCTACTTTTTATACACGTACTCAGTCAGTACACATGTGATTTATGTGGAATTTTCAAATGTTGTATCAGTTTTTACATTTTACATTTAACATGTGTTTGCTGCATCTGTCATCTACATCTACATCAGTTCTCACAACAACACACGTACACTGCACGAGGCAGCATGTTTGAGCGTGAGTGTATGTGTCAGAGAATCTGCAGCGAAATCAACCCCAATAAATGACTTACGTTGTTAGGAGAGGGGGGAAATTGCTTCTGAAAATTCAATTGATCATTGTGGCTACAATAATGATCCGATCTGAACCAAAAAAATCTGGTAGACATGGTCATTTTCTACGATACTGCATTTTTGGTTTTTTCTATCTTCAAAACTGTGGATTTTTTCGTCTTTTGGGGGCGGGGCGAAATTTTGAAATATACTTGTTCAGGTTTGGTATCACAGGAGTCTTGGCAAAAGTTTGGTTGCTCTAGCTCTTATAGTCTCTGAGATCCAGGCGTTCATTTGTACGAAAAACCAAATCGTCTCGTTTTTGTTAGTGCGAAAGAGAGGAAGCGAAGTTTTTTCGTATGTTTTTCTCTATTGTAGCTATATTAATGATCCGATCCGATTCAGATTTGGGCCCCTGATAGATAGGGTCTTTCTCTATGATTCTGCATTTTTTATTTTCTGTTATCTTCAAAATTGTGGGGGGCGGAAGTGGGCGATGCGAAATTTTGAAACACTTTTCTAGGAGTGAGATATCACATCAGTCTGGAAAAAAAATTTGATTGCTCTACCTCTAATAGCCTTCGAGCAATAAGTGAAAAACAAGACGGACGGACGGACGGACGGACGGACGGACAAACGGACAGACGGACGGACAGACAGGGCTATATCGAATCGGCTATTGATGCTGATCAAGAATATATATACTTTATAGGGTCGGAAATTATTTATTAGCAGAAAACTAAAAATGCAGAATCATAGAGAAACGCTATATCTATCAGGGGCCTAGATCTGAATCGGATCGGATCATTAATATAGCCACAATAGAGAAAATCATACGAAAAACTTCGTTCCCTCTCTTTCGCACTCACACAAAATCGAGCCGATTTGGTTTTTCGTACAAATGAACGCCTGGATCTCAAGGACTATAAGAGCTAGAGCAACCAAACTTTCTGTCCAGACTCCTGTGATACCGAACATGAACAACCCCGCCCCCACAAAAGACGAAAATCCACAATTTTGAAGATAGAGAAAAACGCAGTATGGTAGGGAATGGTCATATCTACCAAATCGGATCATTATTATAGCCACAATGATGAAATGAATTTTCAGCAGCGAGCTGCCCCACCCTCCGCTACAACCATAACAAAATATACATTTATTTTGAGGCTTGATATCTGCTGCTGATTCTCTCACACTCACACTCGCACGCTCTGTCTCGTGCAGTGTACGTGTGTTGTTTTGAGAACTGATGTAGATGTAGATTACAGATGCATCAAACAAATGTAAAATGTAAAAGTAAAAACTGATACAACATTTGAAGATTCCACATAAATCACATAAATCGCGTTCACAGCGACTCCATACGATCTTTCTCGTTCGTCTTTGGTAGGAGCCCGAATGTGTCATTCTGCACCGTATTAAATAAATGCTTTTGCTGAGGTTGCAGTTAATTTAATTTCTTCTTTGCTGTGTTTAAAACGTTTGTTTTTAAAACATTTGTCACAGTGTTTGATATACTGTTTAATATCCATTGTCATCTGTACATACCCTTACTCGAAGAGTAAAAGGGTATATTGTATTTGTGTTACAAGTGGATGTGTGTAAAATAGAGAAGAAATTATTTCCGACCCCATAAAGTATATATATTCTTGATCAGCATCAATAGCCGATTCGATCTAACCATGTCTGTACGTCTGTCTGTCCGTCTTGCTTGTCGTTCATTGCTCGGAGACTATAAGAGGTAAAGCAATCAAATTTTTTCCCAGACTGTTGTGATAGTGTTACAAGTGTTTTTCAAAATTTTGCCCCGCCCACTTCCGCCCCCAGAAAGGGCGCACATCTGTGGCGTCCAGAATTTTGAAGATAACAGAAAACTAAAAATGCAGAATAATGGAGAAAGACCATATCTATCAGAGGCTCAAATCTGAATTGGATCAGATCTTTACTATAGCCACAATGGAGAAAACCATTTCGAGAAACATAGTTCCCTTTCGCTCGAACTCAAACACCAACGTGTCGACTTTGCCCTTCGTACAGATGAGCGCCTGGATCTCAGAGACCTAAAGAGCTAGAGCAACCACATTTTTGTACCAGACTGATGTTATATTTCACTCATCAAGTGTATTTCAAAATTTCGGCACGCCCCCTTTTGCCACCACAAAATATACCTGTCTTTGTGATTTATTAATAGTCATAGCAAAAACAAGACGAATGGGAAATTGTAGTCGTTTGAAATCAAATGGCAGGTCAGTCGAAATCGTCGGAATTCTGTTGGTAATAATTGCACCCCGACGATCAGCTTTGTCTTCCGCGTTCCCAATAAAATTTAATTGCAAAAATTTGTGGTTTTTGGTGGCGTTTTCGAAAGGTAGCAAAGAGCCAGCTTGATGGTATACTTGACCTTGAATCTCAATAAAATATTCGATAGAATGAGAACAAACGTTCTATTCGCATAAACAAAACTCTTTAATTACCTTGAACGTTGGCATGAAGTTGACACTTATGATATTTGTGGCTCCAAAAGATGGCATTTGAAAACTGGAATTATACTTTGTTAAAAAAATGATTGGACTCAGTGTCAATCCATAAAATAATCTGCTCAATGGTTTTGGCGCGCCTCCCAATTCAGGCAATTTCACTTTACCACTCGCACAGCACATCCCATCTGCCTCACCTTTATATTTATATGCCTGACAATGGCGACAACGATCGTTCTTTGGACTAATTTTTCACACTTAAATTAAAAAAATCATAAAATGTTTTGTTACAGAATGACAAAAAATAAAATGATATAAGCGGTCAAACGCTCATCTCATTTAGGCAAAATGTATGATTTTTTTATTTCTGTATGCAATTTGGTGCCCGCGTTGCGGAGATAGATGCAAACACACAGATTTTTTCCAACAAATTTATTGTATAGATTTGGAAACACATTCTAAGTCAAGTATTCCTTCGAAGTATTCTTAACATTAACGGTCAGTTTGTGAGAACCCATCTCAGGTTAAGGTAGGCTCAGTCCGTCCAGGATCTTCTTTACAAGAAATTTGTAGATTTGCTGAGAACTTTAAGCGGGAGGGCTTGGCCGTGAGACCGAAAGAAAAGCTAACGTGGCGTAGTATTAACGTGCTGACAATTGGTGGTCGCGCTTGGCGAGGAAATGCTGACACTTGAGTTTTGGTGTGTGGTAATATATTTTATTGTGTTTTATGTGCTCTGACTAGTGTTTTCTTGTATTACTGGTGTCGTGTTTGTGTAACCATGTCGGGTGTTGTGTGTTGGCAGTTGAACTGCCGGCTGATGGACTGCCGTTACTGTTTGATGGTCGGCTGATGGACTGCCCTGATTGATCGGTGACTCGTGCTATTTAAGCCGATCCGCAAGTTTTGCTAGTGTGTTGTGTAAGGGTGTCGGGTCCTGTTTCTCACTCGTGCCAACGGTCATTGCCTCGATTGTGTAGTTTTGCTTTTCGACACTTTGGTCATTGACTCGGTTGAACCGGGAAATGACCTCAGCGTAGTTTTGCTCTTCGTCACTTTTGCGTTTTTTTGGCGCTCTTGTTGATTTCGCAGAATCGATCGGCGCGTGTGGCTTGGAATTTATAGTGTTATTTTGGGAGTAATGTGTGCTGTGGTGTTGTTTGTGTATAAGCTAACACTCCCCACTAACGGCAGGGTATCAGTGGAATTCCATTTTTATGAACGCTGATACCGCACTGGAGTGGATGGGCAGCATCGAGTTACTATGTTGCACAAACATCCGTTGGTCGCCGCCAACGTCTGCACGAGCTGCTGCCGATGCAGAACTAGGGACCGCTGCGCTGCAGCGCTGCCCGAGCCTGAGGGAAACTCAAATGTATAATTTTTATACCCGTACTCGAAGAGTAAAAGGGTATATTGTATTTGTGGTAATTGCAGTCTGTCCGTCTTGTTTGTCGCCCATTGCTCGGAGGCTATAAGAGCTAGAGAGACCAAATCTTTTTTCCAAGCTGATGTGATATCTCACTCCTAGAAAAGAGTTTCAAAATTTCGCCCCGCCCACTTCCGCCCCCACAAAGGGCGCACATCTGTGGCGGCCACAATTTTAACAATAACAAAAAACTAAAAATGCAGAATCATAGAGACAACCCATATTTATCAGGGGCCCAAATCTGAATCGGATCGAATCATTAATATAGCCACAATAGAGACAAATATACGAAAAAACTTCGCTCCCTCTCTTTCGCACTCACACAAAAATCGAGTCGATTTGGTTTTCGTAAAATGAACGCCTGGATCTCAGAGACTATAAGAGCTAGAGCAACCAAATTTTTTGCCTAGACTCCTGTGATACCAAACCTGAACAAGTGTATTTCAAAATTTCGGCCCGCCCCCATCCGCCCCCACAAAAGACGAAAATCCACAATTTTAAAGATAGAGAAAAACGAAAAATGCAGTATGGTAGAAAATGATCATATCTACCAGATTCCCGAATTTGGTCCAGATCGGATCATTATTATAGCCACAATGATGAAATGAATTTTCAGCAGCGAGCTGCCTCACCCCCCTCTACAACCATAACACAATATAAATTTATTTTGGGGATTGACATCTGCTGCTGATTCTCTCACACTCACACTCGCACGCTCTGTCTCGTGCAGTGTACGTGTGTTGTTGTGAGAACTGATGTAGATGTAGATGACAGATGTATCAAACAAATGTAAAATGTAAAAACTGATACAACATTTGAAGATTCCACATAAATCACATGTGTACAGACTGAGTACGTGTATAAATGTAGAGTCGCGCCTACAGCGACTCCGTACGTTCTTTCTCGTTCCTTTTATATTTTCTGTATGTTAGACTTAATTTGATTCTCATCCGTGCCGATTGGCCGGTTCAATAAATACTTGAACTTAACTCCGACTTTTATTCTAGCCTCGGTCTGCTTGAGTCGGTAAAGGAAGAATTGGCGCCCAACGGGTTAAAAATTAATCAAATCAAATGTGAACGCCGCGAGAAAACAAAAAAAAAACCTCCAAAATATTAAAAACCAAAAAGTGCCTAGTGCAAGTGTAAAAACAAGGAAAAAACGAGAAAGAGAAAAAAGTCGCTGTAAACGCGACTCTACTTTTATACCCGTACTCAGTCTGTTCACATGTGATTTATGTGGAATTTTTAAATGTTTTATAAGTTTTACATTTTACATTTTACATTTGTTTGCTGCATCTGTCATCTACATCTACATCAGTTCTCGCAACAACACACGTACACTGCACGAGGCAGAGCGTTCGAGTGTGAGTGTTAGTGTGAGAGAATCAGCAGCAGCCGCTTCTGCCATCAACCCTAATAAAAATGTATATTTTGTTTTGGTTGTAGGGGCAGGGGCAGCTCGCTGCCGAAAATTCATTTGATCATTGTGGCTACAATAATGATCCGATCTGAACCAAATTCGGGAATATGGTAGATATGGTCATTCTCTACAATACTGCATTTTTCGTTTTTCCTATCTTCAAAATTGTGGACTTTCGTCTTTTGGGGACGGAAGGGGGGCGGGGCGAAATACACTTGTTCAGGTTTGGTATGACAGGAGTCTTGGCCAAAAGTTTGGTTGCTCTAGCTCTTATAGTCTCTGAGATCCAGGCTACAATAAAATACAAAACCAAATCGGCTCGATTTTTGTGTGAGTGCGAAAGGGATGGAGCGAAGTTTTTGCGTATATTTTGTCTATTGTGGCTATACTAATGATCCGATCCGATTCAGATTTGGGCCCCTGATAGATATGGGCTGTCTCTATGATTCTGCATTTTCGTTTTCTGCTTTTCTGTTTCGGAAGTGGGCGGGGCGAAATTTTGAAACTTTTTTCTAGGAGTGAGAGAACATCAGTCTGGAAAAAAAATTTGGTTGCTCTATCTCTTTTAGCCTTCGAGCAATGGGCGCCGAACAAGACGGACAGACGGACAGACGGACGGACAGACGGGGGCTATATCGACTCGGCTATTGATGCTGATCAAGAATATATATACTTTATGGGGTCGGAAACGCCTCCTTCTGTGTGTTACACACATCCACTTTTAGCACAAATACAATATACCCTTTTACTCTTCGAGTACGGGTATAAAAAATACAGTTTCAATCACGAAATTCCACTAAAATATATGTGGAATGTGCAGAAGGGAATCAACGTATAATTAAAAGAGAAAGAAAACGGGAATCCCAAATAAAATTAAATACAAGTCTTCGCTGCCGAGTGGTACAAAAAAAAAGGGAAGAGCTGAAGGGCAATCTCTCGCTTCCAACAGGAAATATACTAGGAAAAAATAGGCTGAAGGGTACTCCCTCGCCTCAGGAAAACAAGAAGGAAGGAACGCTAAACCGGAAGACCACTTTAAACTTTTAATATAGCAGCATTCGTTTCGTATAAAAAATGTAAGTGAATTGTTGGTGGTACAATTTTTATGTCAGTGCTCAATCTCGAATAAATTTACACCCTTTGCCCTTGCGATATGAGAAAAGAAACGCTAGGTCAAAAATTCCATGTGTCAGCGTAGTTCAAAAAAGTTTGCAGCACATGAGTGACAGGCAGGGTAACGACGATAGTGACGATAGCCTAAGTTCCCCCATAGAGGGCCTTCAAATAGAAGGCCGAATACAAGCTTGAAACAGGCAGCCACCTCAGGTAGCACCGCTGAAAATGGATCCAGATACGTTAGCACAGGCCCTTGACGCCGCTTTAGAAAGGCAAGCGGAGGAGTTTCGAACCAAAATTCCGCAGGTACGAGCTGAGTTTGCCCAAGCAGACCAGTCTACAGCACTTCAGACTGAAATCAGACAATTACGGGAGGAACTTAACCAAACACGCACAGTATCATCGGTGCCAAAAGTTGAGGTGTACAAAAAAGTACAGGTCATCCCTGGGGTCGCATGCGATCAGTCAATGGACATGGCCAAGTCACTTCCAGAGTTCGACGGTAAACAGGTAGATTATGTCGGGTGGCGCCAGGCAGCCATAGCCGCCTACGAACTTTTTGAGCCATACGAAGGTAGTAGCAAGCACTTCATGGAAACAGACATAATCATAATCCGACCGTTCTGGCCATAGCCCAGTCGGCAGAGTCAAGCGAAGATCGGAGCATTCTGACTGCGACCTACGCCAAGGCCATCGAGGAGAAGTCCTCCCGAACAAACGAGCGGAAATACCAAGCGCCACTACAGGGTAACTCATGGCAAAACAAGCCTCAGGACCCCAACTCGTACAAAAGTTCTCATTATTTAAGCTGCCAGGGCAACACCCAGCAGGGCAACTCTTACCAACAGCCAAGGGCTCAAGGCCAGGCCCATGAGCCATTTGGGGCTTGCACGCGCGACAATAGTTTCGGGAAAAAACCAAACGCGTCGGAGCGGGAAAATGGCGGCAGAGGTGGATCACATTGCCACCGCAAGCAATCGGTCCACGGCACCGCCACCGAGGCAGTCGCTGAAATAGAGGCCTGCTGCCGTTCGTCTGGCGAAGAGTAGCCGGGATTAACGTGAAGCTTCTCATCGACACGGGTGCGTCAAAAAATTTCAAAAAGCCAATCGACTGGCTTCCCGGCACCCCTGTCGAATCACCGTTCCCCGTCCACTCAATTAACGGGTCAAACTACGTAACAGAAAAATGTCCCCTGTCGATAGTCGGCAAGATTGCCCCGTTCTATCTTCTGAAAACGAGAACGGGCTTTGATGGCATTTTTGGCCTCGACCTACTAACGCAGGTGGAGGCCACGCTAATGCTAAACGATTTGACGCTCACTTTCGGTAACACGACTGAGAGGTCAAAATTCCATAGGGGCGCCTACATCTGTAAAGGCAAACTTCATGCAAATGATGAAGAAAAGAAGTAAAGAATTTGCCGACCCTAACGGATGGCTGCCCTAAAATGCTTCGGTCATGGCCACCATTCGCACGGTGGACAACGAACCAATTTACTCAAAGCTATACCCCTACCCGATGGGCGTAGCTCATTTTTTCGACGTCGACGTTAAGAGCCTCCTAAAAGAAAACATTATCCGAAAATCAAGATCACCTTATAACAACCCCATATGGGTGGTCGCTTAAAAGGGCACAAATGAAATAGGCAATAGGAATAACCGTCTCGTAATGGACTTTCGGAAGCTTAATCAGAAAACAGTGCCTGGCAAATACCCATTGCCGTGCATATCAATGATCTTAGCAAATCTGGGTACCGCAAAATTCTTTACAACTCTTGACCTAAAATCCGGATACCACCAAATAACTTTGGCGGAACGCGATAGGGAAGAAACTTTCTTTTCCGTAAATGGAGGAAAGTATGAAAGTTTTGCCGGCTGCCCTTCGGTCTAAGGAATGCTGGGAGCATTTTCCAGAGGGCAATCGATGATGTTTTGCGCGATCAAATCGGCAAAACATGCTACGTCTATGTCGATGACGTAATAATTTTTTCCAATTGTCAGGACGAGCACGTTAAACACGTCGACTGGGTATTAAAAAGCCTCTATGAATTCAACATGAGAGTGACTCAGGAGAAGTCGCAGTTCTTTAAAACGAGCGTAGAATGCCTCGGTTTTATCGTAACCAGCGAAGGCACAAGAACGGACCCTGAGAAAGTCAAAGCTATCCAGGAGTACGCCGAGCCATCGGCACTCTTCGAGCTAAGGTCTTTCTTAGGTCTGGCGAGTTATAACAGGTGTTTTGTGAACGATTTTTGGCAATCGCCAGTCCACTTTCCGACATCCAGAAGGGGGAAAACGGGTCAGTTAGCAAATATAGGTCCAAAACCCCCATATCTTTCAATGAAATTCAAAGACACGCGTTCCAAAAACATTCTGGCATCTGAAAACGTAATGCTGATGTACCCAGACTACAAAAAACTATTTTACCTCACCGCAGACTCATCGGCTTATGACATAGGAGCGGTACTATCACAGGGAGGCCGGCCAATAACAATGACATCAAGGACCCTCAAAGACAATGAGCTGAACTACGCCACGAACGAGCGGGATCTTTTAGCAATTGTATGGGCCTTGCGGAAAATGCGCCATTATATTTATGGCGTCAGGGACATAAATGTGTTCACTGACCACCAGCCACTTACGTTCGCAGTGTCGGAGGGAAACCCCAACGCAAAGATTAAATGATTGAACGAACGCATCGATGAGCTTGGCGCCAGGTTATTCTATAAGCATGGGAAAGAAAACTTTGTCGCAGATGCACTGTCCCGACAGAACATTTGCGCGCTAGAAAGCAGCGCACCATGGTCGGACGCAGAGACGATTCAAAGTGACGTTTTCAGACAAGCCGGTAAATTGCTTTAGGAACCAAATCATCCTAGAGGAGGCGCGCTTCCCTCTGAAACAGATTTTTGCACTCTTTGCGGGAAAAACGCGCCACATAATACATTTCCAGAACAAGGACAAATCCGTGGTCAACCCACAAGTCGTAAACGCAATCCAGAGCGAGCTCCCAATTCTAGCCTTCATACAGCATGAGCTAGTAAAATCCTTGCCGTCAACGAAGTTCTGGCACTGCAAGAATCTCGTCGCCGATATTTTCGACGATAATGAACGGAAAGAAATTATTAACATCGAGCATAATCGGGCTCATAGAGCAGCTCAAGAAAACGTGAAATAAATCATGACTGATTACTACGTCCCAAAAATGACGAAACTCGCAAGCGAGATAGTGATGATTTGCAAAATCTGCTCTAAAGCAAAATTCGATAGACCGAGGCCTAGGAGCTAGGCCCAACGCGAGTCCCCTCCTTTACCGGAGAAATGCTTCATGTCGACATATTCTCAACAGATAAAAAATATTTTCTAACATGCCTGGACAAGTTCTCGAAATTTGCCATTGTACAGCCGATAGCTTCCCGCACCATAGCGGACATCAAGACTCCACTCTTGCAGCTTTTGAGCATCTTTCCCAACACCAAGCAAATATATTGCGACAATAAACCGTCACTAAATTCAGAAACCATCAGGTCGCTACTGCAAAACAGCTTCGTGATCCACATGGCGAACGCTCCACCCCTCCACAGTTCTTCGAATGGGCAAGTGGAAAGATTCCATAGTACCCTCATGGAGATAGCTAGGTGCGTCAAAATGGCTAAAGGAATCACCGACACGGTCGACCTCTTCCTTCTAGCAACATCAGCGTACAACAGGTCGGTGCACTCGGTCACCGACAGAAAGCCCATTGACATTCTGCACGCTGTGACAGCGGAAATGAACAAAGAAATGCATAATAAAGTGCAAAAGGCCCAGATTGTACAGAACAATCTATCCAACCAAGCACGCCAAAACAGAATTTTTAGGGTGGGCGAAAAAGTTTTAGTTAAGTCCAAAAGACGCCTAGGGAATAAGCTCACCCCCTTGTATATGGAGGAAGCAGTTGAGGCGGACTTGGGGACAACAGTCCTGATTAATGTGTGGGTGGTCCATAAGGACAACCTCAGGTAGCTGCTCTTTATAGGACTAAGGAAAGTTAATTGGTGGTGGTATTTTTTAGTTTTTATTGCTTATATTTTATACGTATTCTTATCCGCATGATTGTCTGGGTACTTAACCTCCTTACAATAATCACGGCACGCGTCACGGACTACTCCCTCTCAAGCTACAACCCCATTACGGACGGAACTATACTGGTTTGGGATGGGCTAGATTACGTCAAGCATACAGCAAACCTGACCGAATACGGTCGCATTGTCGATGAGACCGCCAGAATGGCAGAACTGTTTCCGCAATCCCACATGAGGCAGCTACTGGACGTTGACTGCAACCACATTTGGTATATGTTTTCCGATATTGGTATTCACCACAGGCTGGCAAGAAGCTTAAACTTCATAGGTACGGCCCTTAAGGTCGTGGCCGGCAAGCTAGACGCGTCCGATTTAGAAAACACTAGATTCACAGAAGCACATCTGGCTCAGGCAAACAATAGGCAAGTCAAAATAAACACAAAGGTTCACAGCCAGGGTAATGACCTTAGGAGTACATTAAACCAGATCCTCAGCATAGAAAAGAAACCTTGTTAGCTAGAAATCGAATTCTAATTACCGAAATAGGTAACCTAATGCTCATTATTACCCTTGCAAAAGCCAACATTGTATGCCCTTCCATTTTGGAACATACTGACATAGAATCTGTACTCGCTAACCAATTGACAGGAGTCACAGTTTCAAACTTATTAGAAGTATCAAGAATTAAAATCTTGCAATCCAATAACATAATCTATTTCATAATAGAACTAGCAAACCCGGCAAACTCCGTTTCGCCACCAGATGGCTTCGTTTTATGTAACATTTCGTTTGGTGATTAAAAGATGAAGAACAATTTTTATACCCGTACTCGAAGAGTAAAAGGGTATATTGTATTTGTGCTAAAAGTGGATGTGTGTAACATAGAGAAGGAGTAATTTCCGACCATATAAAGTATATATATTCTTGATCAGCATCAATAGCCGAGTCGATATAGCCCTGTCTGTCCGTCCGTCTGTCCGTCTGTCCGTCCGTCCGTCCGTCCGTCTTGTTTGTCGCCCATTGCTCGAAGGCTATAAGAGCTAGAGCAACCAAACTTTTTATCCAGTCTGATGTGGTATCTCACACCTAGAAAAGTGTTTAAAAATTTCGCCCCGCCCACTTCCGCCCCCACAAAGGGCGCACATCTGTGGCGGCCACAATTTTGACAATAACAAAAACTAAAAATGCAGAATCATGGAGACAGCCCATATCTATCAGGGGCCCAAATCTGAATCGGATCGGATCATTAATATAGCCACAATAGACAAAAACATACGCAAAAACTTCGCTCCCTCCCTTTCGCACTCACACAAAATCGAGTAATTTTGGTTTTCGTATAAATGAGCGCCTCGATCTCAGAGACTATAAGAGCTAGAACAACCAAATTTTTGCCTGGACTCCTGTGATAACGCTTCAGTGCAAGTTTATTTCAAAATTTTGCCACGCCCACTCCCGCCCACCCAAAATACAAAAATCCACAATTTTGAAGATAGAAAAAAAATAAAAATTCAGTTTTGTAGGGAATGACCATATCTACCAGATTCCCGAATTTCAGATCGGATTATTATTGTAGCCACAATGATCAAATGAATTTTCTGCTGCGAGCTTCCCCCTTCCCCTTGCGACGTAAGTCATTTATGGGGATGATTTTCGCTAATGATTCTTTCGCACGCACACTTACGCTCAAACATGCTGCCTCGTGCAGTGTACGTGTGTTGTTGTGAGAAGTGATGTAGATGAAGTAGATGTAGATGACTGATGTAGCAAACAAATGTAAGATGTTAAAACTTATAAAAAATTTGAAAATTCCACATAAATCACATGTGTGCTGACTGAGTACGGGTATAAAAGTAGAGTCGCGGCAGCAGCGACTCCGTACGTTCTTTCTCGTTTTTGTTTTATATTTGAAAAGGAAAAATTTTATTTTATTTTACAACAGTAATGAATTCATTTCGATTACAAAAATGAAGTGTTATTTAGTTGAACTTCTCTAAGTAAATGAAAGTGAATCCAAAGTAAATACTGAATCGAAGCGTTATACGTGTTCTCAAATTATCCGTTTCATTGAAGTGCTCTTTGGTAAACCACATTTTTGTTTTTGGTCTGACGTTAACACAAACAAAGCGGATGGTTTCCCAACTCGTGAACACGCAACGTATAACTGCCCATGTGAAAAACAATGATTTTCAAAATTTATCCCGCAAACACTAAGCGATTTGCCTTGCGACTTGTTAATTGTCATCGTTTGAAGTCAAACGGAAGGGATTAGTCGGAATCATTGGTATTCGAGGAATACATACATTTTCACCTGCGTACTTTCCGTTAAAAATGTTTGCCTCAATCAAATTCGGCATAAGTCTTTTTACCGAAAGTCGAGTACTGTCATCGGGATTTTTTATGGAACCAACAGATTTGTATGTCACCAAATCGTCAGCAATTTTTGATTGAATTGTGAAATTCAGTGCGTGTACATCATTATTCTTTGCGGTAAGAGTTGCTCGTTGACTTATTGTTTATTGTATAAGGTTCAACTATGAGCAGTTAAACTATTGAAAGGACAAAGATTATATGAATATAGGAAATATTGACTATGGTTATTACCCTGACCCGATGGGACTGGTTTATTGGCACAAGCAGCCGCTATGGTCCAACTCACAGCCAAGTTGTGGTCAGAGAATAACCAATAGCGTATACAATTAAGAATAAATTAAATAACATTATTCAATAACAGGGATTTGAGCATAGTGGTACTAGTGTCATAGGAAAACAGATGAAAATATGTATTATAATTACGGCAAAGGCTACGGAAAGATTCATGGTCAGCATAGTTAGTAAGACAGAGTTGTAGATGGAGAGGAAAGTAATGCCTAGACGGGCGGGACGGAACAGCAATACTGATAAGGCATCTGAGGGCAGTGGAGTCGACCTCGCCGGAGAGTAGTTTTGTGGAGAAAAGAACTCCATGACAAATCCGTCTACTTTCAAGAGAATGGATATCGATGAGACGCAACCTACTCTCATAAGAAGGAAGACGTCTAGAAGGATCCCAATTAAGTCCACGGAGAGCAAAAATGAGGAATTGTTTTTGAACGGACTCGAGCATATCCTTATATTTTTGTAATGAGGAGACCAGACGCAGGAACCATATTCTAAAATTGGCCGGACAAGAGAAACATAAAGAAGTTTGGTTGTGTAAGGGTCAGTAAATTCCTTAGACCATCGCTTAATGAAACCAAGGACTCCCCTGGCTTTTTGTTCGAAATAACAGATATATGGATGTTATAACACAGATTAGGTACAAAGATAACGCCCAAGTCAGTAACTTTGAACAGGCGTTGTAAGGAAATGTTACGGATAGTATAGTCAAAAAGGTAAGGCTTGCTGCGATAAAATGTCATGACGTTACATTTAGAAATGTTAAGAGGGAGAGTGTTTGTCAAGCACCATTATTGAGGGCGTCCAAGTCGGTTTGGAGGAATAATGGGGATACGGGATCACAATAGGAAAAACATAACTTCACATCATCAGCATACATTATGACTCGAGAGTGAGTTAGAACTTGAGGAAGATCATTAATAAATAAGTTAAACAAAAGGGGACCAAGATGGCTTCCTTGAGGAACACCAGACGACACATGAACGGGGTTCGACAGACAGTTATTAAAACAGACACGCTGAGAACGGTTGCTTAGGTAGGAATTAATCCAGAAAAGCAGTTTATTCGGAAACCCGAGGAGTGATAGTTTGTGGATGAGGAGATTATGATTAACTGAGTCAAAAGCTTTACTAAAGTCGGTATAAACTACATCAGTTTGGCACTGATTGGAAAAACCCGCAGTTACAAAAGTTGAGAACTCAAAGGAGATTAGAAGAGATTGAGCGACGTTTCACAAATCCGTGCTGAGAAACAGAAAACAAAGAACTACAAAAGTGTTGGAGCTGGGAAGTGATCATTTTCAAAAGCTTAGGAATAGCAGATAGGTTGGAAATTGCACGGTAATTGGAAACATCCGATTTAGACCCCTTTTTATGGATGGGAACGATATACGATTCCTTCCAAACCGAGGGAAAATCACCTAGCTCGAGAGACAAGTTGAACAGTTTTAAGAGGGGCAAACAAAGAGAATCAGCACAAAGTCTAAGGACAGCACTGGGAACCAAGTCTGGGCCAGTAGTAAACGAAGATTTACATGATTTTAAACTAGCTAATAGTCCATCATAATCGATGAAGGGGGATAGATACAATTGGAGCTATTAAGGGAATAGGATATAAGTGCTCGGTAGATGAAGCATGTATGGTTGAATGGTTATTAGTAGGAGCAGAGTAGCAAAGTTGGAAAAATGAAGCAAATAGATTAGAGATGTCACAATCATTATCAGCGAACCTACCATTATAGGAAAAAAGAAGAAGGAAGCTGGGAGGAGCTACGTTTGGAATTGACAAACCTGAAAATTGCTTAGGATCGCGTTTAAAGTTTAGCTTGCATTTGGCCAAGTAGTTATTGTAGCATGATGTATTGAGAATAGAAAATTTTGATTTTGCAATGGAATACTTAGAAAAATCCGATTGCGACCCAGACCGTTTAAACTTCTTGTACAGGCGAGATTTTATATTCCGTAGGTTTATTAACCGAGGAGAAAACCAAAGAGGGCCAGTTAGATTTCTGGAAGGAGAAACTGTAGGTACTAATGACTTGAAGATGGAGAAAGTAGTTGTATAGAATGCTTCAGTAGCAGGGTCAATTTCCTGAAAGTCGTCAAGGAATGACCAGTCAATCTGAGAGAGAGCAAAAATTCAAACTGATAAAATCAGCCTTCCTGAAACAGAGGGTAGTAGAGGGCTTAAAGAGTGATTTGGTGGGGCCGGAGGAAGGCAGTTGAACAAAAATATTAAGTGTGGGATGGTAAGGGTCCTCAGGGAAAGATAGAGGAGATCCTCTGCAGACCATGGTACTTGAAGTGTCGGTAGTAAAAACGAGGTCTAAAAGCCTGTCCATATTATTGCGTATAGCATTTACCTGACCCAACGATGTGTCAGACAAAGAATCTACAAAATCATGCTGAACAGAAGGGAACATCAGGTTAGAGTCAGCAGAAGGAGACCAGGAAATATTTGGTAGGTTGAAATCCCCTAGGACAAATAAGACGATCGCAGTCATTAAGTTGGGACGAAACAGATTGAAGATGTGAGACGTGAAGCATATAGGTAGAAAATTCGGAGGACGGAGGAATATATGAGCAGGATATAAAAAAGGTTAAAAAGAGGACATGCGAAGTTTAACTACAATTATTTCAATGTTGTTTTCCGCTTCGACGAAAAAAGTTGAGACGCTATGTCCGAGCGAACGGCAACCAGGACACCGCCACCACGAGTTGGACGATCTAACCTATATACATTAAATTTGTCAACTAGAATCTCAGAATTATAAATTGAGGGGTTCAGCCAGGTTTCAGAAAAAGCGATCACATCCGACTCGAAAGAAGCACTGTCAGTATACAACTTGTTCAGTTTGCTACATAAGCCCCGAACATTCTGATATGTTATCTTTAGAGCCAGGGGAGTATTTAGTTTTTGACGATAAAGGTAATGCGGCCGGGGATGGTATTGGGCGGACGGAAGTTGAGGCGGACGAAGAAGGCGCAGGGAGGACACCCACTCGAAGTACAGGGTTATGGGAGCGATTGGTAAACATATGACAAATTGTATGCTCCGGCCAGAAGGAGGGGTCGAGCATACTATTGACATGTTTATCTGGAACCAGAATTTTGAAGGAGGCAATATTACGTTTGACTTTTAAAATTAAATTTAGTAACTACCAGACCAGAGGAATTATCAATATTAAGTTTAGAATAGATAAAGTCTCTAACCAGAACTTCCGTGGCCGATGCCATGAGTCGAGAGACGAAAATAGATTTTAGTGGAGCGACAGCAGTTAGAGCGACAGCAGTTAGAGTAGCTGAGGGGTGATAGGATTAATAGGCGGCAACGGCAAAGAAGATTCAATCCGAGGAGCTGAATCAGGAAACATGGAGCCATTTTTCAGAGCTGACGATGGAAGCCGTGTTGGACGGGACTTCCACATCCATACTGACAGCAGCGTCGGCACCTTCAAGTGCGGGTCCAGATGCGCAGCCGATGGGATCACAGACTCCTCGACTGACCTCGCAGTCGGATCCGGGCACAGGGGAGGCGGATGGTGATGAAGTAGGTGCTTCAGTCACTGGGAGTGAGGGTGTCCCAGGAACTGAAAGAAAGGCATTATTATTGCTAGAGGCCAGACAGTTATTACTCTTCTTTCTCTTAGGCGACTCCGTTAAAATTTTTAAATTTTTAAAGTGAGACTCCATAGAGGTAAACTTATCCAGAAGAGTACGAAACCCAGCGTTGACGGCCGCGAATTCATTATGAGTTTGTCTCATAAAGACCCGCATGTCGCCTTCAATCGACCTGCAGTCCCAACAAGTCCAGTTGAGGCCACAACGAGACTTTATGAGGTCGACTACGCGTCCTCCAGTATGACCAAAGTCAGCACACGTAGTATGTGCCATGTTGTCACATAGCCAGCAGTATGTGAATACTTGCCGTTGAGCTGCAGAGCGGCACCTTTTAGCGCAGCATGTACTCATACTGAAAAAGGCACTGTTTATTATTATTGAAACACTGAGAGACGAAATAAAGAACAGAGCGTAAGTCAACAACAGAGAGTCGGCAAATGCTGAGCGTCAATGTAAGAATGTGTGAGGGAGAAGAGGCGAAGTATGAAAAGCGATGAGAACACGCAAATTGAGAGAGGCTCAGAAAGAGTGCGACGTACAAGGCCTGGGTCAACAACAACACAGCTGTGAATACGAAAGCACTGAGACAGGGAGAAAGCACAAATTAACTTTTATTTAAGAAATAAACACTCAAAATTGCGTTTGCAGATAGAGCACAAATAGTGGACAGATTGAACGGTCAGTTAACAACACAGGAGACACTAATTAAACACAATTACTTTCCTTTAAGCACAGAAAATACAAAATTGTTAGGAGAGCGAAGTTAAATACGACCATCAGCTACTATCGATACTATCGTTGACTATCGTTAACCAAGCATAATTCTGATAATTCTCAGAATTGTCTCGCTTACACGGTGCATGATATTGCTTCTTCGCTGAACGACAATGTCTCGCGATTTAGTTGGATCGCCAACAATAATTGCAGCTACATCATTAACGGTGGGTGCATTGAATCTTCGCACATGTTCACCTGTTGGGGTACAATCCGCTCTTATGACAAATTTGTGCGTATCCGATGGTATTCGTTCCAATGCTGTTTTGAACATATTAACCACAGCATTATTAGCGTGAAAAAAATGATTGCAACTGTTCAATAATTCGTCTCTTTAACTGTTGTGTTCCCTGTATATTGCACCGCACATTCAGCTGATCCACCATCGACGAAATGAAATATATTTGCAGAAATTGATGCGGTTCATCTGGTGTTGGCACCATTGAACCATGCAAATGATATATTTGTCCTTGTATCTGTAATTGCAAACAATCATTTGTTGAAGAAAACGGTCTAACTTCTGATCGTGTGATGGTGTAGTGTGTGTTGTATCTTTTACCTTGCAAGTCGGCATGAAGCCGCCTTCTCGAATGATATTAGCTCCAAAGGAAGTCATGCGAAAGCAGTTATTGTGCTCAAGGATGTGTTGAAGAAAATGGGTGAAATCGGGATCACTTCCATCGAACAATGGTTTCAGTGGCTGTGGTGGTGTAAGTAATGGATCCAGTTTGACTTTTCCACTTGCGCAGCACAATCCAGCCGTTTCTCTTTTGAACTTTAACGCATTGCAATATCGGCATATAGTCGTCATTGGTCTAATATCTAAATTTTCAATATCACAGTAGTTCACAGTGGGATCATATTGGAATGCCAAGCGATTGTATGATGCCAATGATCTTCGTGTCCTCACGCGCTGTCCCAATCGGGAATTTTCTCTTATTATATTTTGTCTTTCTTCGCTAAGTTCTGTGAATACATTTGCTAGCTTGCATGTCTTGAGCGGCGGCCGATGTTCGCACGTCGTTCTTTAGGCATTTTGGACTGTGGACAGAGTGGTGAATTTAACCTCAAATGCACGATCCACATAATTTACACAGTTCAACTTACCACCTTAAAGACAAATGCCTGCTGTTGAAATTGAATAAAAATGTTCACAACACACGTGATTGATTTGATGGTTTCCAATTGAAATGTGAGGAAACGAATAACTTTTTAATTTCGTTTTCACAGTGAACACAATACCGGTTTGTCACATGAAATTAACTGAGCAGAGAACAATGAGTAGCTGTCAAACAATGTATCACGCACCGGCGCCTACTTAAAATATTGGTTTGTATCAGAGATGGCGCTGTATGTAGTATATAGTAGATAATACAAATACATTTTCCCGCTTTTCTGTTGAAATTTTTCGTGAATTTTCTTTGCTATAAACCTCACGGAGCCCGAGACCTTTCCAACGAATTCAAAACCGTGGAAATCGGTTCGTGCGTTCTGGAGTTATTGAGTCAAAAGGAAAACCCGACTTATTTTTATATGGCAGAGAAGAAGATAACCTGGAGTTAGCACAGCTTGTAAAAAAAGCATGGTGTTCCCGGTTGAGCACAACGGAACGGTACTACGATTGACGGAGAATACCGTAGCCGAGTGCGGTGGCCAAGTATGGGCCGTCACGAGCAGCACCCCCACGACCACGTCCACATTCTGCAAAAGAGAAACGAGGGGTTCCTGTGCGCAGGAATTACACTCCGGGGCACCGCTCATTGCCTTTCGCAACCGAGCCACCTGGAGCCCATCACGCTCATTGACGACGGTATGGTTATCATCAACAACAGGCCTGCCACGATTAGCTGCGACTCAGACACGCTGATCACAACCTCCGGTACCCAGCTGGTCACCTTCAATGACTTCGCGACCATTAACGGTTCCCGGTTCAGGAATCGCCATAACATCCAACAGCGATCCCCGGGCATTGCATCAGTGCCCGCCCTAAACATTACTGGGCACAAGGCGATCCTGAGCCTACCCTACCTGCGTCAGCGTCAGCTCAGCCTGCGTCAGTAATTACATCAAGGGAGTCGAGCAGGCCGCCACAGTCGGGCTCAAAAGAAAGCACGCGTCACGCCAAGTCAACGCGATGATCGAGAGTTTGAGAGTGTGTAAATAATTTTGACAAGAAATAAATGTGTGTAAATACTTTTGACAACAGGTAAGCATCAGTTCAAATGCGTATATTTTTGGCAAATGAACAGTTATTTTTTTGATTCTCTTTTCATTTAGTTCTGCATAGATGTACAAACACGACAATAACTGTATTTTTGAAATCGGCGTACAACAACAGCAGCAATAAGCAATTCAAGTTGAACCTTAAAAAAAAAGCTAGTTGTGTAAATACTTTTGACCACCTCTGTATAATTCACGGCTTCGAATTTGTTCAACGTGCTCAAACAACTCCAACGACAACATCGACCAGTTTTTTTGCGGTCTGCCAAATCTTATCAGTTTGCGCGAACTTTTGCTTCATGTGAAGAACTAAATTTACTAGAAAACGATACCCATTGGGAAACGACACTCTGAAGCCATTATCTCTGCATTTCCAAGGCAGATACGCACATTAATTGCTATCATCATTTCGACATTTCGGGCTTTGATCTTGATCGAAGACATGAGTTACCTCATGTCACCTCACTTCGCTAGAGTTGCACTTAAATACATACAAATGTCAATTATCATGAAATTAGTGTCGGTGAAGTGTCGATGCGGCTGGCAATTAGACTGCCTAGCGGTGTGATGGACGTCGGATGAACTGCCGATATTGTTGGCTGATAGACTGCCCCGATTGATCGGCGGCTCACGCTATTTAATGCTAGCACCTGGTATGTGGGGCTGCTGAGTGCGCAGTTCCGTGTTAGAACTAGGAAGTGCTTGGTGTGGGGTTTTTGATAAGTGGGTTACGGTGTGGGAATGGTCAATGGTCCGTTACAACCCCACCTTTCTGCCTGGTGGGTGTTTGAGGCGGTGGTCGTTGGCTCGGTGGCGCCGGAATTTCTGCTGCTATAGATGGTTTGCATTCGGCAGTGGGTCAGTAGCCGTCCATCGTGTCGTGGTATTTTTTAAGGTCGTTGATGTTCGCTACTTTTTGTTTTTGACTGCCGGGGTGTTGTAACTTTACGGTATTTGCTGACATAAGGCCTTTGACCTTGAATGGTCCGTTATATTTTGGGGCCAATTTTGCAGCAAAACCGTCGGCAGCATGTGATAGGTGATGTAGCAGTACTAATGAGAGCACCGTGGGGCGCCATTGTCGGCGGCGGAGATTGCCCGAGTGGCACTTATTCAACCCATTTCGAGAAGATGTCAAAAAATACCAGTAGCATGGTGTTTCCTCGTTTTGATCGGGGCAGTGGCCCCACGCAGTCGGGGCATAGCGTGGCGAAAGGTTCGCCCTGAGGGTGAGCATTCTACCCACGGGCTTTCGCTGCAGTGCCTTTAACTTTTGACATCTCAAGCAGCTGCATACGTACTTCTTCACATCTCGATATAGGCCGGGACAATAATATCGCTGTGCGATCCGGGTGATGGTCTTCCGAATGCCGAGATGTCCTGCCGTGGGCTGATCATGGCATTCCTTGCTGGAACTCTTTGGGACGCACAGTTTCCATGGCACGCGGTCGTGATCGTCGGCTCCGCGGCCCAGATGCCTGTAGAGTTCTCCATTATCGAAGACGTAGTCTGGGTATTTATCATGTTCTTCTTTGGTTTGCTGAAGCCTTCGTGAGAGCCAGGGGCAAGTTGCTGCGTCCTCTTTGATCCTTGCTAGCGTTTCCAAAGGCTGCCGGGACAAGGCGTCGGTAACCACGATTTGTTTCCCTGCTCTATAGTGGACGTCGTATTGATACTGTTGAAGTTCGAGCGCCCATCTCGCTAATCTTCCGTAGGGGCTTTCCAGGATATTGAGCCGATTCAGCGCGAGATGGTCGGATATAATGTCGCTCCCTCTAAGTTGCATCGTAGTCTTCGGATTGCCCAGATAACGGCAAGGCATTCCTTGTCCTTTCCTTCAGCCTGGTTCAAGCGTCGGCTGACATAGGCGATGTCGCGTTCCTTTCCTGCGATCTCCTGCGTGGAACGGCATCTATGCCAGGTTGCTCGCATTTGTCGGTCGTGAGTAGTTCCTTTAGTTGATCGAAGGCCGCTTGTTGATCTGCGGTCCATGTCCATGTTTGTCCTTTCTTGAGTTGCTGAGACATTGGTTGGACGACTGTAGCAAAGTTGGGAACGAATCTTCGCTACCAGGATGCCATTCCGATGAACTGCCGTAGTTCCTTTAAGCTCGTGGGTGGCTTGAGTTCTTTGACGGCAGCAATCTTGTCGGGGTCCGTGTGGATGGGATATTCGATCCTATGCGAGTAGTCGCTTATGTGGTCGACGATCGGGGTAGCGTTGGCCGTGAGTGGCGTAGCTTCGTGGGTCTGGTGGTATACCTGGGTTGTAATGTCTCCAGATCGACGTATGGCCAGGCGGGTCTCAGTGACGACTCTGTTTTCGCAGCAATGAGTTGTTTGAGCGACGAAGATTTCGGACGTGGTGTTAGGCATGATGTGGTGCCTGGCACTAGTGGGCACGTCGGTACGCGGAAGGTACGGGCGTTGGTTGGTGGTTTCGGGGAGTCATCGTCCTAGATTCCGGTTACGGGTCGAGAGGATCTGTTGATATTAGTTCGATGATTGGACCCGACCATTAAGGGATTAGCATGGCTATTCTACACGTGGTTTGGTTGTTGCACTGCCGTTGTCGTTGTTCGGAGCTGGTTGTCGTGTCTGAGGGTGTCCTTCTCCGTTGAGGGGCTGGGGCCTGGGCTTCCTGAGTCGAGCGGGTTCAAGTTCGTTGGTGTTTGTCTCGTGTGTGAGATCCTTGTGGTGTGTTCGGGATGCGTATGCCCCGTAGTTTGCTTTGGTCCTGGGCTTCCTCTGTCGAGCGCATGGTTCAAGTGCGTTGATTCTTGTCACATGTGTGAGATCCTAGTGGTGTGTTTGGGATGTGTGTTCCCTGTGGTTGGCTTAGGACGCGGGTGCGCCGTAGTGGCCGTGGGATTCGTTTTCCCGTTTGCTTGGTTACAGTTTACCGGTGCTTGTTTCGGATTCATGTTTTCCGTTGTGGGCCGGTGCTTTACTTTCGCTGTAGTTGTTTTTGGGGTCGTATTCTTCGTTGCGGTGTTGGGTGCCGTATTCTTTGCGGTAGGACGGGTAAGTGTGTTCGCTGCGGTTGGTTTTGGTGTCGTATTATTCGTTGCGGTATTGGGTGCCGTTTTCATTGTGGTAGGTCGGGGACGTATATTCGCGACGGTTGACTAAGATTTCTTGTTGCTGGGGTCGGTTTCTTGTATGTGGTTGGATTGAACTGACGGTGGCGTCGGCGTGGGACGAAGATCTCGTAGTCTTAGCAGGGTGGTGCAGCATTGGATCGTCGTTTCGATGGCACATAGGAAGTCCATGCCGACAATAACTTGCTCCAGCACGTTTTGTAGGACCAGGAGTGTGACATGGACCTCTCGTTGATCAGTAGAACTTGTGTGATCTCTCTGACTGAGCCGTCAGACAGGCGTATGCGGACGTATGCTTTATGCAGGTTGGAGTTGTTGTTCAGGCCCGGTTCCGATGGTGGCCTGCGTTGTTTTTCCTCCTATTGTCACCATCGCCACCATTCGGCCGTCGTTCACGTGCAGTGGGTTGCTTAGTCGCGGGTCTGAGGAGGCGTCTTTTTCGGCTGATTCCGTGTCAGTCGAGGACGCGTGTCGTTTTCCGACGTGGCTCGGCGGCAGAGGTCGACGGTCCGAGGGCCGCGTTTTTTACATTCCCAGCAGAATAGGATCGAAGCGTTGGCGCAGTCGTAGGCGGCGTGTCTAGCTTGACCACATCGGCGACAGGCTGCGCGTGGGTTGGCAATGGCGGTGGTGATCATGCGATGCGCGACGTCTTGGTTTGTTTTACTGGTTTGATTCGAAGACTGTCTCCGTGGTGTGTCTGCTGAGTCCCAATGGGGTCTCCGAAATGGCGTCCGGTAGGAGTCACCTTCTCTTCGGTCTGGGTGCCTTGTTGGTCTAATGTCTCTTGGTAAGCTTCGGATGGGTACGGGAGTTGTCGCATTTTTTCGCTCGTGAATGGCCTCGTACTCTGTGGCTACTCGTGTCAGTTGTGACAAGCACAACTCGTCGTCTCGTCGCACGTATAGCTGGAGTCCTGGCAAGGCGTTGTCGAAGAGTCAGTACAGCTAATCTTTAAACGTTTCTCTTACCACTTGCTTGCGGCTCTGGATCTGGTCGTCCAGTGGTTCGAAATAGAGTGCTGGCAGGAAATACGACTGAAACTCCTGGAGGAAGTATCCCCAGGAGCTACCCTGTAGTTGGCTGGTATGCACTATGGGAACTTTGACCACTTTTTGTGGCAATAATTAATAACTTCAAAACGAAACGATATTTTTTATTTAGTTTTTGATATGAGTTTACAAGAGCAAAATGAAGATATTTTGAAAAAATGGGCTTGGCAACTCCTTTTTTTCATAAGAAATAACATTTTTATTTTATTTTTAAAATTGTAAAAAAAATATTTCGGGAACTTGTTGGGAAATTAATATTTTTATTCAAAAGGCGTGGCACGCCCTAAAAATAGGTAAACAAATATAAAAATGACTGATTTGTCAAGCCTTGGTCCAACATGAGAGCTAGTGCCCCGTTGGTAGGAACTTATGTGGGTACTGGAACTGGCTTGCTCAAAGTCCTGCGAATTGATTTTGCTTTTTTCTGGACATAAAGCCAATAACTTTAAAACGTATCCAAGGTCAAGTTGCTCGCGGTTTCGCGCATCTGCGGTCGCTGCTTGAATCAATAATATTACATCTCGTGCCTTAGATACCGCTAAATCTGCACTTCTCTTTTTGTTGCATTCTATCACTTTAAGACAAATGTACTATATATGGCAAATGCCAGCCACCCAACTGTTTCCAATTTATGTTAATTTTTCATTATAGTAAATGATTCAAGCCAATCTGCGTGCTTACTTTCATCTCGCATCAACATTCTATGTCATTCATCCCATTTTTTGTACATTTGGTAAAAATGTTTTTATTTTTGGTCGCTAACATAGCCCCTCATCGTCCTCAGAACAATATAGTATCAACTAATTCGTAATGGCGTCCTCTCTGGCTTTTTAAACTGATTTTCCGTACTTCCTGCATACCCAAATTTCACAAAATTCGGAGATTGCAACCATTACCTTTTGTCTAGAAATCAATATATCAGAAAAACCGCACGAGAACGCAGAAAATGGTAATATGCACTTGAATTGGAATTAAATGTTCTACAAGATGCATTTAGTCGGATGCCTGCAAAGACCCTGCACAAATTTTTGTACGCCTATTCAAAGTCAAATTTTTATCAAAATATTTATGCTTGTTAAAAATGAGCCAATAAACATAATTATGAGAGCCATTTCTACAGTTAAAACTCATAAATACATATAATATACCTGTCTGAATCTAACCCATTGTAAGAATTCACTTGAATTTATGAATTTACTACTTTTTAGCAATTTAAAGTTGATGAAAAAATAATTTTTTGCATCAACATTCGTCTATCGACAGCAAACAGCTGACTTTAACAGCTGTTAACTTAACAGTGGCGCGCACTGTTAATTTTTGGTACGTTACATTAAAGATCAATGTTATTCGGATATATTATCGCTACAAATATTTTTATTTGAAGTACTTTTGAAAAATGGGTTTTGGCCAGAAAAAGTGGTCAAAGTTCCCATAGTGCATCGTCTTCACCGTCAGCAGCATCTGGCACGAAGACGATATTGGATAACCCTCAACGTCATCGTCTGCGAACTTGCGAGGGGAAAGGGGAAGAAGGTATCCGGGAAGCAGAGGGAGAAGACCACATCTCAACCGCAGAACACGGCAAGCGCCAAGGTACCACCATCGCCCTCTGTACAGAAGGCAACGGTGGAACCGACTGGTCGAGAACCAAGGTTCAAGCGGCAGAGGACGGATGACTCCGTAAGAGCCTCCGAGCCGAAGAAGGCGAAACCAGAGGACATCCTGGCCAGTCTAGGAGCACCGCCTGAGCTGCAGACGGCCATAATCGACCGAAGCCAGAGACAAGGGGAACGGCAAGGAACTCTGGATCAGTATTGGTCAAGAAAGCCTTGCCAAACTCCCTGAAAAGGACTGCCGCATATCTTTTGGTATGGGCACACTGGCGGTAGTAGTACCGCAACACCCCAGGTCCGCTGAACAGCATGAAGGTGGTGCAGAAGCTAGCTTAATGTTCTGTTTTCTTGCAGGTACAGCACTCCGGACCTAACGGTGGCACTATGTGAGAGGAAGGACGGGAAGAACCTATACCTGGCCTCGGCATACCTGCCGTACGAGGAAGAGGACCCGACCTCGGGGGTTGTCAGGGCCCTAATCCACCAAGCGCGGAAAGAGGGTCTCGACATCGTCCGAGGTTGTGACGCGAACGCCCACCACTCCCTTTGGGGAAGCACGGGCACAAATTCCAGAGGAGAGTCACTGTTCGAGTACATTCTGTCCACAAATCTTGTTGTGTGCAACCGGGGAGACCACCCCACCTTCCGCAACAAGAACCGTGCAGAGGTTATTGATATAACAATAATCCCTAACCATTGATGATTGGCATGTGTCCGGTGAGTGCTCCTTCTCGGACCACTACAGGATAGTGTTCAGCATCAAATGGAATAGAGAAAGGCACAAGGCCTACCGCAATCCCAAGCGGACAGACTGGAGCCGCTTCTCCGCAACCGTAAGGAAGGCACTACCCTCCCCACCGGAAGGGAACATCCTTCAAACGGAAGAACTAGAGGAAACGGCTCAGAGTGTCACTAAAGCCCTACAGGGGGCCTTCCTTGAATCTAGCCCGATCAGCCGACCTCCAAAGTCCAATCGCAATCCGTGGTGGACGCGGGAGCTGAGCGAAGTCAGGAGGGAGTCAAGGAGGCTCATCAACAGGGCAAAAGTGGCAAACACACAGGAAAGCTGGGACGAATATCGCCGCAGCTTTTAACACCTACAGGAACACCTGTAGGAAGGCGAAAAGGGAGTCTTGGCTGCCTTCTGCGATACACCAGGACACCAGGACGGTGTCTTTGCAGAAAACAGTCAGGAATCCCTAGAGCTCCTCATGAGCACCCACTTCCGGGGATGCTCAGATGTTACCGGTGACGAATCCAACGACATCAACGACACTGAGCCATACCGGGGAGAGGACACTGAGGATCTCATACGTGACATTATGGCACCAGACAAGATTATCTGGGCCATTAAATCCTTCGGTCCCTACAAGTCACCGGGGCCGGATGATATACGACCAGCCATGCTGCAGGCAGCCTGCCTGCCCCTGCTACCATGGCTAAAGAAAATCTTCGAAGGATGTCTCCGAGTTGGGTACGTTCCCCAAGCATGGAGAGAGGTGAGAGTGGTCTTCATCCCCAAAGCCGGGAAGATAAACCACATCTCTCCCAAAGACTACAGACCCATCAGTCTATCCTCATTTTTGCTGAAAACGATGGAAAGGCTGATTGATCTATACATAAGAACCAAACTCGACAGACGAGTGCTCAGCAGAGCTCAGCACGCCTACCTCAAAGGTAGATCAGTTGAGACCGCACTACACGAAGTTGTTGGGAGTATCGAAAAGACTCTCAGCCATAAGGAATATGCTTTGGCGGCTTTCCTAGACATAGAGGGAGCCTTCAACAACGTCAGGATCGAGTCAATAACGGCCGCACTGACCAAGATTGGCACACACTCGACGGTAACCATATGGCTGGACAGCGTTCTCAGGAGCAGAACGATCAGCGCTAATCTGGGTACCTCCTCCTCAAGGAAGACGGTCACGAGAGGTACTCCGCAGGGGGGTTACAAGGTTGTGGCCTATGCGGATGATCTAGTGATACTGGTAACGGGTAAGTTCCTACCTACAATCAGTGATCTTCTGGAATCTGCACTGGGAACGACCGCGAGCTGGGCACACCAAAACGGTCTGGGGTTAATCCCCAAAAGACAGAACTGGTGTTGTTCTCACGAAAATACAAGATACCAAACTTCAAACGACCAGCAATTGGTGGAACAACGCTTGAGTTATCGAATAAAGCCTAGTATCTTTGTGTCATCCTAGACTCCAAACTCTCTTGGAAGAGAAACACGGAGGAAAAGAAGAAAAAAAGGCAATGGCTGCTTTTCTACATCTTGTGACGACTCACAATTTTATAGTTTATAAGTAGTTATAATTGGTAGATTTAAGCGGTATTGAGCAGGGACACCATTTGGACGAATTATGAAGTTTGTTGTATATTATGAAGTTTATAATTTTGATTATTATTAAATAAGTAAGGTGAAATTCTGAAGCTGTTATTTAAGTTCGAGACCCACGGTAGCTAGCAGAGCAGAGCAGAGCGACCTAGAGAGCAGAGCAAAGCAGAGCGATCCAGAAAGCAGAGAACCGCAAGCAGAACCGAGAGAGAAGGACGACGAGAGCCGAGAACCCCAAGCAGAACAAGGAACGAAGACGCGACCCAGAGAGCGAAAGAGAGCAAGGGCGCCGGCCGCAGCCCGAGAGCGGCCAACCGCACGAAAGCCACGGGCGTGGGCAGCGACGGCAGCAGCGGCAGCGCAGCCCGGACAAGGGCCGCAGCTAAGGGCTCGCGATCGCCAGGCAGAGCTCGCCTCGGGGAGTTAGTTTTTGGCAACCAGGAAAACCAGTCGCGATCGCGGCGGAAAACAAGGGTCCCAAGTCAGTGGGCAGGAGTACCAGGACCGCAACGAGGACAAGGCGCCGGGCGAGGAGACACCTAGAACGATCTGCTCTAGAAGATCGGGTAAGCGAGGCTGCGTGATGCATCCCCTTTTCTTGGCTGAGTCTGGTGCGAATAGGTAGGGACGTAGGAAATGTAAATTTTTTCACTAAGCTAGGAAAAGACAAGAACAAGGAAGGGAATAAAAGGAACAGAACTAAACAATGTGCTCGAGTGTAATAGTGTAAAAGTTAACCCTTTCCCCCTCCCAAAGTGCAAGACGGTAAGTGTGGTCGCCCACCGTTGGAGGCTCCGCTGGGCTGGTCGCAGGTCATTACCGCGCCAGACCGCAGGCTCCCAAACGGCGCGTGCCTGTCTCCGGAACGGGTGCTGCCTAGGTACTACCAGGGGCACTCGAGTCGGAGCGAACAGGGGCGGCTACACTGCCAGAAGGCGCCTCCGCCAACCACCGGATGACCGGTGTCGAGCAGGTTCCCCTTGTCGCCACACGCCCACCTTTCCACACACGGCGTCTCCATTTCCGCGATCTCGGGTCCCGGCACTTTAAAATTTCTTTTTAAGGTGGCCCTGAGCTTACCTCAGCCTTCGAAAAGACTACCTTACAGATGGCGCCCGAGCAGGACTCCGGGATTGTTTGCAGAAGTTTTGCTAGATTTTTCGGAGGGCGGCGCTGAAATAGTGTAAAGAGCTAGTGGGGAGAGGTGTGGGTATTTCAGGGGGAAGTTCAGTAGTGGGGATTCTGCAGGAGTACGCGCATAACGACAGTAAGCCGTTATCCGACAGGGCGTCAGCATAGCGTGGCCGCGCGGTGCTCATATGTATGTACATACTTATGTACGTATATACGCGTGCTCATAGCGTGGGACGGCTGGGAAAAAAAAAATAACGCCGTTAGGTTTTCGGCTTTTGTTTACTACGCAGCGACAAGCGCTGGCTCGGGCATATATGTGGGTACCGTTTACAAGCACCGCGCATTTGCACACAAGGGGAGGTGCGTTTCATTTGTCTGTGAAATATTTTTTGGTTTCCCTGAACATAGGCAGGTCTGCATGTACACAAGTGCACTTCCCAAACGCCTTACTGGGGCACCCGAAAACGCACGTGCACAGTTTTAAAGTAATTGGCCAGGGTTTTATTTTTCCCGCGTTTCGGCACTATTGAAAACTGCCCAGTTTTACGGAAACTGGGGCACCCAAACGCAGACGTGCACAGTTTTAAATTCATTGGGCAAGGTTTTGTTTTACGAGTTTCGGCACTTTTGCCAATTTCCCAGTTTTGCGGACACTGGGCACCCAAAGTCACACGTGAACAGTTGGAAAATAATTGGTCAAGGTTTTGTTTGTTTCCGGCTTACACGCTGATGCCGACATGAACGGGAAAATGCCCAGTTTTCAAGGCACTTATACGTGCTAGGGCGAGGCATGCGGGAGTGAGCATACCCGAGGTACTACAGAGCATACAGAGTACACATTTCGGAGCTACGAGCAGAGAGATCGAACAGAAAAGGGTTTTTTTTTTTTTGGGTTATCGCATCTTCGAAGGTCGGAAAGAGAGAGGCGGGCCACGCAGCGCTCGTGAACTTTCGGTCACGATCGTTCGGCCGCACATGAATTCCCCATAAATAGAGCTGGCAGAGCATCAACGAGGACAGTCCACCCAGAGTCATTAAGCAGTGCACATCGTTCCTAATCATAAAGTCTTGCCAAGTGGAAAAAAAAGACGATAGGGGTATACAACAAGGACCTCGCACCAGATACTAGAACCAAGGACACCCCACAGGGTAACACTAGGATACAACAAGGATACTAGGAACAAGGACATCGAACAGGATTGAACTGAGAATACACCAAGGCTAGAAGCAACAAGGACATCGAACAGGATTGGACTGGGAATACACCAAGGATAGAAGCAAAAGGACATCGAACAGGATTGGACTGGGAATACACCAAGGATACATTGCACAGGCATTGCACGGGGCACAACTGGCATACAACAAGGATACCAGCGGCACAGAAATCAAGGCACCGGACCCAGGACACAGGAGCAGGCTTCATATAGCATCATGGTGGGAGTAGCGTGGATCTCGTACCGGCGGAGCTGGAGGCGTTCGCTAAGGAATTCGGATTGGAACGAGAAGGCACCGTGGAGGAACTCCGAGGCCGCATGTCTGCCTTTGTGAATCGTGGGGACACTCGGCTATCATCCAGGCCCGCTTAGAGGAACTTGAAGACGCCTTTGGACGAGCACGGACTCCCGACCCCAAGCCAGAAACCCAGCAGCGATCGCGGAGCCTGTCGCCTACTACGAGTGGAAATGGAACCCAAGCGAAGGAAATCCCACAAGGAGAACCAACCGGACCGGGTATGCATTACCTAAGCATACCGGTGCCTGGACAGCAGCAGCGCGTGTCACGAACCAATGAGAGGGCGATGCTAACAAATCCACGCGACGGCTCTGGAGCTCGGGGAGTGGAGCGCATGCAACGCTGGGAAGTCACTTTTGACGGCGCCAGCGATCCCTTTGCGATTCATCGAGCGTTTAGAGGAAAGAGCCGTCTCACACCGAGTCGACACCCGAAGTTTGGCCCAAGGAGTGCCGGAACTGTTAAAAGGTACTGCCGAGGACTGGTTCCGCACGAGTTATCTACAGGGAGAGCCATGGAACGTGTTTCGCCGGGAATTTTTGGATTTCTTCCTACCCCCGCGGTACTTCCAGAGACTGGAGGATGAGATCAGGATGCGCTACCAGAGGGAAAACGAGGGATACAAGCAGTATCTAGTGGACATTCGCCTAATGATGAACCGCGATGGTTACTCGGAAGCCCAGGAACTGGAGCGGGTGTACGAGAATCTGCTGCCCGAGTACCAGTTGTTGTACGTGAGACGCATAGACTTTCGCACTTTCAAACAGCTAACGCAACTGGTGATAAACTTTGAAGTCACCCGGGAACGCGAGCATCAACGTCAATCCAGAACCAGGACAGGACCAGCAGCGGCGCCAAAGCGGGGAACTGGCGCAACGAGCCCCAAACCCGGCTCACAGTGGTGGACAACTTCGAGCGCAACAGCGGTTCCTAAAGAGGGAAAGGATCCAGGAACGATAGGCAATACCAGCAACGAGCAACCAGTGGACACGCGTAATGCGTGCCGGAACTGCGGAGTACCCGGACACTTTGCCAGAGAATGCCGTGGAACTCGGACACTCTTCTTCTGGAACTGTGGAAGACGAGGATTGAGGACCATCGACTGCTGCCAGGCCAAGGGAGACGGAAACGCCCAGCGCCCCTCATCAAACCCAGGATAGATGAGAGGGCAGACGAGCGAGTCCTGGGACTAGCGGGTGTCATCCGTCCGCGAGATGGTAGGCTTGCCGCCGAGGCAAGCATCGAGGCTGAGGTAATGATAGCGACGCTGGACACGGGGGCCACGCGGAGTTTCCTCAGCGAGCAGAAGGCACGACTCATCGAGACCCCGGCTAACGGACGAAAAGTGAGGACGACAATAGCTTTGGCAAATGGGACAAGGATGGAACTAACGCGGGCAATTCAAGCAGAGGTACGACTCGGACAATCACGGGCTAGCATCCTGATGCTGGTCCTGCCAACGGCTCTCGACGACGTGCTACTCGGTTTGGATTTCTTTGCCGCCATAGATGCCAAGCTGCAGGTAGGAGGATTGCTCATCCCCTTGAGCAGATCCAAGCACGGAACTACAGAGGGTCGTCGACCCCCAAGGACAAGACAAGACGACGCCTGCATCCGCGAGGCGGTCGTCACATCACCGGCAAGGACAAACCAGGACGACGCCTGCATCCGCGAGGCGGTCGTCCCATCAGCAGAGACAACAATTGTTCAAGATGACCCCGGCACAGAACGAGACAGAAGGTGGGGAAGCGCTCTTGGCCCCGCGACGACTAAAAGCTACCCAACGGAACCCGTTTCGCAGCAGGTCAGAAGACTTACCAGTACTCCTTGGGGTACTGGCCAGCATAGCAGACGCAACGTTAGCAGCGATGGGGCCAGAGGCCCGACCAGCTGTCACAAACCAGCTCGGTCCAAGCTCAGCAGAACCGATAGCATCATGGGTACAGGAATTCCTGGAGGAAGAATTGGCGAAATTAGACGGCATGACCGGCGTGTCCGACATCGCCGAGCACGTGATAGTGATGCGCGACGATCGCCCGATCAAACAGCGATACTATCCACGGAATCCAGCCATGCAAGGGATAATTCACGCGCAAGTAGACGAGTTACTACGGGATGGATGCATCGAGCCCTCCAAAAGCCCACACAGTGCCCCTATTGTGTTGGTAGGCAAGAAGACTGGAGAAACCCGCATGTGTGTGGACTTTCGTCAACTCAATGCACGATCAGTATCGGACGCATACCCCCTGCCGAGGATAACTTCAATCTTGGAGATTGCGGAACGCTAAAGTATATTAGCACATTGGACTTGAAAAGCGGGTATTGGCAGATACCCATGGCCAAGGCAAGCCGTGAATGCACCGCGTTCACAGTACCAGGACGAGGTCTTTTCCAATGGCGTGTTATGCCATTTGGACTCCACTCGGCACCCGCAACATTCCAGCGGGCACTCGACAGCGTCATCGGGGCAGATATGGAACCCCACGCGTTCGCATATCTCGATGACATCATCATCATTGGAACAACATTGGAGGAACACGTCAGGAATCTCAGAGAAGTGTTGAGGCGCTTACGACAAGCGAACCTCAGGCTTAACCGGAAGAAGTGCCTCTTCTTCCAGCACAGGTTGGTGTACCTGGGGCACGTCGTTAGCAAGGAAGGAATTCACACCGATCCCCAGAAGATCGCCGCGGTACAGAAGCTCGCAGCTCCAACCAGTGCACGAGAACTACGCCGATGCCTGGGTCTCGCCTCCTGGTACAGACGATTTGTCCCGAACTTTGCAGCCGTGGTACAACCGATGTCACAACTACTTCGGAAGGGCAAGAAATGGACGTGGGAAACACCACAACAGCAAGCGTTCGCACAACTAAAGGAACTACTGATCGAGGCGCCAGTTCTCGCGTGTCCGGAGTTTACCAGTAAGTTATCTTTACAGACTGACGCCAGCGATTACGGACTAGGAGGAGTACTAACCCAGCCGAGTGCCGACGGCGAGAGAGTCATTGCATATGTGAGCCGGAGACTTTCGAGGGCCGAGGAGAATTATTCCGCCACCGAGAAGGAATTCTTAGCAATCGTCTGGGCCATCAGGAAGCTGCGTTGCTACTTGGAAGGATACAGGTTCGACGTCGTGACGGACCACTTGGCCCCTCAAGTGGCGCAACACGATCGAAAATCCCACGGGACGAATCGCACGATGGGCACTATCACTCCAACAGTTCCAGTTCGACATACACTACCGGAAAGGGCGACAGAACGTTGTCGCAGACGCCTTGTCACGGCAGCCGCTCGAGGCCCTACAGACAATCATCGAGGAGCAGAACACATGCGCATGGATACGACGACGCACACAGGAGACACTGGAGCGACCAGAGAAGTACCCCGACTATACCCTGGAGAACGGACAATTGTACAGGAACGTAGGACGACGGCCCCTGGAGGAAGATGGCGTACCATGGAAGCTGTGCGTCGGCAAGGAACAACGCCAGCGTGTGCTCCAAGAATGCCACGACCAACCAAGCGCGGGACATCTGGGAATACGCAAGACAACAACAAGGGTATGTCAAAGGTATTATTGGCCCGGAATCTTCAGAGACGTCGCCCGCTACGTAAGGAAATGTGCTGTGTGCCAAAAGTTCAAGTCGCAACAAGCTAAGCCAGCCGGGAAGATGCTAACACGACAGGCAAGCGAGCCTTTCGCTACCATTTGCGCCGACTTCGTTGGACCGCTGCCGAGATCCAAACAAGGTAACACAGTGTTACTCGTCTTCTTAGATATGTTTTCCAAATGGGTGAAGCTGATACCTCTGCGCCGTGCCACTGCAACCTACTTGGAGAAAGCTTTTCGCGACAGGATCCTCAGCCGATTTGGGATACCCCGGAAGTTCATCTGCGACAACGGGACTCAATTTACCAGTCGTTCCTTTAAGGCGTTTTGCAAGCGGGCAGGTATGACACTGGAGTATACTGCGCCATACAATCCACAGCAGAACCCGACGGAGAGAGCGAACCGGACCATCAAGACCATGATCGCACAGTACATCGAGGGACCACATAGTACATGGGACGCCCTGCTACCGGAGATTTCATTGGCAATCAATAGCAGCGTGTCCGACACAACGGGATTCAGTCCGGCGTTCCTGGTCCAAGGACGAGAGCCGAGACTACCAGGAGCATTGTACGAGGAAGTCACGCCAGGATCCGGAATAGTCGCTACCGATCCCGAAACCAGGGCTAAACAGCTATGCGAAGTTTTCCAGACGGCGAGGACAACACACAGCGAGCATCGGCGGAACAAGGCCGCCACTACAACCTACGACGACGCGATTGGAGACCAACCATTGGCAGCTTGGTGTTAGTGAAGCAACACGTACTATCGAAAGCCAACGACGGATTCGCCGCCAAGCTAGCCCCACGGTACGAGGGCCCGTAAAAGGTAACCAAGTTCATTTCACCCAACATAGCCAGAGTTCGCCACACGGAGACCGGGTAGCCGACCTGAAAGCCTTCCAGCAACACGACTACGAGGAACAGCCAGACAGCGAAGAGGTCGAGCACCCGCTCGACCGCAACACAGACGACCAGCCAGGACTAGCAAGTAAATTTCGGGCCGCTCACAAAGCGGATTGGTATAAGACATTGTATAACATCGGTGGTAGTATTACGTTAGGGTAGTTAAAAGTTTCAAACATCGCACCAGACTATTGTCCTGTAGAGCATAGTCTGTCCATAGGCACAGGGGTATAACTTCGTTTATATACCACAGCACTGAGCACGACCATGGACGACGAGGAGATCGAGGAGCCGAGGCGACAGTGGGCGGAAGGACGCCGAAACGACTGGGGCTGGGTTCCCAAGTACTAGCGCCGGTTCGAGGGGTTCGAAGAGTTCGACGACGAGGGAAACGAGGCCGAACCCGACCGAGGGATGTCGCAGTTCGACGACATCAGCACGGAGCTGTTCCCCAGTACAGCGAGCGCCATGCTCAGATACCTGTACCCGGAACCCGATTCGTGGCTGCAGCCGGAGAACGAAGAGGGGGGGAGAGTGTGGCCCGGGTGGCCATCATCAGCGACGAGGTAGGTGTGTCGACCTCGCGAACAGCAGCAACACCGACTGCTCCATCCGCTCCACTCAGGCTATCGCCAGCCCACGACACCGACGAGCTGGACTTGTCGTTTGGCAGCAGCGACATCCAGACGCTGCTAGGACCGGGAGTGGACGTCAAAGCCCTCACAGCGGAGCTGCTACAGGAAGAGGAGAAGTGGGTCGAGGCCCCGGCCAAATGGCGGGCGAATACCCCACGCCGACTCATTCCCCGGAGCCTCGTGGAGATGGTCCGTACCAGCCAACAACAGGGGACCTGGCGGCGACGTTTCACCCTGGAGTGGCCGGAATGCACTTTTAAAGTCACCATCGTCACCCCGTCTGGCGGCGTCACCGTCAAATATCACCCGGGAAGAAAGGGGGTGTGACGACTCACAATTTTTATAGTTTATAAGTAGTTATAATTGATAGATTTAAGTATTGAGCAGGGACACCATATGGAGGAATTATGAAGTTTGTTGTATATTATGAAGTTTATAATTTTGATTATTATTAAATAAGTAAGGTGAAATTCTGAAGCTGTAATTTAAGTTCGAGACCCACGGTAGCTAGCAGATTAGAGCAGAGCGACCTAGAGAGCAGAGTAAAGCAGAGCGATCCAGAAAGCAGAGAACCGCAAGCAGAACCGAGAGAGAGCGACGACGAGAGCCGAGAACCCCAAGCAGAACAAGGAACGAAGACGCGACCCAGAGAGCGAAAGAGAGCAAGGGCGCCGGCCGCAGCCCGAGAGCGGCCAACCGCACGAAAGCCACGGGCGTGGGCAGCGTCGGCAGCAGCGGCAGCGCAGCCCGGACAAGGGCCGCAGCTAAGGGCTCGCGATCGCCAGGCAGAGCTCGCCTCGGGGAGTTAGTTTTTGGCAACCAGGAAAACCAGTCGCGATCGCGGCGGAAAACAAGGGTCCCAAGTCAGTGGGCAGGAGTACCAGGACCGCAACGAGGACAAGGCGCCGGGCGAGGAGACACCTAGAACGATCTGCTCTAGAAGATCGGGTAAGCGAGGCTGCGTGATGCATCCCCTTTTCTTGGCTGAGTCTGGTGCGAATAGGTAGGGACGTAGGAAATGTAAATTTTTTCACTAAGCTAGGAAAAGACAAGAACAAGGAAAGGAATAAAAGGAACAGAACTAAACAATGTGCTCGAGTGTAATAGTGTAAAAGTTAACCCTTTCCCCTCCCCAAAGTGCAAGACGGTAAGTGTGGTCGCCCACCGTTGGAGGCTCCGCTGGGCTGGTCGCAGGTCATTACCGCGCCAGACTGCGGGCTCCCCAAACGGCGCGTGCCTGTCTCCGGAACGGGTGCTGCCTGGGTACTACCAGGGGCACTCGAGTCGGAGCAGACAGGGGCGGCTACACTGCCAGAAGGCGCCTCCGCCAACCACCGGATGACCGGTGTCGAGCAGGTCGAGCCTTGTCGCCCCACACGCCCACCTTTCCACACACGGCGTCTCCATTTCCGCGATCTCGGGTCCCGGCACTTTACAAATTTCTTTGTAAGGTGGCCCTGGAGAGGCTGAGCTTACCTCAGCCTTCGAAAAGACTACCTTACAATCTGTAGGAAGACCTTTGGGCGAACATGGGGCTTACAACCGCACATCATCCATTGGATGTATACAGCGGTAATAAGGCTCATTCTGACATACGGAAGCTTGGTGTGGGGGAAGCGGCCAACACCAAATCCCACCTAGAGAACCTTCGGAAAGTTTAGCGGACGGCATGCCTTGGAGTCACTGGATCCCACAGATCCACCCCACAGGCTGCTCTAGACACCATGCTAAACCTGGAGCCTATAGTCCTCCACCTTAAGTGCAAGGATGAGACAAGTGCCGTGCCCTGCGGTTCTTCAAGCCATCGCCTTAAGGCCATGCCACAATACTTCGTAAGGAGGAAAGTGGAACGGGCGAACGGAGCGACTACTGTGTCTCGGAGTTTTCATGGAAGAGAAATTTTAAAGGACACATACCCGAAAGAGAGGAATGGACGCGTAACAATGCTCTTGGGCAGAACGTGCTCTCCATCTTCACTGACGGGTCAAAGACAGCCGAAGGGACAGCAGCTGGAATGTTCTCCGAAGAACTAGCAACCAACATATCCCCAAGACTGCCAGACTGGTGCAGTGTATTTCAGGCGGAGATATACGCAGTATGGCAAGCGGCAAAGTTGGTATACACCTTGAAGATACCTCAGAGGAACATAGCAATCTGCGTTGACAGCCAAGCTGCTATCAAAGCCCTGGTTTCCTGTAAAATCACGAGCAGACTCGTACGTGACACAGTGGACGCGCTAAACCAGATCGGAGCGCACTTAATCACACCTCACGTGGGTCCCGGGTCACACCGACATCGCGGGCAACGAGAGTGCGGACGAGTGTGCCAGAAAAGGAGCGGCTAAGCAACTGGCGGACGCAGTCAGCGATATACGGAGACATCATCTCGCAGATGATGGGTCGAGCTATAACGAGATCAGACAGACTTTGGAACGCAACACCCAACTGTGAGATCTCACACTCGCTCTGGCCACACTATGACCCTAAACGTACTTAGACTCTCCTTGGTTTCAGGAAGAGTCAGGTGCGAACACTGACGGGAGTTATATGACTTCTGACCATGACTCCATAACTTCTGCCGCAGCTGCAGGGACGAGGAGGAAATAGAGAGCATCCAGCATCTTCTCTGTGGCTGTCCTGCACTCACGGAAAGGCGTCACCGAATACTCGGCAGCGCCTTTCACGAGGACTTAAATAGCCTGGCAAACATGCCTTTAGAGAGGCTGATGCTTTGTTGAGGCCTCGGGATGGTTCACGAAACCTCCCTAGGCACCGGACGTAATCCCATGACGAGTGTGGGCATCACAATGGGCAATTCTTGCCTCCGAGTGACCTCGACTTCGGTGGAGCAGCCCTATAAACCTAACTTAACCTAAGGCGGCATGTGCTGCCTTATTGATTCACCTAGTCAAGGGTGGGGTCGACAGAGTCCTAATTCAGGAACCCTGGATCCTTGGAAACAGAGTCTCCGGTTTGAGGACTCCTGATTAAGAGCTATACTTAGCTGACTCCCCAGGTAAAAAATACGCACCTGAACTTATTTTTGGTCCCAACGGGCCCTTGACGGCGCCCTTGACGGCGCTCGTCGCAGACTGCGAGGCCAAGGATATCGGCCTTTTAGTGGATTGTGACGCCAACGCTCACCACAGTCAGTGGGGAAGCACCGACACAAACGAACGGGGTAATTTCTCTTTTAACTACCTACTGACCACACAGATCTTAAACCGTGGGGATGATCCCACTTTCATTATTAAGAACCGCAAGGAGGGCCTGGACCTCACGCTTGCCTCTCATACGCTACAGGATAACATAGTATCCTGGAGGGTCCTTGAAGAACACTCCTTCTCGGACCACAGGTGCGTGGAAACTGTCTTCACGTTCACCATACCGAGTCCACCTGCAGAACCAGTTCCGTAACCTCAGGCGGACTAACTGGACACGCTATGTGGACTTTCTTTGTCAAACTCTCCCTGAGACCCCACTTAGGGAGGACATCTCATGGGTGACCACGACTCGTCTGGTAAATGTTTTACCGACGCCTGTAACGCAGCGCTTGACAAAGCCTGTCCACCCGGCAAAACCAGAGGTCGGAAGAAACCGGCATTGTGGACTCCGACGCTGGGAGAGCTCCGGAGATCCTCACGGAGACTTTTAAACAAAGCGAAAGCTCTAACGTTGAGCAGAACTGGTCCGAATACAAGGTCAGTCTCTCAACATACAACAAAGAACTCAGGATAGCCAAACGCGCGTCATGGCGCTAGTTCTGCACCGAAATCGAGAGCAACTCCGAAGCCTCGCGCTTACGGAAAGTACTCTCGAAATCAACTCCAACCTTGGGGTATTTGAGGAAAGCCGACCAATCCTGGACGACATCTAGTTCCGAGTCGCTAAGCCTCCTTCTCAGTACACATTTCCCAGGCTGCGCTGTAAACAGACCAACCTACAGAGCGCATCCTTCTAATGCCACGGGCTGTATTCTGAACCTGTTAAGTCAAGAGAATATATCCTGGGCAATAAAAGCTTCAAGCCCTACAAATCCGCGGGACCAGACGGCATCATCCCAGCCCAGCTGATCCAAGCCGGACAAAAGCCATAAATTGGCTCAAACGGATTTACGAGGGAATTTTCTCCCACGGACAAATCCCGGAGACATGGCTTTGGGCCAAAGTTGTCTTCATACCCAAGGCAGGCAAGCCCTCGCACACTGCCCCTAAAGATTTCAGACCAATAAGCCTGTCGTCCTTCATCCTGAAGGCGATGGAACGGCTTTTAAGTCTGCATCTCAGGGCGACCATATCGCCGAATCAAATCTCTAACTCTCAGCATGCCTATCAGAGGGGAAGATCCACCGAAACGGCCCTTCATGCGATCACATCGATCATCGAATCGTCCCTCAGCTGCAAGGAATATAGCCTGGTAGCCTTTCTTGACATAGAAGGGGCTTTCAACGACATCATCCCGTCCGCCATCACGGGAGCACTGACTGACCTGGGGGTTGACTCCCAGACGGTGAGTCTCATCGATCAGATGCTGCAATGCAGGACCGTTGAGGCATCACTGGGGACGTCAACGTCCACCAGGTTTGTCAACAGAGGCACCCCGCAGGGCGGAGTCCTCTCGCCATTTCTATCTTCTCCAAACTTTCTTTAGACGGACACTCAGTGTGCCTCTTCTCGACAGTCAAGAAGTCCTCAAGGCTCTTGGATCTATTTCAACGAACTCAGCGACCGTTAACGACTGTCGCAGGTCTCTAAATGAGATCGTAGAGCAGCTGGATCTCTCCCTAATATGGGTCCCAGGACATAGGAACATTGTCGGGAACGATGCTGCCGACGAGCTAGCTAGGCCGGAGAGCGATTTGGCCAAATCGTTCGAAAAAGCGCTCGGAAGAGCTTTATAGACTCAGTCTCTCCCCTTCTGCTACCAACTTAACCTAACCTTTTTAATATGAGTTTATAAGAGCAAAATGAAGGTATTTTGGAAAAATGGGCGTTGCAACTTTTTTTTTTCATAAGAAATAAAATTTTTATTTTATTTTTAAAATTGTAAAAAAACTAATATTTCGGGAACATGTTGGGAAATTAATATTTCATTCAAAAAGGCGTGGCACGCCCCAAAAAATAGGTACAAAAAATATAAAAGTGGCTGGTTTGTCAAGCCTTGGTCCAACATGAGAGCTAGTGCCCCGTTGGTAGGAACTTATGTGGGTACTGGAACTGGCTTGCTCAAAGTCCTGCGAATTGATTTTGTTTTTTTTCTGGACATAAGGCCATTAACTTTTAAACGTATCCAAGGTCAAGTTGCTCGCGGTTTCGCGCATCTGCGCTCGCTGCTTGAATCAATAATATTAAATTTCGTGCCTTAGATACCGCTTAATCTGCACATCTCTGCGTTGCATTCTATCACTTTTTTAGACAAATGTACTATATATGGCAAATGCCATATGTTTCCAATTTATGTTAATTTTTCACCAAAGTAAATGATTTAAGCCAATCTGCGTGCTTACTTTCCTCTCGCCGCAACACTCTTTGTCATATGTTCCATTTTTGTATATTTGGTAAAAATGTTGTTATTTTTGGACGCTAACATAGCCCCTCATCGTCCTCAGAACAATATAGTATCAACTAATTCGTAATGGCGTCCTCTCTGGCTTTTTAAACTGATTTTCCGTACTTCCTGCATGCCAAATTGCACAAAATTCGGAGATTGCAACCATTACCTTTTTGTCTAGAAATCAAAATATCAGAAAAACCGCACGAAAACTCAGATAATGGTAATATGCACTTGAATTGGAATTAAATGTTCTACAAGATGCACTTATACGGATGCCTGCAAGACCCTGCACAAATTTTGTACGCCTATTCAAAGTCAAATTTTTATCAAATATTTATGCTTGTTAAAAAATGAGCCAATAAACATAATTATGAGAGCCATTTCTACAGTTAAAACTCACAAACACATATAATATACCTGTCTGATTCTAACCCATTGTAAGAATTCACTTGAATTTATGAATTTACTACTTTTTAGCAATTTAAAGTTGATGAAAAATAATTTTTTTGTGTTGTGGCCTATGCGGATGATCTAGTGATACTGGTAACGGGTAAGTTCCTACCTACAATCAGTGATTGTAGGGGGGGGGTTACAAGGTTGTGGCCTATGCGGATGATCTAGTGATACTGGTAACGGGTAAGTTCCTACCTACAATCAGTGATCTTCTGAATCTGCACTGGGAACGACCGCGAGCTGGGCACACCAAAACGGTCTGGGGTTAATCCCCAAAAGACAGAACTGGTGTTGTTCTCACGAAAATACAAGATACCAAACTTCAAACGACCAGCAATTGCTGGAACAACGCTTGAGTTATCGAATAAAGCCAAGTATCTTTGTGTCATCCTAGACTCCAAACTCTCTTGGAAGAGAAACACGGAGGAAAGGAAGAAAAAGGCAATGGCTGCTTTCTACATCTTGTGACAACTCACAATTTTTATAGTTTATAAGTAGTTATAATTGGTAGATTTAGGTATTGAGCAGGGACACCATATGGAGGAATTATGAAGTTTGTTGTATATTATGAAGTTTATAATTTTGATTATTATTAAATAAGTAAGGTGAAATTCTGAAGCTGTTATTTAAGTTCGAGACCCACGGTAGCTAGCAGAGCAGAGCAGAGCGACCTAGAGAGCAGAGCAAAGCAGAGCGATCCAGAAAGCAGAGAACCGCAAGCAGAACCGAGAGAGAGCGACGACGAGAGCCGAGAACCCCAAGCAGAACAAGGAACGAAGACGCGACCCAGAGAGCGAAAGAGAGCAAGGGCGCCGGCCGCAGCCCGAGAGCGGCCAACTGCACGAAAGCCACGGGCGTGGACAGCGACGGCAGCAGCGGCAGCGCAGCCCGGACAAGGGCCGCAGCTAAGGGCTCGCGATCGCCAGGCAGAGCTCGCCTCGGGGAGTTAGTTTTTGGCAACCAGGAAAACCAGTCGCGATCGCGGCGGAAAACAAGGGTCCCAAGTCAGTGGGCAGGAGTACCAGGACCGCAACGAGGACAAGGCGCCGGGCGACGAGACACCTACAACGATCTGCTCTAGAAGATCGGGTTTTCTTGGCTGAGTCTGGTGCGAATAGGTAGTGACGTAGGAAATGTAAATTTCTTCACTAAGCTAGGAAAAGACAAGAACAAGGAAAGGAATAAAAGGAACAGAACTAAACAATGTGCTCGAGTGTAATAGTGTAAAAGTTAACCCTTTCCCCTCCCAAAGTGCAAGACGGTAAGTGTGGTCGCCCACCGTTGGAGGCTCCGCTGGGCTGGTCGCAGGTCATTACCGCGCCAGACCGCAGGCTCCCAAACGGCGCGTGCCTGTCTCCGGAACGGGTGCTGCCTAGGTACTACCAGGGGCACTCGAGTCGGAGCAGACAGGGGCGGCTACACTGCCAGAAGGCGCCTCCGCCAACCACCGGATGACCGGTGTCGAGCAGGTTCCCCTTGTCGCCCCACACGCCCACCTTTCCACACACGGCGTCTCCATTTCCACGATCTCGGGTCCCGGCACTTTAAAAATTTCTTTTTAAGGTGGCCCTGAGCTTACCTCAGCCTTCGAAAAGACTACCTTACAGATGGCGTCCGAGCAGGGACTCCGGGATTGTTTGCAGAAGTTTTGCTAGATTTTTCGGAGGGCGGCGCTGAAATAGTGTAAAGAGCTAGAGTGGGGAGAGGTGTGGGTATTTCAGGGGGAAGTTCAGTAGTGGGGATTCTGCAGGAGTACGCGCATAACGACAGTAAGCCGTTATCCGACAGGGCGTCAGCATAGCGTGGCCGCGCGGTGCTCATATGTATGTACATACTTATGTACGTATATACGCGTGCTCATAGCGTGGGACGGCTGGAAAAAAAAATAACGCCGTTAGGTTTTCGGCTTTTGTTTACTACGCAGCGACAAGCGCTGGCTCGGGCATATATGTGGGTACCGTTTACAAGCACCGCGCATTTGCACACAAGGGGGGAGGTGCGTTTCATTTGTCTGTGAAATATTTTTTTTTGGTTTCCCTGAACATAGGCAGGTCTGCATGTACACAAGTGCACTTCCCAAACGCCTTACTGGGGCACCCGAAAACGCACGTGCACAGTTTTAAAGTAATTGGCCAGGGTTTTATTTTTCCCGCGTTTCGGCACTATTGAAAACTGCCCAGTTTTACGGAAACTGGGGCACCCAAACGCAGACGTGCACAGTTTTAAATTCATTCGGCAAGGTTTTGTTTTTTACGAGTTTCGGCACTTTTGCCAATTTCCCAGTTTTGCGGACACTGGGCACCCAAAGTCACACGTGAACAGTTGGAAAATAATTGGTCAAGGTTTTGTTTGTTTCCGGCTAACACGCTGATGCCGACATGAACGGGAAAATGCCCAGTTTTCAAGGCACTTATACGTGCTAGGGCGAGGCATGCGGGAGTGAGCATACACGAGGTACTACAGAGCATACAGAGTACACATTTCGGAGCTACGAGGAGCAGAGAGATCGAACAGAAAAGGGTTTTTTTTTTTTGGATTATCGCATCTACGAAGGTCGGAAGAGAGAGAGGCGGGCCACGCAGCGCTCGTGAACTCTCGGTCACGATCGTTCGGCCGCACATGAATTTCCCATAAATAGAGCTGGCAGAGCATCAACGAGGACAGTCCACCCAGAGTCATTAAGCAGTGCACATCGTTCCTAATCATAAAAGTCTTGCCAAGTGGAAAAAAAGACGATAGGGGTATACAACAAGGACCTCGCACCAGATACTAGAACCAAGGACACCCCACAGGGTAACACTAGGATACAACAAGGATACTAGGAACAAGGACATCGAACAGGATTGAACTGAGAATACACCAAGGCTAGAAGCAACAAGGACATCGAACAGGATTGGACTGGGAATACACCAAGGATAGAAGCAAAAAGGACATCGAACAGGATTGGACTGGGAATACACCAAGGATACATTGCACAGGCATTGCACGGGGCACAACTGGCATACAACAAGGATACCAGCGGCACAGAAATCAAGGCACCGGACCCAGGACACAGGAGCAGGCTTCATATAGCATCATGGTGGGAGTAGCGTGGATCTCGTACCGGCGGAGCTGGAGGCGTTCGCTAAGGAATTCGGATTGGAACGAGAAGGCACCGTGGAGGAACTCCGAGGCCGCATGTCTGCCTTTTTGAATCGTGGGGACACTCGGCTATCATCCAGGCCCGCTTAGAGGAACTTGAAGACGCCTTTGGACGAGCACGGACTCCCGACCCCAAGCCAGAAACCCAGCAGCGATCGCGGAGCCTGTCGCCTACTACGAGTGGAAATGGAACCCAAGCGAAGGAAATCCCACAAGGAGAACCAACCGGACCGGGTATGCATTACCTAAGCATACCGGTGCCTGGACAGCAGCAGCGCGTGTCACGAACCAATGAGAGGGCGATGCTAACAAATCCCACGCGACGGCTCTGGAGCTCGGGGAGTGGAGCGCATGCAACGCTGGGAAGTCACTTTTGACGGCGCCAGCGATCCCTTGCGATTCATCGAGCGTTTAGAGGAAAGAGCCGTCTCACACCGAGTCGACACCCGAAGTTTGGCCCAAGGAGTGCCGGAACTGTTAAAAGGTACTGCCGAGGACTGGTTCCGCACGAGTTATCTACAGGGAGAGCCATGGAACGTGTTTCGCCGGGAATTTTGGATTTCTTCCTACCCCCGCGGTACTTCCAGAGACTGGAGGATGAGATCAGGATGCGCTACCAGAGGGAAAACGAGGGATACAAGCAGTATCTAGTGGACATTCGCCTAATGATGAACCGCGCTGGTTACTCGGAAGCCCAGGAACTGCGATGGGGCCAGAGGCCCAACCAGCTGTCACAAACCAGCTCGGTCCTAGCTCAGCAGAACCGATAGCATCATGGGTACAGGAATTCCTGGAGGAAGAATTGGCGAAATTAGACGGCATGACCGGCGTGTCCGACATCGCCGAGCACGTGATAGTGATGCGCGACGATCGCCCGATCAAACAGCGATACTATCCACGGAATCCAGCCATGCAAGGGATAATTCACGCGCAAGTAGACGAGTTACTACGGGATGGATGCATCGAGCCCTCCAAAAGCCCACACAGTGCCCCTATTGTGTTGGTAGGCAAGAAGACTGGAGAAACCCGCATGTGTGTGGACTTTCGTCAACTCAATGCACGATCAGTACCGGACGCATACCCCCTGCCGAGGATAACTTCAATCTTGGAGAGATTGCGGAACGCTAAGTATATTAGCACATTGGACTTGAAAAGCGGGTATTGGCAGATACCCATGGCCAAGGCAAGCCGTGAATGCACCGCGTTCACAGTACCAGGACGAGGTCTTTTCCAATGGCGTGTTATGCCATTTGGACTCCACTCGGCACCCGCAACATTCCAGCGGGCACTTGACAGCGTCATCGGGGCAGATATGGAACCCCACGCGTTCGCATATCTCGATGACATCATCATCATTGGAACAACATTGGAGGAACACGTCAGGAATCTCAGAGAAGTGTTGAGGCGCTTACGACAAGCGAACCTCAGGCTTAACCGGAAGAAGTGCCTCTTCTTCCAGCGCAGGTTGGTGTACCTGGGGCACGTCGTTAGCAAGGAAGGAATTCACACCGATCCCGAGAAGATCGCCGCGGTACAGAAGCTCGCAGCTCCAACCAGTGCACGAGAACTACGCCGATGCCTGGGTCTCGCCTCTTGTTACGCAAGACAACAACAAGGGTATGTCAAAGGTATTATTGGCCCGGAATCTTCAGAGACGTCGCCCGCTACGTAAGGAAATGTGCTGTGTGCCAAAAGTTCAAGTCGCAACAAGCTAAGCCAGCCGGGAAGATGCTAACACGACAGGCAAGCGAGCCTTTCGCTACCATTTGCGCCGACTTCGTTGGACCGCTGCCGAGATCCAAACAAGGTAACACAGTGTTACTCGTCTTCTTAGATATGTTTTCCAAATGGGTGAAGCTGATACCTCTGCGCCGTGCCACTGCAACCTACTTGAGAAAGCTTTTCGCGACAGGATCCTCAGCCGATTTGGGATACCCCGGAAGTTCATCTGCGACAACGGGACTCAATTTACCAGTCGTTCCTTTAAGGCGTTTTGCAAGCGGGCAGGTATGACACTGGAGTATACTGCGCCATACAATCCACAGCAGAACCCGACGGAGAGAGCGAACCGGACCATCAAGACCATGATCGCACAGTACATCGAGGGACCACATAGTACATGGGACGCCCTGCTACCGGAGATTTTATTGGCAATCAATAGCAGCGTGTCCGACACAACGGATTCAGTCCGGCGTTCCTGGTCCAAGGACGAGAGCCGAGACTACCAGGAGCATTGTACGAGGAAGTCACGCCAGGATCCGGAATAGTCGCTACCGATCCCGAAACCAGGGCGAAACAGCTATGCGAAGTTTTCCAGACGGCGAGGGACAACACACAGCGAGCATCGGCGGAACAAGGCCGCCACTACAACCTACGACGACGCGATTGGAGACCAACCATTGGCAGCTTGGTGTTAGTGAAGCAACACGTACTATCGAAAGCCAACGACGGATTCGCCGCCAAGCTAGCCCCACGGTACGAGGGCCCGTAAAAGGTAACCAAGTTCATTTCACCCAACATAGCCAGAGTTCGCCACACGGAGACCGGAGTAGCCGACCTGAAAGCCTTCCAGCAACACGACTACGAGGAACAGCCAGACAGCGAAGAGGTCGAGCACCCGCTCGACCGCAACACAGACGACCAGCCAGGACTAGCAAGTAAATTTCGGGCCGCTCACAAAGCGGATTGGTATAAGACATTGTATAACATCGGTGGTAGTATTACGTTAGGTAGTTAAAAGTTTCAAACATCGCACCAGACTATTGTCCTGTAGAGCATAGTCTGTCCATAGGCACAGGGGTATAACTTCGTTTATATACCACAGCACTGAGCACGACCATGGACGACGAGGAGATCGAGGAGCCGAGGCGACAGTGGGCGGAAGGACGCCGAAACGACTGGGGCTGGGTTCCCAAGTACTAGCGCCGGTTCGAGGGGTTCGAAGAGTTCGACGACGAGGGAAACGAGGCGAACCCGACCGAGGGATGTCGCAGTTCGACGACATCAGCACGGAGCTGTTCCCCAGTACAGCGAGCGCCATGCTCAGATACCTGTACCCGGATCCCGATTCGTGGCTGCAGCCGGAGAACGAAGAGAGGGGGGAGAGTGTGGCCCGGGTGGCCATCATCAGCGACGAGGTAGGTGTGTCGACCTCGCGAACAGCAGCAACACCGACTGCTCCATCCGCTCCACTCAGGCTATCGCCAGCCCACGACACCGACGAGCTGGACTTGTCGTTTGGCAGCAGCGACATCCAGACGCTGCTAGGACCGGGAGTGGACGTCAAAGCCCTCACAGCGCAGCTGCTACAGGAAAGAGGAGAAGTGGGTCGAGGCCCCGGCCAAATGGCGGGCGAATACCCCACGCCGACTCATTCCCCGGAGCCTCGTGGAGATGGTCCGTACCAGCCAACAACAGGGGACCTGGCGGCGACGTTTCACCCTGGAGTGGCCGGAATGCACTTTTAAAGTCACCATCACCCCGTCTGGCGGCGTCACCGTCAAATATCACCCGGGAAGAAAGGGGGGGCGACTCACAATTTTTATAGTTTATAAGTAGTTATAATTGATAGATTTAAGTATTGAGCAGGGACACCATATGGAGGAATTATGAAGTTTGTTGTATATTATGAAGTTTATAATTTTGATTATTATTAAATAAGTAAGGTGAAATTCTGAAGCTGTAATTTAAGTTCGAGACCCACGGTAGCTAGCAGAGCAGAGCAGAGCGACCTAGAGAGCAGAGCAAAGCAGAGCGATCCAGAAAGCAGAGAACCGCAAGCAGAACCGAGAGAGAGCGACGACGAGAGCCGAGAACCCCAAGCAGAACAAGGAACGAAGACGCGACCCAGAGAGCGAAAGAGAGCAAGGGCGCCGGCCGCAGCCCGAGAGCGGCCAACCGCACGAAAGCCACGGGCGTGGGCAGCGACGGCAGCAGCGGCAGCGCAGCCCGGACAAGGGCCGCAGCTAAGGGCTCCCGATCGCCAGGCAGAGCTCGCCTCGGGGAGTTAGTTTTTTGGCAACCAGGAAAACCAGTCGCGATCGCGGCGGAAAACAAGGGTCCCAAGTCAGTGGGCAGGAGTACCAGGACCGCAACGAGGACAAGGCGCCGGGCGAGGAGACACCTAGAACGATCTGCTCTAGAAGATCGGGTAAGCGAGGCTGCGTGATGCATCCCCTTTTCTTGGCTGAGTCTGGTGCGAATAGGTAGGGACGTAGGAAATGTAAATTTCTTCACTAAGCTAGGAAAAGACAAGAACAAGGAAAGGAATAAAAGGAACAGAACTAAACAATGTGCTCGAGTGTAATAGTGTAAAAGTTAACCCTTTCCCCTCCCAAAGTGCAAGACGGTAAGTGTGGTCGCCCACCGTTGGAGGCTCCGCTGGGCTGGTCGCAGGTCATTACCGCGCCAGACTGCGGGCTCCCAAACGGCGCGTGCCTGTCTCCGGAACGGGTGCTGCCTAGGTACTACCAGGGGCACTCGAGTCGGAGCAGACAGGAGCGACTACACTGCCAGAAGGCGCCTCCGCCAACCACCGAATGACCGGTGTCGAGCAGGTCGAGCCTTGTCGCCCCACACGCCCACCTTTCCACACACGGCGTCTCCATTTCCGCGATCTCGGGTCCCGGCACTTTACAAATTTCTTTGTAAGGTGGCCCTGGAGAATGTTTAGCTTACCTCAGCCTTCGAAAAGACTACCTTACAATCTGTAGGAAGACCTTTGGGCGAACATGGGGCTTACAACCGCACATCATCCATTGGATGTATACAGCGGTAATAAGGCTCATTCTGACATACGGAAGCTTGGTTTGGTGGGAAGCGGCCAACAACAAATCCCACCTAGAGAACCTTCGGAAAGTTTAGCGGACGGCATGCCTTGGAGTCACTGGATCCCACAGATCCACCCCACAGGCTGCTCTAGACACCATGCTAAACCTGGAGCCTATAGTCCTCCACCTTAAGTGCAAGGATGGGACAAGTGCCGTGCCCTGCGGTTCTTCAAGCCATCGCATTATGGCCATGCCACAATACTTCGTAAGGAGGAAAGTGGAACGGGCGAACGGAGCGACTACTGTGTCTCGGAGTTTTCATGGAAGAGAATTTTTAAAAAACACATACCCGAAAGAGAGGAATGGACGCGTAACAATGCTCTTGGGCAGAACGTGCTCTCCATCTTCACTGACGGGTCAAAGACAGCCGAAGGGACAGCAGCTGGAATGTTCTCCGAAGAACTAGCAACCAACATATCCCCAAGACTGCCAGACTGGTGCAGTGTATTTCAGGCGGAGATATACGCAGTATGGCAAGCGGCAAAGTTGGTATACACCTTGGAGATACCTCAGAGGAACATAGCAATCTGCGTTGACAGCCAAGCTGCTATCAAAGCCCTGGTTTCCTGTAAAATCACGAGCAGACTCATACGTGACACAGTGGACGCGCTAAACCAGATCGGAGCGCACTCAATCACACTCACGTGGGTCCCGGGTCACACCGACATCGCGGGCAACGAGAGTGCGGACGAGTGTGCCAGAAATGGAGCGGCTAAGCAACTGGCGGACGCAGTCAGCGATATACGGAGGCCGCTGCGAGACATCATCTCGCAGATGATGGGTCGAGCTATAACGAGATCAGACAGACTTTGGAACGCAACACCCAACTGTGAGATCTCACGCTCGCTCTGGCCACACTATGACCCTAAACGTACTTAGACTCTCCTTGGTTTCAGGAAGAGTCAGGTGCGAACACTGACGGGAGTTATAACGGGGCACTGTGTCATCGGCCACATGGCCACTAGGTTCAGATTGCCCCACCATGACTTCTGCCGCAGCTGCAGAGACGAGGAGGAAATAGAGAGCATCCAGCATCTTCTCTGTGGCTATCCTGCACTCACGGAAAGGCGTCACCGAATACTCGGCAGCGCCTTTCACGAGGACTTAAATAGCCTGGCAAACATGCCTTTAGAGAGGCTGATGCTTTGTTGAGGCCTCGGGATGGTTCACGAAACCTCCCTAGGCACAATGGGCAATTCTTGCCTCCGAGTGACCTCGACTTCGGTGGAGCAGCCTTATAAACCTAACTTAACCTAAGGCGGCATGTGCTGCCTTATTGATTCACCTAGTCAAGGGTGGGGTCGACAGAGTCCTCATTCAGGAACCCTGGATCCTTGGAAACAGAGTCTCCGGTTTGAGGACTCCTGATTATAAGCTATACTTAGCTGACTCCCCAGGTAAAATACGCACCTGAACTTATTTTTGGTCCCAACGGGCCCTTGACGGCGCCCTTGACGGCGCTCGTCGCAGACTGCGAGGCCAAGGATATCGGCCTTTTAGTGGGATTGGACGCCAACGCTCACCACAGTCGGTGGGGAAGCACCGACACAAACGAACGGGGTAAGTTCCCTTTTAACTACCTACTGACCACACAGATCTTAAACCGTGGGGATGATCCCACTTTCATTATTAAGAACCGCAAGGAGGGCCTGGACCTCACGCTTGCCTCTCATACGATACAGGATAACATAGTATCCTGGAGGGTCCTTGAAGAACACTCCTTCTCGGACCACAGGTGCGCGGAAACTGTCTTCACGTTCACCATACCGAGTCCACCTGCAGAACCAGTTCCGTAACCTCAGGCGGACTAACTGGACACGCTATGTGGACTTTCTTTGTCAAACTCTCCCTGAGACCCCACTTAGGGAGGACATCTCATGGGTGACCACGACTCGTCTGGTAAATGTTTTACCGACGCCTGTAACGCAGCGCTTGACAAAGCCTGTCCACCCGGCAAAACCAGAGGTCGGAAGAAACCGGCATTGTGGACTCCGACGCTGGGAGAGCTCCGGAGATCCTCACGGAGACTTTTAAACAAAGCGAAAGCTCCTAACGTTGAGCAGAACTGGTCCGAATACAAGGTCAGTCTCTCAACATACAACAAAGAACTCAGGATGGCCAAACGCGCGTCATGGCGCTAGTTCTGCACCGAAATCGAGAGCAACTCCGAAGCCTCGCGCTTACGGAAAGCACTCTCGAAATCAACTCCAACCTTGGGGTATTTGAGGAAAGCCGACCAATCCTGGACGACATCTAGTTCCGAGTCGCTAAGCCTCCTTCTCAGTACACATTTCCCAGGCTGCGCTGTAAACAGACCAACCTACAGAGCGCATCCTTCTAATGCCACGGGCTGTATTCTGAACCTGTTAAGTCAAGAGAATATATCCTGGGCAATAAAAGCTTCAAGCCCTACAAATCCGCGGGACCAGACGGCATCATCCCAGCCCAGCTGATCCAAGCCGGACAAAAAGCCATAAATTGGCTCAAACGGATTTACGAGGGAATTTTCTCCCACGGACAAATCCCGGAGACATGGCTTCGGGCCAAAGTTGTCTTCATACCCAAGGCAGGCAAGCCCTCGCACACTGCCCCTAAAGATTTCAGACCAATAAGCCTGTCGTCCTTCATCCTGAAGGCGATGGAACGGCTTTTAAGTCTGCATCTCAGGGCGACCATATCGCCGAATCAAATCTCTAACTCTCAGCATGCCTATCAGAGGGGAAGATCCACCGAAACGGCCCTTCATGCGATCACATCGATCATCGAATCGTCCCTCAGCTGCAAAGGAATATAGCCTGGTAGCCTTTTCTTGACATAGAAGGGGCTTTCAACGACATCATCCCGTCGGCCATCACGGGAGCACTGACTGACCTGGGGTTGACTCCCAGACGGTGAGTCTCATCGATCAGATGCTGCAATGCAGGACCGTTGAGGCATCACTGGGGACGTCAACGTCCACCAGGTTTGTCAACAGAGGCACCCGCAGGGCGGAGTCCTCTAGCCATTTCTATCTTCTCCAAACTTTCTTTAGACGGACACTCAGTGTGCCTCTTCTCGGACAGTCAAGAAGTCCTCAAGGCTCTTGGATCTATTTCATCGAACTCAGCGACCGTTAACGACTGTCGCAGGTCTCTAAATGAGATCGTAGAGCAGCTGGATCTCCCCTAATATGGGTCCCAGGACATAGGAACATTGTCGGGAACGATGCTGCCGACGAGCTAGCTAGGCCGGAGAGCGATTTGGCCAAATCGTTCGAAAAAGCGCTCGGAAGAGCTTTATAGACTCAGTCTCTCCCCTTCTGCTACCAACTTAACCTAACCTTTTTAATATGAGTTTATAAGAGCAAAATTAAGGTATTTTGGAAAAATGGGCGTTGCAACTTTTTTTTCATAAGAAATAAAATTTTTATTTTATTTTTAAAATTGTAAAAAAACTAATATTTCGGGAACATGTTGGGAAATTAATATTTCATTCAAAAGGCGTGGCACGCCCTAAAAATAGGTACAAAAATATAAAAGTGGCTGGTTTGTCAAGCCTTGGTCCAACATGAGAGCTAGTGCCCCGTTGGTAGGAACTTATGTGGGTACTGGAACTGGCTTGCTCAAAGTCCTGCGAATTGATTTTGCTTTTTCTGGACATAAGGCCATTAACTTTTAAACGTATCCAAGGTCAAGTTGCTCGCGGTTTCGCGCATCTGCGCTCGCTGCTTGAATCAATAATATTAAATTTCGTGCCTTAGATACCGCTTAATCTGCACATCTCTTCGTTGCATTCTATCACTTTTAGACAAATGTACTATATATGGCAAATGCCAGCCACCCAACTGTTTCCAATTTATGTTAATTTTTCACCAAAGTAAATGATTTAAGCCAATCTGCGTGCTTACTTTTCCTCTCGCCGCAACACTCTTTGTCATATGTTCCATTTTTGTATATTTGGTAAAAATGTTGTTATTTTTGGACGCTAACAGAACAATATAGTATCAACTAATTCGTAATGGCGTCCTCTCCGGCTTTTTAAACTGATTTTCCGTACTTCCTGCATGCCAAATTGCACAAAATTCGGAGATTGCACCCATTACCTTTTTGTCTAGAAATCAAAATATCAGAAAAACCGCACGAAAACGCAGATAATGGTAATATGCACTTGAATTGGAATTAAATGTTCTACAAGATGCACTTAGTCGGATGCCTGCAAGACCCTGCACAAATTTTGTACGCCTATTCAAAGTCAAATTTTTATCAAATATTTATGCTTGTTAAAAAAATGAGCCAATAAACATAATAATGAGAGCCATTTCTACAGTTAAAACTCACAAACACATATAATATACCTGTCTGATTCTAATCCATTGTAAAAATTCACTTGAGTTTATGAATTTACTACTTTTTAGCAATTTAAAGTTGATGAAAAAATAATTTTTTGCATCAACATTCGTCTATCGACAGCAAACAGCTGACTTTAACAGCTGTTAACTTAACAGTGGCGCGCACTGTTAATTTTTTTGGTACGTTACATTAAAGATCAATGTTATTCGGATATATTAGCGCTACAAATATTTTATTTGAAGTACTTTTGAAAAATGGGTTTTGGCCAGAAAAAGTGGTCAAAGTTCCCATAGTGCATCGTCTTCACCGTCAGCAGCATCTGGCACGAAGACGATATTGGACCAACCCTCAACGTCATCGTCTGCGAACTTGCGAGGGAGAAAGGGGAAGAAGGTATCCGGGAAGCAGAGGGAGAAGACCACATCGCCCTCTGTACAGAAGGCAACGGTGGAACCGACTGGTCGAGAGCCAAGGTTCAAGCGGCAGAGGACGGATGACTCCGTAAAAGCCTCCGAGCCGAAGAAGGCGAAACCAGAGGACATCCTGGCCAGCCTAGGAGCACCGCCTGAGCTGCAGACGGCCATAATCGACCGAAGCCAGAGACAAGGGGAACGGCAAGGAACTCTGGATCAGTATTGGTCCAAAAAGCTTTGCCAAACTCCTTGAAAAGGACAGCCGCATATCTTTTGGTATGGGCACACTGGCGGTAGTATTACCGCGACACCCCAGTTCCGCTGAACAGCATGAAGGTGGTGCAGAAGCTAGCTTAATGTTCTGTTTTCTTGCAGGTACAGCACTCCGGACCTAACGGTGGCACTATGTGAGAGGAAGGACGGGAAGAACCTATACCTGGCCTCGGCATACCTGCCGTACGAGGAAGAGGACCCACCCTCGGGGGTTGTCAGGGCCCTAATCCACCAAGCGCGGAAAGAGGGTCTCGACATCGTCCTAGGTTGTGACGCGAACGCCCACCACTCCCTTTGGGGAAGCACGGGCACAAATTCCAGAGGAGAGTCACTGTTCGAGTACATTCTGTCCAGAAATCTTGTTGTGTGCAACCGGGGAGACCACCCCACCTTCCGCAACAAGAACCGTGCAGAGGTTATTGATATAACACTTGCCTCGGACAGTGACTCCCTAACCATTGATGATTGGCATGTGTCCGGTGAGTGCTCCTTCTCGGACCACTACAGGATAGTGTTCAGCATCAAATGGAATAGAGAAAGTCCCAAGGCCTACCGCAATCCCAAGCGGACAGACTGGAGCCGCTTCTCCGCAACCGTAAGGAAGGCACTACCCTCCCCACCGGAAGGGAACATCCTTCAAACGGAAGCACTAGAGGAAACGGCTCAGAGTGTCACTAAAGCCCTACAGGGGCCTTCCTTGAATCTTGCCCGATCAGCCGACCTCCAAAATCCAATCGCAATCCGTGGTGGACGCGGGAGCTGAGCGAAGTCAGGAGGGAGTCAAGGAGGCTCACCAACAGGGCAAAAGTGGCAAACACACAGAAAAGCTGGGACGAATATCGCCGCAGCTTTAACACCTACAGGAACACCTGTAGGAAGGCGAAAAAGGGAGTCTTGGGCTGCCTTCTGCGATGCCATAGATGGTACCACCGAGGCTTCAAGGCTTCGACGGGTGCTATCAGAGGCGCCAACCACACCTGGACTGCTCCGCAACCAGGACGGTGTCTTTGCAGAAAACAGTCAGGAATTCCTAGAGCTCCTCATGAGCACCCACTTCCGGGGATGCTCAGATGTTACCGGTGACGAATCCAACGACATCAACGACACTGAGCCATACCAGGGGAGAGGACACTGAGGATCTCATACGTGACATTATGGCACCAGACAAGATTATCTGGGCCATTAAATCCTTCGGTCCCTACAAGTCACCGGGGCCGGATGATATACGACCAGCCATGCTGCAGGCAGCCTGCCTGCCACTGCTACCATGGCTAAAGAAAATCTTCGAAGGATGTCTCCGAATTGGGTACGTTCCCCAAGCATGGAGAGAGGTGAGAGTGGTCTTCATCCCCAAAGGCGGGAAGATAAACCACATCTCTCCCAAAGTCTACAGACCCATCAGTCTATTCTTATTTTTTGCTGAAAACGATGGAAAGGCTGATCGATCTACACATAAGGACCAAACTCGACAGACGAGTGTTGAGCGGAGCTCAGCACGCCTACCTCAAAGGTAGATCAGTTGAGACCGCACTACACGAAGTTGTTGGGAGTATCGAAAAGACTCTCAGCCATAAGGAATATGCTTTGGCGGCTTTCCTAGACATAGAGGGAGCCTTCAACAACGTCAGGATCGAGTCAATAACGGCCGCACTGACCAAAATTGGCACACATTCGACGGTAACCATATGGCTGGATAGCGTTCTCAGGAGCAGAAAGATCAGCGCTAATCTGGGTACCTCCTCCTCAAGGAAGACGGTCACGAGAGGTACTCCGTAGGGGAGGGGGTTACAAGGTTGTGGCCTATGCGGATGATCTACTGATACTGGTAACGGGTAAGTTCCTACCTACAATCAGTGATCTTCTGGAATCTGCACTGGAAACGACCGCGAGCTGGGCACACCAAAACGGTCTGGTGGTTAATCCCCAAAAGACAGAACTGGTGTTGTTCTCACGAAAACACGAGATACCAAACATCAAACGACCAGCAATTGGTGGAACGACACTTGAGTTATCGAACAAAGCCAAGTATCTTTGTGTCATCCTAGACTCCAAACTCTCTTGGAAGAGAAACACGGAGGAAAGGAAGAAAAAGGCAACATTCGTCTATCGACAGCAAACAGCTGACTTTAACAGCTGTTAACTTAACAGTGGTGCGCACATTTTGGTACGTTACATTAAAGATCAATGTTATTTGGATGTATTAGCGCTAGAAATATATTATTTTAAGTACTTTTGAAAAATGGGTTTTGGCCAGAAAAAGTGGTCAAAGTTCCCACAGTGGTATGGCACCAACGACTAGGTCGGTCGATGAGTAGCTCGGCCATGCCCCGAGGCAGCTGGTTCTCTCCGCTGAACTGGATACCCCATCCGCGGATGCGTGCCGCTGTGCGTGCGATGTGGTTGTAGTCGGGCCCGTCTATGTGTGCGTCGTCCGCTGGCACAATTCACGACGGTTGACTTAGATTTCCTGTTGCTGGGGTCGGTTTCTTGTATGTGGTTGGATTGAACTGACGGTGGCGTCGACGTGGGACGGAGATCTCGTAGTTTTAGCAGGGTGGTGCAGCATTGGATCGTCGTTTCGATGGCACATAGGAAGTCCATGCCGACTATAACTTGCTCCAGCACGTTTGGTAGGACCAGGAGTGGGACTTGGACCTCTCGTTGATCAGTAGAACTTGTGTGATCTCTCTGACTGAGCCGTCAGCCAGGCGTATGCGGACGTATGCATCATGCAGGTTGGAGTTGTTGTTTAGTTGTCGAGCTAGGTTGTCACTGACGAAACTTCGGGACGCCCGGTGCCGAAGATGGCCTCCGTTGTTTTTCCTCCTATTGTCACCATCGCCACTATTCGGCCGTCGTTCACGTGCAGTGGGTTGCTTAGTCGCAGGTCTGGGGAGGCGTCTTTTTCGGCTGATTCCATGTCAGTCGAGGACGCGTGTCGTTTCCCGACGTGGCTCGGCGGCAGAAGTCGACGGTCCGAGTGCCGCGTTTTTTACTTTCCCGGCAGAATAGGATCGAAGCGTTGGCGCAGTCGTAGGCGACAGGCTGCGCGTTGGTTGGCAATGGCGGTGGTGATCATGCGATGCGCGACATCTTGGTTTGTTTTACTGGTTTGATTCGACGACTGTCTCCGTGGTGTGTCTGCTGAGTCCCAATGGGGTCTCCGAAATGGCGTCCGGTAGGAGTCACCTTCTCTTCGGTCTGGGTGCCTTGTTGCCCTAGTGTCTCTTGGTGAGCTTCGCATGGGTGCGGAAGTTGTCGCATGTTTTCGCTCGTGAATATCCTCGTACTCTGCGGCTAATCGTGTCAGTTGTGACAAGCACAACTCGTCGTCTCGTCGCACGTATAGCTGAATTCCTGGCAAGGCGTTGTCGAAGAGTCGGTACAGCTAATCTTTAAACGTTTCTCTTACCGCTTGCTTGCGGCTCCGGATCTGGTCGTCCAGTTGTTCGAAATACCGTGCTGGCAGGAAATACGACAGAAACTCCTGAAGGAAGTATACCCAGGAGCTACCCTGTAATTGGCTGGTATGGCACCAACGACTAGGTCGGTCGGTGAGTAGCTCGGCCATGGCCCAAGGCCATGGTTGGTGTTGGTTGGTTGGTGTACACTTCACAAACGATATTGGGTCATTCTCTCCGCTGAACTGGATGCCCCATCCGCGGATACGTGCCGCTGTGCGTGCGATGTGGTTGTAGTCGGGCCCGTCTATGTGTGCGTCGACCGCTGGCACAATTCTCTGCGTAGGCGAGCGGCAAGTTTCCGTGGTTGGCGGCCTGGGGAAATCGGCGGCCGTTACGACTGGTGGTTGGGGCGTGTTTTCAGTGATTGTGGGGACTTGCAAGCTGGATTTTGGGTCCCGTCTCTGTGTGTCTGATGGTCCCGGGGTGGTGGGCAGCGGGTACTTGGAGCGTCCGGCTAGTCTGGCGTATTGTCGCTCAAGTTCTGCGAGGCGAACCCAAGTACTCGGTGGGAGTGGTCTGGCGACCATTATGGCAGCTTACGCATCTCGTCGACAGTTCCTTCGCTGCTGAATCCAAATTCCTTGGCGAAGGCCTGCAGATCCTCTCGACGGCGCTTGTAAATCCAGCCGATGCTGTCGCCTGGATCGGGGGTTTTCTCTTCGGTGTGGAGTTCGCTGCCTAAGTCCTCTTCGTAGGATCCCATGGTGATTGTATTGATTTTTTGTGTGGTGTTTTTGGGCACTTAATCACTCTTTTCGGAGCTCGGGCACTGCGTATACTTTCTCGGTGGCAATTGCCTTTTTCTGACTTTGATAGTGGACCAATTGTATCCACTATCACTCTGTCAAAAGCCTTCATCGGGGTTTCAGTAATTGTTAAAGGGGTCTTATTATTTGTTGTTGTTTTTGCTTTTTGACATTTCTGACATTTCTGGATGTACTCTGTTATATCACGAGTCATACCTTTCCAGTAATAATGTCTTTTGACCTTGGCCAAGGTTTTTGCAATTCCTGTATGACCTCCTTGTACTGGATCATCAGGTAGTGTAGACAATATAGCTTCTTTCTCTTTAACATTAATTTGGTTAATTTGGTCACCGGGTTGAGTAGCGCTACTCTCAATGTGTTCAATATTTTATTGCCCATAATTTTGAAATTATCTATTGAAACTTTTTCAAAGATATTTTCCCACGGTGCCACTTTCAATTGGCTGATTTTCATTATACCGGCTTCTTTTTCGAGCCTTGGAAATAGTTGTCCTAAGTCAATATTTCCATTATTAGTATATAAATCTCCAATATCAATTCTTGCTATAATTTTCTTACCATGTTTAAAGAAACAAAGCATATATTTTATAAGTAAGGTCACTACTTTACGTACTTCATCATTATTAATGACTTCGTATACGTTGGGCTGAGAAGCTGTCTCGGTAGATTGCCTTGGCATCTCTACTTTATTGTTTTCTGCGCAGAATTTTTGTCTACTTTGACACCTGGTAGTGACTTTCAGGACTTTTATTTTGTATGTCTTTTTAGTTCAGATATTGTTTTCCGTGACAATGCATCGGCTACAAAATTATCTTTGCCTCTTAGATACTCTACTGTAAAATTATACTCCTCTAATTCAAGTCTCATTCGCGTTAATTTAGAACTAGGGTTTGTCATTGAGAACAAAAATGTTAGTGGTCTATGGTCTGTTTTACTATGAAATGAGTTCCGTAGATATAGGGTCTAAATTTGGTGATTGCCCAATGAATAGCTGTTAACTCTTGTTCCGTCGTACTCTTGTTACTTTCTCCTTTGGTAAATGCTTTCGATACGTAAGCTACTGGAAGTTGAGTTCCATTGTGGGCTTGTGTTAGCACTGCACCACAGGCTTGCTTACTAGCATCTGTGATTATACAAAATTCTTTTTGTAAAAATCTGGATATTGTAGCAGAGTAGGCTTTATTAATTGAGCTTTAAGATATTCAAATGCATTTTGACATTCATCAGTCCATTCAAATGGAACATTCTTTTTATTTAATCTGGTTATATGCCTAGAATAGTCGACAAAATTTTTGATGAATCGTCTGTAGTAATTACAAAATGCAATAAAACGTCTAGCGCTGTCAGAGTCATGTGGAACTGGATAATTTAATATGACATCAAACTTTTTGTCATCGGGCAAGATTCCCTTATCTGTGCATTTGTGTCCCAAAAATGTGACTTCATGCATGAAAATGAACATTTTTCAGGATGTAGCTTCAAGTTGTGTTTTCTACACATGTCAAAAACACTAATTAAATTGTTAAGCATGTGTTTTTCGGAACAACCAACAAATGCTTGTGATGGTTCAAGTCCAGAGAATGCAATAGTCATCATTCTTTGGAATGAATTTGGCGCTATTTTCAAACCAAATGGCAATCGCGTGAAGCGATAAGAACCATTGCTCGTTGAAAAGGATGTTATATCTGTAGAGTTTTCGTCTAGCTCAATCTGATGGAATCCTGATATTAAGTCAAGGCAAGAGAAATATGTTGCTCTTCCTAGTTGATCTAAGATATCATCGATCCTAGGGAGTGGAAATTTGTCGGATAGTAATTTTTTATTAATGTGGGGGTTTTAGTTTATTTTAAAGAATGAGTTAATTTGAATAAGATATTTACTACAGTATTTAGTACACGGTTATAGAGTTTAAGCGTCGTTTTTCGTCGACTCGTCTCTTTCCACAGTCCTCTCGCGTCTTAGGCTGGATCGAAACTCCCTCTCTCGGCCTCTCGCTTGCCGATCTGCTCTCTGCTCTCGTATTCCTTCGTCGTTGCTCATACCGCTCGACTCAGGAAGCCCAGGTTCAAGTTCAGCCACAACGCACCCATGCACCCTATCCTCAACGGAGAAGGTGAACCCACGGACACCCTCAGAGACGACAACCAGCTCCGAACAATGACAACGACAACGGCAGCAACAGTGAAACAACAAACCACGAGGAAAATAGGCATGTTTATCCCTTGCTGGTCGAGTCCAATCATAGAAATAATATCAACAGAACCTCTCGACCCGTACCGGATTCTAGGACGATGACTCCCCGAAACACCGACCGCAGCCCTGTCGCACCCACGGCAGGCGCCACCCCGATTTTCGCCAACCCACTGTCGTACCTTCGGCGTAGCGACGTGCCCACTAGTGCCAGGCACCACGTCATGCCTAACACCACGTCCGAAATCTTCGTCGTTCAAACAACTCATTGCTGCGAAAACAGAGTCGTCACTGAGACCCGCCTGGCCATACGTCGATCTGGAGACATTACAACCTAGGTATACCGTCAGACCCACGAAGCTGCGCCACTCACGGCCAACGCTACCCCGATAGTCGCCCACATAAGCGACTACTCGCATAGGATCGAATATCCCAGGGCGTTCGACCAACCATCGTCTCAGAAGACCCTAGTCAGCCCACGGATCCCGTAACCACCTATCTCACCGAACACGATCCCGAAATGATTTCCGAGCCCTGGCCGCCGGACATAGCACCACAGATCCAAGAATTTCTAGACACAGAACTTCCGAAGTTCAATAATCTCCACGGGACATCCGACATCGCCGAACACACCATCGCGAGGGATAATCTACCCATCAAACAGCGGTACTACCCAAAGAACCCAGCCATGATGCGGATTATCGACGAGCAAGTCGACCAACTGATCCAAGAAGGTCTCATCGAGCCCTCACGAAGCCCGCACAAAGCCCCCATCGTACTCGTACGAAAAAAAAACGTCAAATGGCGCATGTGCTTGGACTACCGACAACTCAACACTCACTCCATTCGTGACGCGTACCCACTGCCCAGGATCAACTACATCTTGGAACGCCTACAAAACGCGCGCTTCATAACCACCCTCGATTTTAAGAAAGGATACTGGAAAAAAACCCATGGCCAACGGAAGTCGAGAAGCCACCGCCTTCACGGTCCGCGGCAGAGGTCTCTATGAATGGAAAGTGATGCCGTTCGGATTACATTCTGCACCAGCAACATTCCAAAGCCGGATCAAATATCTTGGTCACGTGATCAGCGAAGAAGGTATACACACGGACCCCGACAAGATTGCTGCCGTCAACGAACTCAAGCCACCCACGAGCTTAAAGGAACTACGGCAGTACATCGGAATGGCATCCTGGTAGCGAAGATTCGTTCCCAACTTTGCTACAGTCGTCCAACCAATGTCTCAGAAACTCAAGAAAGGACAAACATGGACATGGACCGCAGATCAACAAGCGGCCTTCGATCAACTAAAGGAACTACTCACGACCGACAAATGCGAGCAACCTGGCATAGATGCCGTTCCACGCAGGAGATCGCAGGAAAGGAACGCGACATCGCCTATGTCAGCCGACGCTTGAACCAGGCTGAAGGAAAGGACAAGGAATGCCTTGCCGTTATCTGGGCAATCCGAAGACTACGATGCTACTTAGAGGGAGCGACATTATATCCGACCATCTCGCGCTGAATCGGCTCAATATCCTGGAAAGCCCCTACGGAAGATTAGCGAGATGGGCGCTCGAACTTCAACAGTATCAATACGACGTCCACTATAGAGCAGGGAAACAAATCGTGGTTACCGACGCCTTGTCCCGGCAGCCTTTGGAAACGCTAGCAAGGATCAAAGAGGACGCAGAAACTTGCCCCCTGGCTCTCACGAAGGCTTCAGCAAACCAAAGAAGAACATGATAAATACCCAGACTACGTCTTCGATAATGGAGAACTCTACAGGCATCTGGGTCGCGGAGCCGACGATCACGACCGCGTGCCATGGAAACTGTGCGTCCCAAAGAGTTCTCAAGGAATGCCATGATCAGCCCACGGCAGGACATCTCGGCATTCGGAAGACCATCACCCGGATCGCACAGCGATATTATTGTCCCGGCCTATATCGAGATGTGAAGAAGTACGTATGCAGCTGCTTGAGCTGTCAAAAGTTAAAGGCACTGCAGCGAAAGCCCGTGGGTAGAATTCTCACCCTCAGGGCGAACCTTTCGCCACGCTATGCCCCGACTGCGTGGGGCCACTGCCCCGATCAAAACGAGGAAACACCATGCTACTGGTATTTTTTGACATCTTCTCGAAATGGGTTGAATAAGTGCCACTCGGGCAATCTCCGCCGCCGACAATGGCGCCCCACGGTGGGCTCATTAGTACTGCTCCATCACCTATCACATGCTGCCGACGGCTTTGCTGCAAAATTGGCCCCAAAATATGACGGACCATTCAAGGTCAAAGGCCTTTTGTCAGCAAATACCGTAAAGTTACAACACCCCGGCAGTCAAAAACAAAAAGTAGCGAACATCAACGACCTTAAAAAATACCACGACACGATGGACAGCTATTCCGCCGATGATGCGAACGAGACCAGTGGTACTACTGACCCACTGCCGAATGCAAACCATCTATAGCAGCAGAAATTCCGGCGCCACCGAGCCAAACGACCACCGCCTCAAACACCCACCAGGCAGAAAGGTGGGGTTGTAACGGACCATTGACCATTCCCACACCGTAACCCACTTATCAAAAACCCCACACCAAGCACTTCCTAGTTCTAAGACGGAACTGCGCACTCAGCAGCCCCACATACCAGGTGCTAGCATTAAATGGCGTGAGCCGCCGATCAATCGGGGCAGTCTATCAGCCAACAATATCGGCAGTTCATCCGACGTCCATCACACCACTAGGCAATCTAATCGCCAGCCGCATCGACACTTCACCGACACTAATTTCATGATAATTGACATTTGTATGTATTTAAGTGCAACTCTAGCGAAGTGACTCATGTGCGAAATTTATTAGTCAGGTTAGGAATGAAAGCGCCAAATGGTGAATGGCGCTTTCATTCCTAACCGGACTAATAAATTATCGCACATGAGGTAACTCATGTCTTCGATCAAGATCAAAGCCCGAAATGTCGAAATGATGATAGCAATTAATGTGCGTATCTGCCTTGGAAATGCAGAGATAATGGCTTCAGAGTGTCGTTTCCCAATGGGTATCGTTTTCTAGTAAATTTAGTTCTTCACATGAAGCAAAAAGTTCGCGCAAACTGATATGATTTGGCAGACCGCAAAAAAACTGGTCGATGTTGTCGTTGGAGTTGTTTGAGCACGTTGAACAACATTCGAAGCCGTGAATTATACAGAGGTGGTCAAAAGTATTTACACAACAAGCTTTTTTTTTAAGGTTCAACTTGAATTGCTTATTGCTGCTGTTGTTGTACGCCGATTTCAAAAATACAGTTATTGTCGTGTTTGTACATCTAGGCAGAACTAAATGAAAAGAGAATCAAAAAAATAACTGTTCATTTGCCAAAAATATACGCATTTGAACTGATGCTCACCTGTTGACAAAAGTATTTACACACATTTATTTCTTGTCAAAATTATTTACACACTAATTTTTTTATTGATTTTTGAGTTTTGTATTGAATTTAAACAAAATATTTTATAATCATATGATTAAACCAACTAATAGCTAGTTGCTCCGCCTTTGGCATCTATGACTGATTGGATCCTTGCTGGTATGGACAGGACTAAGTTGTGCGCATACTCGAGATTTATTTTTGATCAAATTTCCTTAATTTCGGCTATAGTATCGTCGCGCCGCCGATTTCCATTAACCATCCTCTGACTCTTAACGAAAGCCCATTCATTTTCGATAATGTTCAGATTGAGATCCAGGGAAGTACATACAGCCTGATTTATATCTTTTCAGGAACTTTTTTTGGTATCCGACCCTTGTGGAATAGGACATTGTCCTGCTGTAGGATCCAGTCATACGTAGGGAATAGCCTATTTGCTAAGGTGAATGTATGATCATTTAAGATATAGAGTTATCCAGTTTGATCTATTGTACCCTCTAAACTTGTAGTAGCTTAAACAGCCCCTGAACATCACCGTGCCACCACCAAACCTGTTAATTGGCTGGACGGCGTTAGCCTTTAGTTTTTTTTGGAGATGCATTAAATCCTTGCTAAAGGATGCAGCTTCATCTGTCCAGAAAACATCAAACCAGAACTCAAGAGGCTTCTTTTTGTACTCCAAGGCAAATGCGAGACGTTTTTTCTATTTTGTTGGGGTAATGTTAACTACTTTACGAACAATATAGGAGTAAATGTCTGTTTGAGGGGCCAAGCTTTTTTGGCACCTATTTATTTCCAAATTCAATTAAAACAGCACGATTCGAAACGTTATAAAATGTTTATTTATACAGGCGGCTAGCGAAAGCCAATTGCTCGCTCTTTTGCCAGGCCAGATAAACGTACACACGGGGCTCGGTATGCAACCTATGCGGAGAGAGATTAGCATAGAACTACTTTAGGCAACGACGGTCGTTAATTTTACATTAACTTGACGTTTAAATTAGCCGCTGTCCCGAACATACTCCCCCCGTTGGAAGCTCGCCTTTCAACTGACTTCTCAAGGCGCAGCAAGCACAGCCGAGTAACAGCCCTCCTGATGGTTCCTGAGGCCGTCCTTAAGTCAGCCACGCGGCACACTCCATTCTTGCCTTTGACGACGTCGACCCAGTCAGTGGCCAACGCATTGGAGGAAGATTCCCGTCCTTCACCAGGACGACATCGTTCACGCAGAGGTTTTGCGCAGCCGTACGCCACTTCGAGCGCTCCTGCAAAAGAGTCAGATACTCTTCGCGCCAGCGCCTCCAGAATGTCTGCTGAAGTTGAGTGACCCGCTGCCAACCATCCAGACGATTGTAGTTGAGCTTCGTTAGGTCAGGCTCAAGAATTGCTTCGTGCGGGCCCCCCAAAACCAGATGAGCAGGCGTCAACACATCCAAGTCGTCAGGATTTTCTGAAAGCGAGAGCAAAGGGCGAGAATTCACAATTGCCGTGATCTGGCAGATCAAGGTGCGCAGCTCGTCGAAGCTAAGGACGGATGTCCAAACTGAGCGGTACAAGTGATGCTTGGCGGTCTTCACGGCCGCTTCCCACAATCCTCCAAAGTGCGGAGAGCGCGGCGGGATAAAATGCCAGTCGATTCCGTCAGCCAAAACAAGATTCATGGACCTCCTTCATGTGCGAGTCGCTTAGGAAGAGCCTCTTTAGTTCCAGAAGCTCGTTCTTGGCTCCAACGAAGTTGTTTAATGCGCCTAGGAACGATGCGGTGGTCAGATCCCTAACTAGCTCCATGTGAATGGCCTTAGACGTGAAGCATATAAACGCGCCTATGTAACATTTGATTGGAGGCCTAGTGCGGATTTCTGACCGGTAGAAAACGGTCCACAATAGTCCACTCCAGTTATTTCGAAGGCCCGGGATCCTTCCAGACGCTCCTTTGGCAAGTCTCCCATTATGTGTTCAACGATGCGTGGCCTCGTCCTGAAGCATCTCACACACAATCGAATTTTGGCAAGCAAGGCGCGAGGTCCGGCATGGAGTCTCCGTTGATGATAATAGGTTATCACTGCAGCCGTCACGGGATGTTCCTTGGGCAGAATAAGCGGGTGCTGAGCGTTAAATGGGAGCGATGAGTTGCCGAGCCGACCTCCAACTCGAAGCAAACCAGCCGGATCGATGAACGGAGAGAGCGAACTGATGGAGCTAGACTTCCTGACTGGCCCATTGTGCCTAATCTCCTTTATGTCCGACCACAAACTTGCCAACAGAACATGCCGAACTAGAAGATGCGTTCCCTGCAGAATGTCAGAAACCGTGAGCCCAGGATGCCTAAGACGAAGAGTGAATTTATGCATGTAAGCAAATGTGTGCTGCATGCCAAAGAACGAATTTGCAAATTTGCATCCGGGAGTAAGGTCAGCATGTGGAGAAACGATCAGCAATACACGCTTGCGAAGCTCAATGGTCGGAGTTTCAGAAACGGGAGATGCAGGCCACTCATCCTTGGAGCCATCGAAAACGACACGGAGTTTTGTCGTGGTACTGTCCTCCTTTAAAACGCAGTGATGAGGCAGAAAAATACTTGCAGCGGTTACTCGAGTCAGGATGGACTTCGGACATATGCTGCAAATCAATGTACTCCTTCATAAAAAATGAGTAACGATCTTTGAGCGTGGGATTACGATCCAGTTTTCGTTCCAAACTGAGGAAACGTCGGTACGCCTGAGTATAAGATTCTCCTAAGCGATCAGTATCATGCTTTTAAAGGCAACCTAACGGAGTCCTCCCCGATGGCAAACGTGAAAGGTGGCTTACGAAATGCGCCTCACAATCTACTTCTTCCTTTGTACTTAAAGCAGCCTCCACACAATCCTCGACTTCCCAAAACATACGAAGAGTTTGATCCAACCTTGCATTCATTCTAGCCTCCGAATCCGAAGAAATTTGAATTCCCAAAAGCGTCGAACTTGATACCCTCTGTCCACCTCCAGATACGATCCACCTAAGCCGGGTCTTCTGCAGAAGCGGGTAATCCGTCTATGAGCTTGATTTGCCCTACGCAGAGAAAGTCATAAAATATGCTCGCGCCTATGAGGAGATCTACTCGCTGACGATTAAAGAACGCAGGATCGGCAAGCTGAATATTGGAGGGAATGTTCCAATCGGCTACATTAACTGTCAGACTTGGTTGGCTATCTGTGATTGTGGGGGCGATGAGAGCAGTGAGCGTGGTCGAATAGCCCGATGTGCGGGACTGCATGCAAATGCTCACTGTGGATCCCTCAGTGGACACGCTAGTATCGCCAAGACCAGAGACAAGGTCAGACGATTGAGTTCTCCTAAGCTGAAGCTGCTGGGCGAACCTAGATGTCACGAGATAAAGCTGGGATCCTGAATCCAGAATGGCGCGACAAGGAACCAAAACGCCCGATCGATTCTTCACCAGAACGACAGCCGTAGCTAGCAGCACAACATCGGAGTGGAGACCTTGGGCAGCAAGAGAGGTAGACGCATGAGATGGCATACTGCCAGCAGAATCCTGAACTGGCGAAATATGTGCTGGTTGCACTGCACCTTCTGGAGGAGAAACAGCTGGGGAGCTTTGCGGTATGGATGAGTCGAAGTGCAATAAGGTATGATGCCTTTTTCCGTAAACACTGGCCACCGGTACATGCACGATTCCGATGACCCGAATTTAAGAAATTAAAACAAAGTGAAAACTTCTTCACTTCCTTATGACGAAGAAAGGGAGATAAATTTGTGAAAATTCTGCAGGAGTATATTCCGTGGCCCACTGAATGGCAGAAAGGCCATCCAGATTGGTTGGCGGAAGAGTTAGAGGCAACAAAATTCGTCGTTCTCTTTGTAGTGACCAGACGTGTTTTTTTTTTGCGCTCCGCTTCTTTCTCTTATATATTACAAACAACCGGTGTTTGGCCTAATAAATTTAATAATTTCACTCCTAATCTGATTTTCTATCAAAAACCGCGGGTGCATGGCTATTTTTTGTGTATAAACACGACGTTTTTAGCCAATTTTGTGCGGCGGGTAATTGTGTTTTGTTGTTGCTTACAGTAAGTAAGAAAATACATTTGGCCGCTCTTGTTTTAGCTTTTGTCTAGCAACTCTCTCTCTCTATCACCCAAACTAACTCTTCTTTCTCTCTCGCTTATAAACCTTTTGTGTAGTAGCTCTCTCACTTACAAGCTGTTGCACTAGTTCTCTCTCTTTTTTTTCCATTTCTTCTTTAAGCATAGCTTTTAGAAACTGCTTGTACTGTGGTCTGATTGCTATTTGTTTTAATCTTTCTTTTTGCCATTGAAAAAAAAAATTTAAAACTAATATGGAATTTTCAGTGGTCTGTGCAAAAAAAACCTGCAAGAAGCAGATCACTCACGATCAGCCGAACATACCTTGCTGGCTTTGCGATAGCGTAGTGCACGCAAAGTGTGCAGGTATTTCTGGCCGTGTGGGTGATGCCATCTCACAACGCAAACGGCTTGCATTATAGTTGCGAGGATTGTTGTGCGGTAGAAAGCGAAATGCGCTCGTTTATGAGGCAGACGAGGAGTGGCTTTAAGGAGCTTATCGTGGGCTTTAAAAGCAATACGATCGGCTCTTAGCCATGGACACTCAGTTCAGCAGTTTACAGCTGCTGTCTGGGTCTCCGCGGCGCAAGAAGTCCACTCCACGGACTTGCAGGTGCCAACTGCCTCACGCCCGCCGTCATCTGAAAAACTAACTCCGACCACTACGCCAGTGCAGCAGTTGATTTCGTTTGCTACTCCAAGGGCAACGATCGCAGCTGGTGATGCAGATTCGGTAGCCGAATGCATCGACTCGGAGAACATGCAGCCGACTGTAGCGTCCCTGTCCGTAGAGTCTTTACCAAACTTCATAGCCATCCCATCGATTACGAACCCACCAGTTGTTGAACGTCCGGGACCACCGGATCTTGCCAACACAGGTACCGCACCTGTGGTGCCAAAACCATTGGTGGGTGTCCCACCAAAGCGGCAAGTTTTAGTCTCTCGGCTTGCCCCTGATCGTACATATAATGATGTAACTGCTTTTATACAAAGCAAAATAAAATCCGAAGGCCTAAATGTGGAGAGGTTTAATTTCGCTTATGCCAGGGAGATAGCTTCTTTTAAGATAAGCGTCTCCCCATCTCATTCGACACCATTTGCTCTGCCAATTTTTGGCCGGAGCACTTGGTTGTGAAAGAGTATAAGGCTAAGAAGAAGAATAGGCCCCCATAACTCTCCCCGGCAGTCAGACCAGTCTCTATATACGAGCAGCACCTGTCCGCTTTAAAAAACTGTTTCTTCCTCGCTATCAGATAAAGACCACATGATAGTTCTGGGGATTTCAATTTGCCAGGCACTGTTTGGTCTTCGGTAAACGAGTCGAATAACCTTGTGCCCATATCACGACATGACTTTATTGACGGCTTGCTAGACGTGTCCCTGTCTCAAGTCAACCATGTGAAAAATTCCTTGGGACGATTGCTCGATCTCTGCTTCGTCTCGGATCCGACCATAGCGCTGTTAACCCGAGCCCTTCCGCTCACTATACCTGAAGACTCCTACCATCCTACTTTCGAAGTATCGGTCGATATTGGACCTTCTGTATCGGATCGATCAAATAAGCTTTCTAAACGTGTCCGCTGCTTTCGTAAGGCCGAGTTTACGAAGCTTAATAGCCTTATTAGGGATTTCATGATTGGTCCGCTCTGTACTTGTGCACTGACGTTATAAAGCTAGGTACACACGATGCAAACAATTTGCAGCAAGTTGAAAATAGTTTGCAGCAAAAGTTTGCACAAATGTTTACACCTATGCAAATATTGCAAGCAAATTTCTTGCTTCAATCAATTTTTGTTTTGCACGCAAACTTTTGCATGGCTATTTCGTGCAATATATTGCGTTAATGTCTACACGTGTTTTCATTTTTTTATTTGCAGTGCTTGCAAGTGACACTCATTTGCAAGTTCTGTTGTTTTGTGAGAGTCAAGGAATAACGACGTGTTTATATTATTATTATTATGTCGGCACAAAATCGAGAATTGCTGCTATTGCTATATTAGCAATTTTAATTAAACGTCAAAAAAAAAATGAGAAGATTGAGTCTGCAAAAAAAAAGAAAGTGTTGGGTGAAAGAGTTCCAAAAGAGATGAAAAAAGGAGTGCATCAGAACCTTTAAAAAGAGCTACAAAATGGAGATGAAACAAATTTTTAATAAATTTAAGCGCATCAAAAAACTCCCATTTGCTGGTATAATTGTCCGATGTACCCTGGCCACTCTTCTTTTGCTTCACTCTGCGCACTTCTTGCAAAAATGGAGTACGCAAATGATGAATTTTTTGTTTTTATTTCTTCATTACTAATGTCAAATTTTTCAGCAATTTCGCGATAAGCATTTTGCTTTTTATACTTATTTTTCTTGTCTGCTGACGAGACATCCCATTAAACAGAATAATTTTCGTATAAATTAATTAATTTTATCGTTTTCTCGCGATCCCACATGTTTCTTGCTTGATGCAATATTGCGACTGAAAGCAAACAGCACATGCAAACAAGCAAGCAACTGACGCAACCAAGACAACGGTAAAAAAATGTATACAGACGACAAGCAAAAAAAATATTGCTGCAAAAAAAATGTGTGCAAGTTTTTTGTTTGCAGCAAAAATGTTTGCACTCGTGTTTATACGTGCAAATTTGATTTCAGCAATCAACTTGCTGCAAATTGTTTGCATCGTGTGTACCTAGCTTTAAAAGGCACAAACATTTTCTATAATGTACTTGACACACTCTTTTGATTCTTGTGTCCCATATTTTTGTCCGAATAGATCTGGGAAGCCCCTTGGTTTACCAAAGAGCTATCCAGTCTAAAAACATCAAGTCAAGACTTTATAAAAATTTCAAGAAGTTGGCTCTCCTTCTTCTCTCTCTCGCTATGTAATAGCTCGGTCAAATTTCACCATTGTAAACGCTCAATGCTACAAAAATTACCTAGCTCGATGCAGTATGCGCTTTTCTCAGGACCCTAAACAGTTTTACAGCTTCGTAAACAGCAAGCGTAAAACGTCCGCACATCCATCCTCGCTATCATTTCATAATTCGTCGGCAAACATGATCAGGCCATTGCCGATCTTTTTGCACAATTTTTTCAAACAACCAATTCCCATGAAAGCTACACTGGTCAGCCGTATCCATACAGTTTACCAAGATCGAACGGCATTTTCAGCCCTACGTTAAATGAAAGCTCACTGCTTCAGGATCTTCGACTAGTTAAGCCGGTGTTCTCACCAGGTCCTGACGGAGTCCCCGCCTGTGTACTCAGGTACTGCGCCGACGCTCTGTGTGGACCCTGCTTAAACTATTCACCCTATCCCTTAACTCCTCCTATTTCCCTCCGATCTGGAAGGAATCGTTTATTATTCCTCTCCATAAGAAAGGTAGTAAGTCTGACGCAATGAATTACAGAGGTATATCAAAGTTATCCGCTATTCCAAAAATGTTTGAGAAAAATTTTAACCCCGCACTTGCAACATCTCTGCAAATCACTTATATCTCCAGCTCAGCACGGATTTATAAGGCGACGATCAACAACTACAAATTTACTAGAGTTTACCTCTTTTTTATTATTAAAGGCTTCCATGGTAACATGCAGACGGGTGTCATTTACACCGATTTCAGTAAAGCATTCGACTCTGTAAACCATTCCGTTTTAGCACAAAAACTTGAAATTTTAGGGTTTCCGCCCAATCTTTTTGAAATGGATTTCAAGCTACCTTTGCTCTAGGTGTCAAAGATTCCTCTTCAAAAACTCCTTGTCTTCACTTGTTCAGGTTACCACAGGAGTACCACATTGCAGCCATCTTGGCCCCCTACTTTTCACACTCTTCATTAATGACCTGCCTTTAATATTAACAAACTCTCGAGTACTCATGTATGCGGATGACGTTAAACTCTGTGTCCAGTATAAGGACATCTCATTTCACTCTCGCTTGCAATCCGATCTCAACAACTTTTAGTCATGGTGTTGTGCAAATATGTTACACCTGAATGCCTCGAAATGTAAAGTATTGACATTGCATCGCTCCAGCCCCTTGTTGGCTTCTTACACCCTCTGCAGTGGTTCTCTTGAATTACTTGAACTCTTCCCTTGAGAGAATTACATTGGTTGATGATCTTGGTGTTAAACTAGACCCAAAGTTAAAATTTTCTGAACATATTTCTACCATGTTAAATAAAGCCATGGGTGTGCTTGGGTTTATAAAAGAGGTGGTCAAAGGAATTTGACGACCCCTATATAACGAAGACTCTCTATATTTCACTTGTTCGTCCGATTTTAGAGTACGGCTCGTGTGTGTGGTGTCCTCAGTACAAAGTACACCAAGACCGTATAGAATCAGTCCAGAAAAACTTTTTACTTTTTGCTCTGCGTGGCCTCAACTTAATAGATCTTCCATCCTTACTTAATCGTAGAAAAATGTTTGGTGTGATTTTCATGCACAACTTGATCAGGGGTGACATCGACAGCCCTGACTTGTTGAGCCGCATAAACTTCACGATTCCTATTAGATCCTCTAGAAATTTTATTCCTTTGTACCTTCCACTGTGTAGATCGAATTATTCCTTGCATTAACCGTTTCGGATCTTATGCTCGGATTATATTTCGTTCTACCATATAATATCTACCACTAAATCACTTCCTTAAATCACTAATACTAACATACCTTGCACGTAATTAGTAATATTTTTTTGTAACTTTCCATGTTTAGCGTTGTGTTTAGCCCTAATTTTTCCTCGAATATTAGTCTAACACCTATCTTTCCTGCATGTTCGCGATCGGTTTCGGTACTCGTGTCGCGCGTAATGCGGCAGCGCCCCTCGGTCGGTTGGGCGGGAGGAGGGCTGCGTATCTGCCTGGGATCCGCGCGTAACAGGCTTCGGCTTGGTGTCGCATGGGCCACTTGATGGTGCAGTCATTGCACATCAACGTCCTAAAGTAAAGTTTTCTTTGGATGTGTATACTGGCTTTTTCCCACCAGAGCGCTACCAGCGTGTGTCGCTACAGCGTATTGCACGTTCTCCATCTTCTGGCATCTCTTTTCCAGGAAATCGTAAAACTCCCCAGCTGTGGGTATCCTTTCCGATGACGCAGTCTCCTCCCATTTGGCTTGTGTCTTAGCATCTAGCTTTTGTAGCAGCATGTGAATTATCATGCATCCAGATATCCCCTCAGCACTTCCCAATGTCTGCAGGGCACGCGTATGCAAGTTGACTGCGTCTGAGAACTCCCGAAGCCTTTTAGCAGAAGGCGAATCTACCTTCTTGAGCCCAAGAATCTCCTTGATGTGTGCCTGGAAAACAAGTCGTATGTTATTAAAGCGTTTGCTAAGTATATCCAGAGCCACACGATAATTGGCACTGGAGAGCTTCAAAGATCGAACCGAATCCAGGGCCGCATCCGAGAGACATGAGCGAAGATGTTGGAACTTCTCGATTTCACTGAGGTCCGGATCTCCTTCGATGACCGAATTGAACACTGCAATAACATCCGCATATTCCACATAGCCGCCGGAGAAGCTAGGAAGCTTAAGCTCAGGAAGCCGCTGCTTGTGTGCCATGATGATGGTATGACCTCCAGAGTTGTTTGGCAGGCTAGTGGAATGAGCGGCTACGCGTAGGTGTCCTAATTCGAGAGCCGAAAGTAGCTCAGCTTTCAAAGAAATGAACAGGGCATCGAATGTTTCACGCAGCTCACTTCCAATCTCGTTTTCATCCAGCGATTCCAGTTCATTATGGGACTTGTTGAACTCCTCACGCATTTCCGCCAACATATCGAGGCGCACATCTATTTCGGACGCATTTAGTTTATCAATTTTATTTCCCGAGAATGACTCGCCAAGACGGTGCAGGCGATCATGCAGGGACTGAACTTTACGTTTGTAAAGCCTCAGCCTTTTTCACCCATCGCAATATTTTCACCCGCGACTGTATTCGGCTCGTTGTCCATACTAAGCGGTGTAATGCAAATAAAACAACGGAAAATGTAAGACCGCTTAAGCGACGTCGAACAGAGCGGGAGCGAGAATGGAAGAATGAAAAGTCAAGAACCGCGGCTGCAGCGGCGCAGGGCAATAGAGATTAGGCGATACAGCAACGGAATATTCGACAACCGCAGTCTCACTGAGCTTGCACTTTAACTGTTTTTATTGGCACAAAATGTAATTGCTTGTAGTTACACTGCACAGCAAATATGTTGTTCGATTTTTAATAGTTTTAACAAAACACGATTTAAATTGCAGTTAAATCACGTCGGGGTCACCAATGTTTGAGGGGCCAAGCTTTTTGGCACCTAATTATTTCCAAATTCAATTAAAACAGCACGATTCGAAACGTTATAAAATGTTTATTTATACAGGCGGCTAGCGAAAGCCAATTGCTCGCTCTTTTGCCAGGCCAGACAAACGTACACACGGGGCTCGGTATGCAACCTATGCGGAGAGAGATTAGCATAGAACTACTTAGGCAACGACGGTCGAGCAAAGCTAGAGCCGAAGCGGCAGGTGCAGAGCGCCCTTTAACAGAGAGAAGCGCAGCAGCACTGCCGAACGCTGGAGACGACATAAGTTTAGGTTTTTACATGCTCTTATACAAATACATAATTTTACATTAACTTGACGCTTAAATTAGCCGCTGGCCCGAACAATGTCAACTTCTTTTTATTATGTGTCGCAGCGTACTTTTGTTGATATTTTTTCCAAATATCATTTTCGAAGCTGCGTCAATTTTAACGGGACTTATAGTGGGATTAGTAAGTACAACTCCCAGTGTGTATCTGAAATCTCTTGGGTCCAACGCAGGTTTTCGGCCAATTGTCTTTTAATTTTTAAAATTTCCAAGATTTAACTAAATTGTATACAGTTTTGCGCGATATTTTGTAAAACTCAGCTTATTTAGATACAGAAGTCTGTTTTAATTTAAGTTACAATCTCGGCTCAATACTCTATTGATAGCTCCTTAGTTTTTGTAAATTTACTAATTAAATTCTCTACTTTTCTCGTTGAATTAACTATTAACAGTTAGCTGAACCTATAATTAAGAGATCACCATCAACTAGAACTTCAATAACTCAATGCAAATTAACAAATAATCTCGAATTTGCATTGTGTAAATAATTTTGACGCTAAAAAAATTTGTGTAAATACTTTTGACAACTGGTAAGCATCAGTTCAAATGCGTATATTTTTGGCAAATGAACAGTTTTTTTATTCTCTTTTCATTTAGTTCTGCATAGATGTACGAACACGACAATAAATGTAATTTTGGAATCTGAGCACAACAACAGCAGCAATAGGCAATTAAAGTTGAACTTTGAAAAAAGCTCGTTGTGTAAATACTTTTGACCACCTCTGTACTCTTTGACCATTCTCCAGATGCACCGCCAAATGTAAAACAGACGTTCATGAATATGACATGCGAACTTTGTGTTATTTGTGTTAACGTCAGACCAAAAAACAAAAAATGTGGTTTACCAAAGAGCACTTCAATGAAACGGATTTCGTATTTACTTTGGATTCACTATCATTTACTTAAAGAAGTTCAACTAAATAACACTACATTTTTGTAATCGAAATTAATTCATTACTGTTCTGAAATGAAATACAATTTTTCCTTTTCAAATATAAAACAAACAAAAATTGTTCTTCATCTTTTTAATCACCAAACGAAACGAAATGTTACATAAAACGAAGCCATCTGGTGGCGAAACGGAGTTCGCCGAGTTTGCTAGTACTATATAAATATGATTCTCATTCGTTATACCTTTATCTATATTCTATACTCTGTAGTAAAAGTAAAAAAAAACATGGAAGCATATATAAATTCATTAATTTTGAAACCCAATTTTAATATATTCTAAATTTAGTCGTCCGTCCTCAAACAAGCAGGATCAAAGTGGCCCGATGAAAACTGGATAAACACATTATAGGGTCTAAACTGTCCGATTTACCTGTATAGCATAGGTTGGAAGGGTAGACAAGAGAGAGGTACCCGATGACACCTGAGTTTCTCACAATTTGAATAGAGTATTTGATACGCATATCTCCAGAATCTACAACTAATACATAGTTCAATTAATTCATTTAGTTCAGTGTAACCTGGTTATACCCGTACTCGAAGAGTAAAAGCTTATATTGTATTTGTGGTAAAAGTGGATGTGTGTAACATAGAGAAGAAAGCGTTTCCGCCCCCATAAGGTATAAATATTCTTAATCAACATCAATAGCCGAGTCTATGTGTGTCTGTCAGTCCGTCCGTCTTGTTTGTCGCCAATTGCTCGAAGGCTATAGGAGCTAGAGTAACCAAATAGGAGAGAGTAGAGAGAACCCTGATAATCCGGCGAGCTAAGTCAGAGCATAGCTAGAGGTGCACGCGAAATCTTTTTGTATTATTTTGGGTAAATGACATTTATCCCAAACCTGCACGCTGCAAGGCTAATTTAAACGAAATACGTAACGTTTTGAGTCGCGCAAAAGGAACGGTTGCTTTTATTAAACAGTCCATCATTAGCTGAAATTAACAAATGAGTTTGCCAAGGCTAACCTACCCCTTCGATGTGGTTACTCATTCTGTCGCTCACTCGCACTTTGCTAGAAAAATTGAAAGAGGTCGCCACGAAAAGTTACATAAATCATAAGCTCACACATACACATTTGCTGACTGAGTACCGAGTAGAAATGTAGCGTTACCGCTCTCTTTTTAGCTTTTAGAAAAGTTTTTGAGCCTGCTCTTGACTACAGTCTACACGAAACTTAATATCAATTACATCATGCAGAGACCCAATTCGGATTACTTGATGGAATCTTCTGGTCAAGTGATAATAACTTACCTAAGGCAACAAACAATCAAAGGGTATCAAATGCTTCGGTCTTTTTTTCAAGGCCTACTTTTCTGTTTTCTCTGATGATACAAACACAGGCGTACAAAAAGTTCAAAACTTTTTTATTCCAAGCCGTCAGCTCACTGTAGTTGTTGCCTATGCACACATACATATGTACATATGTATATATATGTACGTGCGTACGTATCTGTATTATGTTTGTATATGTACATACGGCTAGTAAGTATACTGGAACAGCTCAAAGTGTCACAATGTTAACGCATGCTCGCTAAAATTCGTTGGAAAGGTCGCTTTCGAATACGAAAATGCCTCAGTCCATATAAATTGCTTGCAACCGAGCGCACTTTCAAATGTACTGGCAACTGTGTTGGCAACTGTGTTGGCTTTATGGGCGTGTGTTATTTTTGTTAACAAGTTCGTGAAACCATAAAAGATTCAAGACCAGAATTTTAATTATTGAAGTAATATAAACTTCGTTGCATTATGGAAAAGTTACACCAGTATCAGGGCACCACAGGGCGCTTTCATCAATTAAGGGACCATATTAAAGAAATATTCGAAGACTTTGGTAATGAAGATTCGACTAATATACTACAAAGAGCTAAACAAACCGCTTTGGGGCAGCTTAAAGGAAACACAAGTGCTAATAAGGATTACTCACACATATTCAGGTAATCAAATTAAATTACAAAAATAAGGCAAAACTTTTTCCTTAACATTATACCTGTTTAGGATTAAATATATTATTGTAACTATTTATAACCCGTTATCCAACCAACAAAATCCAACTTTTTTTTTCCTTAAGGAACCAAACTAAATTTTGTTAAAATTTTTTTAGTGAATTACAGAACTATTTTTTTCTACGGCACAACTTTTTTTGGAAAAGTTTTTAAAAAGCGTATTGTTTTTGTATGCTTTTTTTTCAGAGGTAGCTCATTCTTCTTCACATAACTTAAGTTTCTTACATATGAATCTATTGAACTTTACTATTATAAAAAGCTGATAAATAAAGCTATAAAGTGGTCGAAACACTTTGTATATTCAGATTACCGTCTGGGAAATATAAGGCTTTCAAATGCAAAATTTATGTTTTTTCAGCGCTTTATTATACCCGTACTCGAAGAGTAAAAGGGTATATTATACTTGTGGTAAAAATGAGTGCCTGTAACACAGAGAAGTAATCGTTTCCGATCCCATAAATTATATTTATTATTTCTCTTTAGAACGTTGATGTGCAATGACTGCAACATTAAGTGTCCCATGCAACAACAAGCCGCAGCCCTCCTCCCGCACAACCGAACGAGTGGCGCAGCTGCAGGAAAGATAGGTGTTAGACTAATATTCAAAACAAAACGAGAAAGAATCTGCTTTTATACCCGTACTCAGTCTGTACACATGTGTGATTTATGTGGAATTTTCAAATGTTGTATCAGTTTTAACATTTTACATTTTTTTTTCCTGAATCTGTCATCTTCATCTACATCAGTTCTCACAACACACACGTGAGTGTGAGAGAATCAGTAGCGGCTATCAACCTTAATAAAAATGTATATTTTGTTGCGGGGGCAACCCCGCAAAGGAGACTCGTTGCTGAAAATTAATTTCATCATTGTGGCTATAATAATGATCCGTAGATCTGGTAGATCTGATCATTCCCTACGATACTGCATTTTTCGTTTTTTATGTATCTTCAAAATTATGGACTTTCGTCTTTTGAGAGGGCGGTAGGGGACGTGGCGAAATTTTGAAATACACTTTTTTCAGGTTTGGTATCACAGGAGTCTTGACAGAAGGTTTGGTTGGTCTAGCTCTTATAGTCTCTGAGATCCAGGCTACCCAAAATACGAAAAACCAAATCGACTCGTTTTTGTGTGAGTGCGAAAGAGAGGGAGCGAAGTTTTTTTCGTATGTTTTTTCTCTATTGTGGCTATAATAATGATCCGATTCGATTCAGATTTAGGTCCCTGATAGATAAGGTCTTTCTCTATGATACTGCATTTTTAGTTTTTTGTTATATTCAAAATTGTGGACGCCACAGATGTGCGCCCGTTGTGGGGGCGGAAGTGGGCGGGCCGAAATTTTGAAGCACTTTTCTAGGAGTGGGATATCACTTCAGTCTGGAAAAAATTTGATTGGTCTAGCTCTAATAGCCTTCGAGCAATGACTGCAAAACAAGACGGATGGACAGACGGACGGACAGACATGGCTTTATCGACTCAGCTATTGATTCTGATCAAGAATATATACTTTATGGGGTCGGAAACGCCTCCTTCTGTGTGTTACACACATCCACTTTTACCACAAATACAATATACCCTTTTACTCTTCGAGTACGGGTATAAAAATTCTTGGCTTAATAAGTAAACCTCTAAAATTCTTGTAGGTAACTCAAAGATAGGAAGTTAGTTTTTGGATGGATTGAAGTAGAGCTGAAAGATGTGGATGGACCACTTGCCTGACTTCTAGGGATAGTTATGGGGGGCCTATTCTCCTTCTTAGCCTTGTACTCTTTTACAACCAAGTGCTCCGTCCTAAAAATTGACAGAACAAATAGTGACGAAATGAGATGGAGGTCTCCATAACTTATCTTAAAAAAATATCACTCCCTGGCATAAGAAAATATAAACTTTTCCATCTTTAAGCCATCGGCTTTTTTTTTTTTCCTTTAGGACATTGATGTGCAATGACTGCGCCATCAAGTGGCCCATGCGACACCAAGCTGAAGCCTATTCGGCTAAACACAACGCTAAACATGCAAAGTTACAAAAAATATTACTTATTATGGGAAAGGTATGTTAGTATTAGTGATTTAAGTAGAGGAAGTGAATTAGTGGTGGATATTATATGGTTGAACAAATTATAATCCGAGCATAAAATCCGAAACGGTTCATACAAGGAATAATTCGATCTACACAGTGGAAGGTACAAAGGAATAAAATTTCTAGGAATCGTGAAGTTTATGCGGCTCAACAAGTGAGGGCTGTCGAAGTCACCCCTGATCAAGTTGCGCATGAGAATCACACCAAGCATTTTTCTACGATTAAGTAAGGAAGTTAGGTTTATTAAGAGCAATCTACGAGAGTAAGAAGGCAGTCTCACACCTTCATCCCAGTTGAGGCCACGCAGAGCAAAAAGTAAAAAAGTTTTTCTGGACTGATTCTATACGGTCTCGGTGTTCTTTGTACTGTTGGCACCATACACAAGAGCCGTACTCTAAAATCGTACGAACAAGCGAAATATATATAGTCAAATTCCTTTGACCACCTCTTTATAAACCCAAGCACTCCCATGGCTTTATTTACCATGGTAGCAATCTGTTCAGAAAACTTTTAACTTGGGGTCTAGTTTGACACCAAGATCATCAACCAATGTAATTCTTCAAGAGAAGAATTCAAGTAATTCAAGATAACCTCTGCAGAGGGTGTAAGGAGCCAACAAGGGGCTGGAGCGATGAAATGTCATTACTTTACATTTCAAGGCATTCAAGTGTAACATATTTGCACAACACCATGACTAAAAGTTGTTGAGATCGGATTGAAAGCGAGAGTGAAATGAGATGTCCTTATACTGGACGCAGATTTTAACATCACCCGCATACGTGATGTCTCGAGAATTTGTTAATACTGAAGGCAGGTCATTAATGAAGAGTATGAAAAGTAGGGGGCCTAGATGGCTGCCCTGTCGTACTCAAGTAACCTGAACAGGTGAAGACAAGGAGTTTTTGAAGAGGACTCTTTGAGACCTTGAGAAAAGGTAGTTGGAAATCCATTTCAAAAGATTTGGTGGATTTTAGGAGTAGCGGATAAATTCGATGTACCTTTGTAATTCATTGCGTCAGACTTCCTACCTTTCTTATGGAGAGGAATAATAAACGATTTTTTCCAGATAGGATGAATAGTTTAAGCAGGGGTCCACACAGAGCGTCGGCACAGTACCTGAGTACACAGCTGGAGACTCCGTCAGGACCTGGTGAGAACACCGGCTTAACTAGTCAAAGATAATGAAGCAGTGATCTTTTTCATTTAAGAAGGGACTGTAAATGCCCTACGATCTAGGTTAACTTTATGGAGACGGCTGATGGGATGCTGACGTTTGTGGGACTGCCGTTGGATTTTTTTTCGCTTGGGGTTCTTCGGGGAGTGAGTTTTTGGGTCGAGTCGTTGGTGGTTTTGCTGGTGCTGCAGTTGGCCTGGTGACGGAGATTTGGGGTATGGTTTCGCTGAAACAGCATCGCAGAACTTGAGTGCAGCGTATTGGCTCGGGTTGTAGGTGGCGCGCTTTTGCTAACATAGCATTGCGGAACTTGAGTGCTGTGTATTGGGTCGGGTTGTATGTGACCTATTAGGCGCGCTTTTGCTAACATGCATCGCGGAAATTGATTGCGGTGTATTGGGTCGGGTTCCGTGTAGTGTGGTTTAATTGTCTTAGTTTTATGATACTATGATACTAGTAGGGGTTATGGTCAGTTACACCCCCCACTTTCTTCCGGGTGGATGAAAGGTGGTGGTCGTTGGTTCGGTGGCGTCGGAATTTCTGCAGCTATAGGTGGTTTGCATTCGGCAGTGGATCAGTAGTACCCCATGTGTCGTTTGCTTCATCAGCGGAATCACTGTCCAACGTGTCGTGGTATTCTTTTAGGTCGTTCATTTTCGCAACTTTTTGTTTTGACTGCCGGGGTGTTGTAACTTTACGATTTTGGCTGACGTAAAGCCTTTGACCTTGAAGGGCCCTTCATATTTTGGGGCTAACTTTGCGGGGAAGCCGTCGACTTCATTAGATAGGTGATGTTGGCGGATCATTACTAGCGATCCCACCGTGGGGCGCCATTGTCGGCGGCGGAGATTGTAGTGACCAGATTGTTCTTGACTTGCCCGTTGGATGTTGTTCCGCACTATCGCGAATACTTCTTTAAGTCGCGTTGCCTTCGCGTGTGCTGTGGCCGGGGGTCTTCCTGCCCCTGGTGTGACTTCGTCGTACAGTGCTCCAGGTAAGCGAGGTTCTCTCCCGTTTAGTAGGAATGCGGGGCTGAAACCAGTGGTTTCGGAGACGCTGTAGTTGATTGCCAGTGAAATCTCGGGTATCAGCTCATCCCATGTGTTTTGGTGGTCCTCCACGAATTGGGCAATCATGGTCTTCCCCGTCCGATTGGCTGGTTCCGTTGGGTTTCCTTGGGGGCAGTACGGTGCGGTGTGTAGCAGATTCACGCCGGCTGTTTACAGAAACGTGCGAAATGAGCGGCTGGTGAACTGCGTTCCGTTGTAGCTGTGGTAGCTTTCTTAAGTGACACTAGTTCGGTCCATTTCGGGAAGGTGTCGAAAAATACCAGTAGCATGGTGTTTTCCTCGTTTGAATCGGGGCAGTGGCCCCACGAAGGCGGCGCATAGTGTGGCGAAAGGTTCCTTTGCCCTGCGGGTGAGCATCTTACCTCTTGCTAGCGTTTCCAAGGGTTGTCGAGACAGGGCGTCGGCAACCACGTTTTGTTTCCCTGCTCTATTCCCTGTTGAAGTTCGAGCGCCCATCTCGCTACTCTTCCGTAGGGGGCTCTCCAGAGTGTTCAACCATTTCAGCGCGAGATGGTCTGTTATAACGTCGAACCGGTATCCCTCTAGGTAGCATCGTAGTTTTCGGATTGCCCAAATGACAGCCAGGCATTCCTTGTCGGTGGCGGAGTAGTTTCCTTCGGCCTGGTTCAAGCGTAGGTTGCCTATGCCAAGGTTACTTGCATCGGTTTGCAGTGAGAACTTTACGTTGAAATGGGCAAGCAAGTACAGGAGCGGTCGTGAGTAGTTCCTTTAGATGGTCAAAGGACGCTTTGTGTTCGGCGGCCCATGTCCATGTTTTTCCTTTCTTGAGTAGCTGAGACATTGGTTGGACGACTGTAGCAAAGTTGGGCACGAATCTTCGGTACCAGGATGCCATTCCGATGCATTGCCGTAGTTCCTTCAGGTTCGTGGGTGGCTTGAGTTCTTTGACGGACGCAATCTTGTCGGGGTCCGTGTGGATACCTTCTTCGCTGATCACGTGACCAAGATATTTGGTGCACTTTTCCGCGTTTATCCGCAGGTTCGCTTTCCGAAGGCGAGACAGGACTATCTCCAGGTTGGGTCGGCGGTCCTCGAAGTCTCATCCGACTACGACAATGTCGTCCAGATATGCGAATGCGTAGGTTTCCATGTCGGCACCAATCACGGTATCGAGGGCCCGTTGAAATGTTGCTGGTGCGGAATGTAATCCGAAGGGCATCACTTTCCATTGACAGAGACCTCTGCCGCGGACCGTGAAGGCGGTGGCTTCTCGACTTCCGTTGGCCATGGGTATTTGCCAGTATCCGTTCTTCAAATCGAGGTTGGTTATGAAGCGCGCGTTTTGTAGGCCTACCAAGATGTAGTTGAGCCTGGGCAGTGGGTACGCGTCAGGAATGGAGTGAGTGTTGAGTTGTCGATAGTCGACGCACATGCGCCATTTGCCGTTCTTTTTACGTACGAGTACGATGGGAGCGCTGTACGGGCTTCGTGAGGGTTCAATGAGACCTTCTTGGATCAATTGGTCGACTTGCTCGTCGATGATCCGCATCATGGCTGGGTTCTTTGGGTAGTACCGCTGCTTGATGGGTCGGTTATCCCTCATGACGATGGTGTGCTCGGCGATGTCGGAGGTTCCATGGAGATTGTTGATTTTTGGAAGTTCTGCATCCAGAAATTCTTGGATCTGTGGTGCTCTGTCCGGCGGCCAAGGCTCGGAGACCACTTCTGGATCGTGTTCCGAGGGATCGGTGATCTCGGGGTCCGTGGGCTGGCTTGGGTCTTCTGGGAGGATGGTGGTGTCGAACGCGCTGGGGGGTTCGATCTTACGTGCGTCGTCGCTTATGTGGGCGTCGATCGGGTTAGCGTTGGCTGTGGGTGGCCGCTTTGTCGCCTTTGAGGGTGTCCGTGGGTTCACCTTCTCTGTGGCAGGGCGGATGCGTGCGTACTCTGTGGCTGAACTTGGACCTGGGCTTCCTGTGCCGAGCGCCGGCTTCATGTTCGTCGATGTTTGTCTCGTGTGTGAGATCCTTTTGGTGGGTTCGGGAAGCGTGTGCCCCGTAGTTTGCTTTCGTCCTGGGCTTCCTGTGTCGAGCGCCAGGTGCGTTTGTGCTTGTCTCCTCTGTGAGATCCTTTTAGTTTGTTTGGGATGTGTGTTCCCTGTGGTTGGCTTAGGACGCGGGTGCTCCATAGTGGCCGTGGGATTCCTTTTCCCGTTTGCTTGGTTGCATTTTACCGGTGCTTGTTTCGGATTTGTGTTTTCCGTTGTGGGCCGGTGTTTCGCATTTGCTGCGGTTGGTTTAGGTTTCTTATTGCTTGTCTCGGTGTCTTGGACGTGGTTGGTCAGAACTGACGGTGGTGTTGGCGTGGGGCGGTGATCTCGTAGTTTTAGCAGCATGGTACCGCATTGGATCGTCGTTTCGATGGCACATAGGAAGTCCATGCCGACTATAACTTGCTCCAACATGTTTGGTAGGACCAGGAGTGGGATTTTGACCTCTCGTTGGTCCAGCTTGATGTGCGACAGTAGAACTTCTGTGATGTCTCTGACTGAGCCGTCAGCCAGCTGTATGCGGACGCATGCATCTTGCAGGTTGGAGTTGTTGTCTAGTTGTCGGGCCAGGTTGGCACTGAACAAACTTTGGGATGCCCCGGTGTCGAAAGTGGCCTCTGTTGCTTGTCCTCCTATGGTCACCATCGCCACTATCCGGCCGTCGTTCATGTGGAGTGGGTGGCTTAGTCGCGGGTCTGGGGACCCGTCGCGTCGTTTTCGGCTGATTCTGTGTCAGTCGAAGACGCGGGTCGTTTCCAGACGTGGCCTGGCGGCAGCAGTCGATGGTCCGAGTGCCGCGTTTCCCACATTCCCAGGGGTGGGTGCAGTTGTTGGCGGCGTGTCCAGCTTGACCACACCGGCGGCAGGCTGTGCGTGGGTTGGCAATGGGCGTGGTGATCATACGATGGGCCACGTCCTGGCCCGTCGCACCGGTTGGGTTTGACGACTGTCTCCGGGATGTGTCTGCTGAATCGCAATGGGGTCTCCGAACTGGCGTTCGGTAGGAGTCCCTTCTCTTCGATCTCGGCTCCTTGCCGGCCTGGTGTCTGTTGGTGGGCTTCGGATGGGTGCGGGGGTTATCTCATGTTCCCGCTCGTGAATGATTTCGTACTCCGCGGCTAGCCGTGTCAGTTGTGATAAGTTAATTCGTCTCGTCGCACGCATAGCTGGATTCCTCGCAAAGCGTTGTTGTAGATTCTGTACAGCTGTTTGACCGGATCGTACCCAGCATGGTGCATGAGTAGCCGTATCTCGATGAGATAATCTTTGAACGGTTCTCTCACCGCTTGCTTGCGGCCCCGGATCTGGTAGTCCAGTTGTTCGAAATACCGTGCTGGCAGGAAATACGACAGAAACTCTTGGCGGAAGTAACCCCAGGAGCTACATTGTAGTTGGCTGGTACGGTACTAGCGGCCAACTCGGTCGGTGAGTAGCTCGGCCATGGCCCGAGGCAGCTGGTTGGTGTCCACTCCATACGAGCTTGCGCGTTCCTCGAGTATCTCCAGAAACGATATTGGGTCATTCTCTCTGCTGAACTGGAGGCCCCATCCGCGGATGCGTTCCGCTGTGCGTGCGATGTGGTTTTAGTCGGGCCTGGGGAAATCGGCGGCCGTTTTGACTGGTGGTCGGGGCTTGTTCTCAGCGATGGTGGGGACTTGCAAGCTGGTTTTTCGGTCCTGCTTCTGCGTGCCTGATGGTCCCGGGGTGGTGGGCAGCGGGGACTTGGGACGTCCGGCTAGTCGGCCGTATTGTCGCTCAAGTTACGCCAGGCGAACTCAACTACTCGAAGGGAGTGGCCCTGCGACTAGTATGGCAAAGTTCCTACGCATCTCGTCGACAGTTCCTTCACTGCTGAATCCAAATGCCTTGGCAAAGGCCTCCAGATTTTCTCGACGGCGCTTGTAGATCCAGCGCATGCTGACGCCCGGATTGGTGGTTCTCTCCGGTGTGGAGTTCGCTGCCTGAGTCCTCTCCGTGGGATTCCATGGTGCTTGTGTTGTTTCTGTGGTGGTTTTGGGAACTAGATCACTGTTTTCGTAAGGAAGAAAGAACTGATGGGACGTCGATGCTGACGTTTGTGGGACTGCCGTTGGATTGTTTTTCACTTGGGGTTCTTCGGGAGTGAGTTTTTGGGTCGAGTCGTTGGTGGTTTTTGCTGGTGCTGCAGTTGGCCTGGTGACGGAGATTTGGGGTATGGTTTCGCTGAAACAGCATCGCAGAACTTGAGTGCAGCGTATTGGCTCGGGTTGTAGGTGGCGCGCTTTTTGCTAACATAGCATTGCGGAACTTGAGTGCTGTGTATTGGGTCGGGTTGTAGGTGACCTATTAGGCGCGTTTTTGCTAACATAGCATCGCGGAACTTGAGTGCGGTGTATTGGGTCGGGTTCCGTGTAGTGTGGTTTAATTGTCTTAGTTTTATGGTATTATGATACTAGTAGGGGTTATGGTCTTATGATATTAGTAGCTGTTATGTAGCGGAACGTTATGGTCCGTTACACCAGAGTATCTGTCATGGGAATAGGTTGCTTGGAGAAAATGGGCAAAAAGATCGGCAAACGCCTGATCATTGTTTGCCGACGAATTAAGAAATGATAGCGAGGATGGATGTGCGGACGTTTTATACTTACTGCTTGCGAAGCTGTAAAACTTTTCGGGGTCCTGAGAAAATCGTAACCTGCATCGTGACAGGTTATTTTTATAGCATTGAGCGTACAGAATGGTGAAATTTAACCGAGCTATTACATAGCGAGAGAGAGAAGAAGGAGAGCGAACTTCTTGACATTTTGTATAAACTCTTGACTTTGTTTTTTTAGACTGGATAGCTCTTTAGTAAAACAAAGGGGCTTCCCAGATCTAATCGGACAAAAAGATGGGACACAAGAATCAAAGAGTGTGTCAAGTACATTGTAAAACATGTTTGTGCCTTTCATAACGTCAGTGCACAAGTACAGAGCGGACCAATCAAAATCCCTAACCAGGCTATTAAGCTTCGTAAACTCGGTCATACGAAAGCAGCGGACACGTTCAGAAAGCTTACACGGTCGATCCAATATCGACCAATATCGACCGATACTTTGAAAGAAGGATGGTAGGAGTCTTCAGGTATAGTGAGCGGAAGGGCTTGAGTAAAGCACCGTTATGGTCGGATCCGAGACGAAGCACAACTGCTGCATTGGCGTAGTGGTCCGAGTTAGTTTTTGGGATGCCGGCTGCCGTGAGGCAGTTGGCACACAGAAGTCCCGCAGAGTGGACTTCTTGCGCCGCGGAGACTCAGCCAGCAACTCTAAACTGCTGAATTGAGTGTCCATGGCTAAGAGCCGATCGTATTGATTCTTAAATCCCACGAGCAGCTCCTTAAAGCCACTCCTCGTCAGCATCATAAACGAGCGCATTTCGTACTCGAAGAGTAAAAGGGTATATTATATTTTTGGTAAAAATGAGTGCCTGTAACGCAGAGAAGTAATCGTTTCCGATCCCATAAATTATATTTATTATTTCTCTTAAGAACGTTGATGTGCAATGACAATAACAAGCCGCAGCCCTCCTCCCGCACAACCGAACGAGTGGCGCTGCTGCAGGAAAGATAGGTGTTAGACTAATGTTAAAAAACGAGAAAGAATCTTCTTTTATACCCGTACTCAGTCTGTACACATGTGATTTATGTGGAATTTTCAAATGTTGTATCAGTTTTAACATTTTACATTTTTTTGCTGCATCTGTCATCTTCATCTACATCAGTTCTCACAACACACACGTGAGTGTGAGTGTGAGAGAATCAGAGCGGCTATCAACCCTAATAAAAATGTATATTTTGTTGCGGGGGGCAACCCCCGCAAGGAGACTCGTTGCTGAAAATTAATTTCATCATTGTGGCTATAATAATGATCCGTAGATCTGGTAGATCTGATCATTCCCACGATACTGCATTTTTCGTTTTTATCTATCTTCAAAATTATGGACTTTCGTCTTTTGAGAGGGCGGTAGGGGACGTGGCGAAATTTTGAAATACACTTTTTTCAGGTTTGGTATCACAGGAGTCTTGACAGAAGGTTTGGTTGGTCTAGCTCTTATAGTCTCTGAGATCCAGGCTACCCAAAATACGAAAAACCAAATCGACTCGTTTTTGTGTGAGTGCGAAAGAGAGGGAGCGAAGTTTTTTTTCGTATGTTTTTCTCTATTGTGGCTATAATAATCATCCGATTCGATTCAGATTTAGGTCCCTGATAGATAAGGTCTTTCTCTATGATACTGCATTTTTAGTTTTTTGTTATATTCAAAATTGTGGACGCCACAGATGTGCGCCCTTTGTGGGGGCGGAAGTGGGCGGGCCGAAATTTTGAAGCACTTTTCTAGGAGTGGGATATCACTTCAGTCTGGAAAAAATTTGATTGGTCTAGCTCTAATAGTCTTCAAGCAAAAACTGAAAAACAAGACGGATGGACAGACGGACGGACAGACATGGCTATATCGACTCGGCTATTGATTCTGATCAAGAATATATACTTTATGGGGTCGGAAACGCCTCCTTCTGTGTGTTACACACATCCACTTTTACCACAAATACAATATACAATATTATATATATAAAAATTCTTGGCTTAATAAGTAAACCTCTAAAATTCTTGTAGGTAACTCAAAGATAGGAAGTTAGTTTTTTGGATGGATTGAAGTAGAGCTGAAAGATGTGGATGGACCACTGGCCTTACTTCTAGGGATAGTTATGGGGGGCCTATTCTCCTTCTTAGCCTTGTACTCTTTTACAACCAAGTGCTCCGTCCTAAAATTGACAGAACAAATAGTGACGAAATGAGATGGAGGTCTCCATAACTTATCTTAAAAAATATCACTCCCTGGCATAAGAAAATATAAACTTTTCCATCTTTAAGCCATCGGCTTTTTTTTTCCTTTAGGACATTGATGTGCAATGACTGCGCCATCAAGTGGCCCATGCGACACCAAGCTGAAGCCTATTCGGCTAAACACAACGCTAAACATGCAAAGTTACAAAAAAAAATATTACTTATTATGGGAAAGGTATGTTAGTATTAGTGATTTAAGTAGAGGAAGTGAATTAGTGGTGGATATTATATGGTTGAACAAATTATAATCCGAGCATAAAATCCGAAACGGTTCATACAAGGAATAATTCGATCTACACAGTGGAAGGTACAAAGGAATAAAATTTCTAGGTTTCAACAAGTCAGGGCTGTCGAAGTCACCCCTGATCAAGTTGCGCATGAGAATCACACCAAGCATTTTTCTACGATTAAGTAAGGAAGTTAGGTTTATTAAGAGCAATCTACGAGAGTAAGAAGGCAGTCTCACACCTTCATCCCAGTTGAGGCCACGCAGAGCAAAAAGTAAAAAAGTTTTTCTGGACTGATTCTATACGGTCTCGGTGTTCTTTGTACTGTTGGCACCATACACAAGAGCCGTACTCTAAAATCGTACGAACAAGCGAAATATATATAGTCAAATTCCTTTGACCACCTCTTTATAAACCCAAGCACTCCCATGGCTTTATTTACCATGGTAGCAATCTGTTCAGAAAACTTTAACTTGGGGTCTAGTTTGACACCAAGATCATCAACCAATGTAATTCTTCAAGAGAAGAATTCAAGTAATTCAAGATAACCTCTGCAGAGGGTGTAAGGAGCCAACAAGGGGCTGGAGCGATGAAATGTCATTACTTTACATTTCAAGGCATTCAAGTGTAACATATTTGCACAACACCATGACTAAAAGTTGTTGAGATCGGATTGAAAGCGGACACGTTCAGAAAGCTTACACGGTCGATCCAATATCGACCAATATCGACCGATACTTTGAAAGAAGGATGGTAGGAGTCTTCAGGTATAGTGAGCGGAAGGGCTTGAGTAAGCACCGTTATGGTCGGATCGAGACGAAGCACAACTGCTGCATTGGCGTAGTGGTCCGAGTTAGTTTTGGGATGCCGGCTGCCGTGAGGCAGTTGGCACTTGCAAGTCCCGCAGAGTGGACTTCTTGCGCCGCGGAGACTCAGCCAGCAACTCTAAACTGCTGAATTGAGTGTCCATGGCTAAGAGCCGATCGTATTGATTCTTAAATCCCACGAGCAGCTCCTTAAAGCCACTCCTCGTCAGCATCATAAACGAGCGCATTTCGTACTCGAAGAGTAAAAGGGTATATTATATTTTTGGTAAAATGAGTGCCTGTAACGCAGAGAAGTAATCGTTTCCGATCCCATAAATTATATTTATTATTTCTCTTAAGAACGTTGATGTGCAATGACAATAACAAGCCGCAGCCCTCCTCCCGCACAACCGAACGAGTGGCGCTGCTGCAGGAAAGATAGGTGTTAGACTAATGTTAAAAAAAAACGAGAAAGAATCTTCTTTTATACCCGTACTCAGTCTGTACACATGTGATTTATGTGGAATTTTCAAATGTTGTATCAGTTTTAACATTTTACATTTTTTTGCTGCATCTGTCATCTTCATCTACATCAGTTCTCACAACACACACGTGAGTGTGAGTGTGAGAGAATCAGAGCGGCTATCAACCCTAATAAAATGTATATTTTGTTGCGGGGGCAACCCCGCAAGGAGACTCGTTGCTGAAAATTAATTTCATCATTGTGGCTATAATAATGATCCGTAGATCTGGTAGATCTGATCATTCCCACGATACTGCATTTTTCGTTTTTATCTATCTTCAAAATTATGGACTTTCGTCTTTTGAGAGGGCGGTAGGGGACGTGGCGAAATTTTGAAATACACTTTTTCAGGTTTGGTATCACAGGAGTCTTGACAGAAGGTTTGGTTGGTCTAGCTCTTATAGTCTCTGAGATCCAGGCTACCCAAAATACGAAAAACCAAATCGACTCGTTTTTGTGTGAGTGCGAAAGAGAGGGAGCGAAGTTTTTTCGTATGTTTTTCTCTATTGTGGCTATAATAATCATCCGATTCGATTCAGATTTAGGTCCCTGATAGATAAGGTCTTTCTCTATGATACTGCATTTTTAGTTTTTGTTATATTCAAAATTGTGGACGCCACAGATGTGCGCCCTTTTTGTGGGGGCGGAAGTGGGCGGGCCGAAATTTTGAAGCACTTTTCTAGGAGTGGGATATCACTTCAGTCTGGAAAAATTTGATTGGTCTAGCTCTAATAGTCTTCAAGCAAAAACTGAAAAACAAGACGGATGGACAGACGGACGGACAGACATGGCTATATCGACTCGGCTATTGATTCTGATCAAGAATATATACTTTATGGGGTCGGAAACGCCTCCTTCTGTGTGTTACACACATCCACTTTTACCACAAATACAATATACAATATTATATATATAAAAATTCTTGGCTTAATAAGTAAACCTCTAAAATTCTTGTAGGTAACTCAAAGATAGGAAGTTAGTTTTTGGATGGATTGAAGTAGAGCTGAAAGATGTGGATGGACCACTGGCCTTACTTCTAGGGATAGTTATGGGGGGCCTATTCTCCTTCTTAGCCTTGTACTCTTTTACAACCAAGTGCTCCGTCCTAAAATTGACAGAACAAATAGTGACGAAATGAGATGGAGGTCTCCATAACTTATCTTAAAAAATATCACTCCCTGGCATAAGAAAATATAAACTTTTTTCCATCTTTAAGCCATCGGCTTTTTTTTCCTTTAGGACATTGATGTGCAATGACTGCGCCATCAAGTGGCCCATGCGACACCAAGCTGAAGCCTATTCGGCTAAACACAACGCTAAACATGCAAAGTTACAAAAAAATATTACTTATTATGGGAAAGGTATGTTAGTATTAGTGATTTAAGTAGAGGAAGTGAATTAGTGGTGGATATTATATGGTTGAACAAATTATAATCCGAGCATAAAATCCGAAACGGTTCATACAAGGAATAATTCGATCTACACAGTGGAAGGTACAAAGGAATAAAATTTCTAGGCTCAACAAGTCAGGGCTGTCGAAGTCACCCCTGATCAAGTTGCGCATGAGAATCACACCAAGCATTTTTCTACGATTAAGTAAGGAAGTTAGGTTTATTAAGAGCAATCTACGAGAGTAAGAAGGCAGTCTCACACCTTCATCCCAGTTGAGGCCACGCAGAGCAAAAAGTAAAAAGTTTTTCTGGACTGATTCTATACGGTCTCGGTGTTCTTTGTACTGTTGGCACCATACACAAGAGCCGTACTAAAAAAAAATCGTACGAACAAGCGAAATATATATAGTCAAATTCCTTTGACCACCTCTTTATAAACCCAAGCACTCCCATGGCTTTATTTACCATGGTAGCAATCTGTTCAGAAAACTTTAACTTGGGGTCTAGTTTGACACCAAGATCATCAACCAATGTAATTCTTCAAGAGAAGAATTCAAGTAATTCAAGATAACCTCTGCAGAGGGTGTAAGGAGCCAACAAGGGGGCTGGAGCGATGAAATGTCATTACTTTACATTTCAAGGCATTCAAGTGTAACATATTTGCACAACACCATGACTAAAAGTTGTTGAGATCGGATTGAAAGCGAGAGTGAAATGAGATGTCCTTATACTGGACGCAGATTTTAACATCACCCGCATACGTGATGTCTCGAGAATTTGTTAATACTGAAGGCAGGTCATTAATGAAGAGTATGAAAAGTAGGGGGCCTAGATGGCTGCCCTGTCGTACTCCAGAAGTAACCTGAACAGGTGAAGACAAGGAGTTTTTGAAGAGGACTCTTTGAGACCTTGAGAAAAGGTAGTTGGAAATCCATTTCAAAAGATTTTGTGGATTTTAGGAATAGCGGATAAATCGATGTACCTTTGTAATTCATTGCGTCAGACTTCCTACCTTTCTTATGGAGAGGAATAATAAACGATTTTTTCCAGATAGGATGAATAGTTTAAGCAGGGGTCCACACAGAGCGTCGGCACAGTACCTGAGTACACAGCTGGAGACTCCGTCAGGACCTGGTGAGAACACCGGCTTAACTAGTCAAAGATAATGAAGCAGTGATCTTTCATTTAAGAAGGGACTGTAAATGCCCTACGATCTAGGTTAACTGTATGGAGACGGCTGATGGGATGCTGACGTTTGTGGGACTGCCGTTGGATTGTTTTTCGCTTGGGGTTCTTCGGGAGTGAGTTTTTGGGTCGAGTCGTTGGTGGTTTTTGCTGGTGCTGCAGTTGGCCTGGTGACGGAGATTTGGGGTATGGTTTCGCTGAAACAGCATCGCAGAACTTGAGTGCAGCGTATTAGCTCGTGTTGTAGGTGGCGCGCTTTTGCTAACATAGCATTGCGGAACTTGAGTGCTGTGTATTGTGGTCGGGTTGTATGTGACCTATTAGGGCGCGCTTTTGCTAACATAGCATCGCGGAAATTGATTGCGGTGTATTGGGTCGGGTTCCGTGTAGTGTGGTTTAATTGTCTTAGTTTTATGATACTATGATACTAGTAGGGGTTATGGTCAGTTACACCCCCCCCCCCACCTTTCTTCCGGGTGGATGAAAGGTGGTGGTCGTTGGTTCGGTGGCGTCGGAATTTCTGCAGCTATAGGTGGTTTGCATTCGGCAGTGGATCAGTAGTACCCCAGTTGTCGTTTGCTTCATCAGCGGAATCACTGTCCAACGTGTCGTGGTATTCTTTTAGGTCGTTCATGTTCGCAACTTTTTGTTTTTGACTGCCGGGGTGTTGTAACTTTACGATTTTGGCTGACGTAAAGCCTTTGACCTTGAATGGCCCTTCATATTTTGGGGCTAATTTTGCAGCGAAGCCGTCGACTTCATTAGATAGGTGATGTTGGCGGATCAGTACTAGCGATCCCACCGTGGGGCGCCATTGTCGGCGGCGGAGATTGTAGTAACGAGATTGTTCTTGACTTGCCCGCTGGATGTTGTTCCGCACTATCGCGAATACTTCTTTGAGTCGCGTTGCCTTCGCTTGTGCTGTGTCCGGGGGTCTTCCTGCCCCTGGTGTGACTTCGTCGTACAGTGCTCCAGGTAAGCGAGGTTCTCTCCCGTTTAGTAGGAATGCGGGGCTGAAACCAGTGGTTTCGGAGACGCTGTAGTTGATTGCCAGTGAAATCTCGGGTATCAGCTCATCCCATGTGTTTTGGTGGTCCTCCACGAATTGGGCAATCATGGTCTTCCCGTCCGATTGGCCGGTTCCGTTGGGTTTCCTTGGGGCAGTACGGTGCGGTGTGTAGCAGATTCACGCCGGCTGTTTACAGAAACGTGCGAAATGAGCGGCTGGTGAACTGCGTTCCGTTGTAGCTGTGGTAGCTTTCTTAAGTGACACTAGTTCAGTCCATTTCGGGAAGGTGTCGAAAAATACCAGTAGCATGGTGTTTCCTCGTTTGAATCGGGGCAGTGGCCCCACGAAGGCAGCGCATAGTGTGGCGAAAGGTTCCTTTGCCCTGCGGGTTAGCATCTTACCTCTTGCTAGCGTTTCCAAGGGTTGTCGAGATAGGGCGTCAGCAACCACGTTTTGTTTCCCTGCTCTATTCCCTGTTGGAGTTCGAGCGCCCATCTCGCTACTCTTCCGTAGGGGCTCTCCAGAGTGTTCAACCATTTCAGCGCGAGATGGTCTGTTATAACGTCGAACCGGTATCCCTCTAGGTAGCATCGTAGTTTTCGGATTGCCCAAATGACAGCCAGGCATTCCTTGTCGGTGGCGGAGTAGTTTCCTTCGGCCTGGTTCAAGCGTCGGCTGACATAGGCGATGACGCGTTCCTTTCTCTCGATCTCCAGCGTGAGTACGGCGCCTATGCCGAGGTTGCTCGCATCGGTTTGTAGTGAGCGCTTGACGTCGGGGCAAGCAAGTACGGGAGCGGTCGTGAGTAGTTCCTTTAGTTGGACGAAGGCCGCTTGTTGATCGGCGGTCCATGTCCATGTTTGTCCTTTCTTGAGTAGCTGAGACATTGGTTGGACTACTGTAGCAAAGTTTGGCACGAACCTTAGGTACTAGGATGCCATTCCGATGCACTGACGTAGTTCTTTCAGGTTCGTGGGTGGCTTGAGTTCTTTGACGGCAGCAATCTTGTCGGGGTCCGTGTGGATACCTTCTTCGCTGATGACGTGACCAAGATATTTGATCCGGTTTTGGAAAAATGTGCACTTTTCCGCGTTTATCCGCACGTTCGCTTTTCGAAGGCAAGAGAGGACTATTGCCAGGTTGTGTAGGTGGTCCTCGAAGTCTCGTCCGACGACGACAATGTCGTCTAAATGCGTAGGGTTCCATGTCGGCACCGATCACAGTATCAAGGCCCCGTTGGAATGTTGCTGGTGCGGAATGTAATCCGAAGGGCATCACTTTCCATTGATAGAGACCTCTGCCGGGGACCGTGAAGGCGGTGGCTTCTCCACTTCCGTTGGCCGTATTCCGTATTTGCCAGTATCCGTTCTTCAGATCGAGGGTGGTTACGAAGCGAGCGTTCTATAGGCGCTCCAAGATGTAGTTGATACTGGGCAGTGGGTATGCGTCAGGAATAGAGTGAGTGTTGAGCTGTCGGTAGTCCACGCACATGCGCCATTTGCCGTTCTTTTTACGTACGAGTACGATGGGGGCGCTGTGCGGGATTCGTGAGGGTTCGGTTAGACCTTCCTGGATCAGTTGGTCGACTTGCTCGTCGATAGTCCGCATCATGGCTGGGTTCTTTGGGTAGTACCTCTGTTTGATGGGTCGATTATCCCTCATGACGATGGTGTGCTCGGCGATGTTGGATGTCCCGTGGAGATTATTGAACTTTGGAAGTTCTATGTCCAGAAATTTTTGGATCTGTGGTGCTATGTCTGGCGGCCAGGGATCGGAGATCAGTGCTGGATCGGGTTCGGTGAGATCGGGGGTGCCAGGATCCTTGGGCTGGCTGGGGTCTTCTGGGAGGATAGTTGTGTCGAACGCGCTGGGTGGTTCGATACTACGTGGGTAGTCGCTTATGTGGGCGACGATCGGGGTAGCGTTGGCCGTGAGTGGCGTAGTTTCGTGGGTCTGGTGGTATACCTGGGTTGCAATGTCTCCAGATCGATGTATGGCCAGGCGGGTCTCAGTGACGACTCTGTTTTCGCAGCAACGACTTGTTTGGGCGACGAAGATTTCGGACGTGGTGTTAGGCATGGCGTGGTGCATGGCGCTAGTCAGTACGCGGAAGGTACTCCAGTGGGTTGGCGAAGATCGGGGTGGCGTCGGCCGTGGGTACGACAGGGCTGCGATCGGTGTTTTGGGGGATCATCGGGCTAGATTCCGGTTCCGAGTGGAGAGGTTCCGGGAATATTAGTTCGATGGTTGGACCCGACCAGCAGGGGATTTGCATGGCTGTTTCCCTCGTGGTTTGGTCGTTGCACTGCTGCTGCCGTTGTCGTTGTCGTTGTTCGGGGCTGGTTGTAGTCTCTGAGGGTGTCCGTTGGTTCACCTTCTCCGTTGAGGGTAGGGTGCATGGGTGCGCGGTGGCTGAACTTGGACCTGGGCTTCCTGTGTCGAGCGGGTTCAAGTTCGTTGGGGTTTGTCTCGTGTGTGAGATCCTTGTGGTAGGTTCGGGATGCGTGTGCCCCGTAGTTTGTTTTGATCCTGGGCTTCCTGTGTCGAGCGCCTGGTTCAAGTGTGTTGATTCTTGTCTCGTGTGTGAGATCCTCGTGGTGTGTTTGGGATGTGTGTTCCCTGGGTTTGGCTTAGGACGCGGGTGCTCCATAGTGGCCGTGGGATTCGTTTTCCCGTTTGCTTGGTTGCAGTTTACCGGTGCTTGTTTCGGATTCGTGTTTTCCGTTGTGGGCCGGTTCTTTGCTTTCGCTGTTGTTGGTTTCGGTGTCGTATTCTTCATTGCATTATTGTTTGCCGTCTTCTTTGGGGTAGTTCGGGGACGTGTGTTCGCTTTTGACCTAGAATTCTTGGTGCTGGGTTCGGTGACTTGTACGTGGTTGGATTGAACTGACGGTGGCGTTGGCGTGAGGTGGCGATCTTGTAGCTTTAGCAGCGTGGTGCCGCATTGGATCGTCGTTTCGATGGCACATAGGAAGTCCATGCCGACTATAACTTGCTCCAGCATGTTAGGAAGGACCAGTTGTGGGATTTGGGCCTGTCGTTGATCCAGCTTGATGTGCGCCAGTAGAACTTGTGTGATCTCTCTGACTGAGCCGTCAGCCAGGCGTATGCGGACGCATGCATCTTGCAGGTTGGAGTTGTTGTTTAGTTGTCGGGCCAGGTTGTCGCTGACGAAACTTCGGGATGCCCCGGTGTCGATGGTGGCCTCCGTTGATTGTCCTCCTATTGTCACTATCGCCACTATTCGGCCGTCGTTCACGTGTAGTGGGTTGCTTAGTCGCGGGTCTGGGGAGGCGTCGTTCTTGGCTGATCCGGGTCAGTTGAGGACGCGTGTCGTTTCCCGACGTGGTTCGACGGCAGCAGTCGACGGTCCGAGTGCCACGTTTTCCACATTCCCAGCAGAATAGGATTGAAGCGTTGGTGCAGTCGTAGGCGGCATGTCCAGCTTGACCACATCGGCGACAGGCTGCGCGTGGGTTGGCAATGGGGTGGTGATCATTCGATGGGCGACGTCGTGGTTCGTTGTAATATTTTGATTCGATGACTGTCTGCGCTGTGTGTCGGCTGAATCCCAATGGGGTTTCGAAAGGGGGGTACGGTAGGACTCACCTTCTCTGCGGTCTGGGTGTCTTGCCGGCCTGGTGTCTCTTGGTGGGATTCGCATGGGTGCGGGAGTCATCGCGTGTTTCCTCTCGTGAATAATCTCGTACTCTGCCGCTAATCGGGTTAGCTGTGACAAGCTTTCCAATTCGTCTCGTCGCACGTATAGTTGGAGTCCTGGCAGGGCGTTGTCGTAGATCCTATATAGCTCCTTAACATGGTGCATGAGTAGCCGTATCTCGATGAGATAGTCTTTGAATGGTTCTCCCACCGCTTGCTTGCGGCCTCGGATCTGGTCCTCCAATTGTTCGAAATACCTTGGCGGCAGAAAATACGCCAGAAACTCCTGGCGGAAATGTGCCCAGGAACTGCCCTGTAGTTGGCTGGTACGGTGCCAGCGACTGGCTCGGTCGGTGAGTAGTTCGGCCATGCTCCGAGGCAGCTGGTTGGTGTCCACTCCATAGGCGCGTGCGCGTTCCTCGTGTAGTTCCAGAAACGATATTGGGTCATCTTCGCCGTTGAACTGGATGCCCCATCCGCGGATGCGTTCTGCCGTGCGTGCGACGTGGTTATAGTCGGGCCCGATTATGGGTGCGTCAATCGATGATTTAGTTCTCTGTGTGGGCGAACGGGTGGTTTCCATAGTGGGCGGCCTTGGAAGGTCGGCGGCTGTGGGAACTTGCAAGCCGGCTTTGGGGTCCCATCCTCCGGTGCCTGATGGTCCTGGAGTAGTGGGCAACGGGGACTTGGAGCGTCCTGCTGGTCTTGCGTATTGTCTCGAGTTCTGCCAACCGAGTCCTGGCACCCGGCGGGAGTGGTCCGGAGACTAGTATGGCAAAGTTCTTGCGCAACTCTTCAACAGTTCCTTCTGTGTCAAATGCGAATTCCTTGGCGAAGGTCTCCAGCTCGTCTCGGCGGCGCTTGTAGATCCAGCCGATGCTGACGCCTGGATTGGCGATTTACTCGCTGGTGTGGAAATCTATGCTAGCGTCGCCTTCGTAGGCTTCCATGGTGATTGGACTGAGTTTTCCTCGGTGTTGTTTTGGGCACTTTTCACTGTTTTAGCACTTGGTCACTGCGTTTACTTTCCCGGTGGCACTCGCGCCTGGATTCGGGTGGGTGCGCGTATTTGGTTTTTTTTTACCGGACTTGTGTTCTGGGGTTAGCTCTACTATTCTTTCTCGGTGGCCGTGGGTCTTTAATCCTTGTAGCCCCGTGTTAAGGTTATCTCTTTAAGTTTCCTTAAAGTTGCCAGAAAGTTGGCTTTGAAATCTCTTTAAAGTTTCCGTAAGTCCCTGCTCGGGCGCCACTTGTAATGATACCTATCTCAGACTGAGGTAGGCTCAGTCTGTCCAGGGTTCTCTACAAGAAATTTTGTAGTATTGCTGGAACTTTAGGGCAGGGCTTGGCCGTGAGACCGAAAGTGGAGCGGGCGTAGAGTCTGGTTACCGTGTAGGTAGTTTGGTAATCGCACTTGGCGATGAAAGGAAAACGCTGACACCTGAGTTTTCGTGTGTGTGGTAATATGGTTTTTTTTGCGTCACCTGATTTGTGTTCGCGCTCGGCGAAGAAATGATGACACTTCGTTGAGTTTGTTTTGATGTTATTAAATGGTTTTATTTGTGTTCTGTATTGTTTCTCGTGGTTCTGGTGTCGTGTAGTGGTTTCTTGTATTGTGTTCTTGCTGAGGCGTGGTGCTGATAGCCGCGGCGGATGCACTGCCGTTAGTGTTGACGATCGGCTGATGGTCGGCTGATGGACTGCCCTGATTGATCGCGGGCCCGGCCTATTTAAGGGCGATTTCTAGCGCTGAGTCCGCAAGTCTTGGTTACTAGAGAGGTGTCGAGTTCTCCACGCGTGCCACCGACACGGTCATTGCCTCGGTTGCACCGAGAAATGAGCTGAGTCTAGGCTTTGGTCATTGGCTCGGTCGTACCGAGAAATGACCTGCGTGGGGTTGTGTAACTCGGTGGAAATCGTGGAGTTGTGAAACTCTGTGAAAATTGTGGCGCGTGTGACGATTCCGCAGAAATCGATCGGCGCGGGGACTTGGAAATTGTACAGTGTCAGGTGTATGGTGTTTTTGTTGTTGGTGTAGAGATTATATATGACAAAGTAACTTAGTGCTATGAATATGAATATGTATGTAAACGTAACGGGCCCTGGTCCCAGGGTTCGTTACAACACTGATGTGATATCTCACTTTTAAAAAAGTGTTTCAAAATTTCGCCCCGCCCACTTCCGCCACGACAAAGGGCGCACATCTCTGGCGTCCACAATTATGAAGATAACAGAAAACGAAAAATAGAATCATAGAGAATGACCATATCTACCAGATTCCCGAATTTGGTTCAGATCGGATCATTATTGTAGCCATAATGATCAAATGAATATTCAGCAGCGAGTCCCCTTGCGGGGGTTGCCCCCCGCAAAAAAATATACATTTTTATTAGAGTTGATGGCAGCAACGGCTGCTACTGATTCTCTCACACTCACGCTCACAGACTCTGCCTCGTGCATTGTAAGTGTGTTGTTGTGAGAACTGATGTAGATGTAGATGACAGATGCAGCAAACAAATGTAAAATGTAAAATGTAAAAACTGATAAAACATTTAAAAATTCCACATAAATCACATGTGTACAGACTGAGTACGGGTATAAAAGTGGAGTCACGTTTACAGCGACTCCGTACGTTCTTAATTTAATTTATTTCATGCTTTATCCTAGCGCTACAAGTATAAACTTATTTTTATTGCGTTAGTCACTCGGTGAGTTTATAGAGTTCATTTTGGATCTGTTATCTATTAAAAGCTAATAATTATACATGAACATTTTGACAAAAATTATGTACTTAAAGTAAATACTTATATTTCTTACTTACTTCTTTTTCGTTCGTTTTTTGCTTTCTTCAAAATTGTGGACGCCACAGATGTGCGCTCTTTTTGGGAGCGTAAGTGGGCGGAGCGAAACATCACTCTGGAAAAAAAATTTTGTTTCTCCAGCTCTTATAGCCTCCGAGCAATGGGCGACAAACAAGACGGACAGACAGACAGGGCTATATCGACTCGGCTATTGATGCTGATTAAGAATATATGTATATATACTGTATAGGGTATATAGAGGGTATAATTAGAGTTAAACACAACGATAAACATCCAAAGTAACAGAATTTATTTTTAAAACTAGCTGACCGCTTTAGACTCAATAAATGAGCAGACTTTTAATTTTATCAATCTCAAATTTTTATTTGGATAATTAGTGTAGGTAAATAAAAAAAAAAAACATTTTAAAAATTCTTTTTTTTTTGCCCATGTATTTGATTGCATGGGTTCCACTTTTTGGTTTTATAATCAGGTTCAGGAACAAATACCGCAGATGGTCTTTCTACCCGTGAACATGCCACATATGTATGTATGTATAATTGACCATCGGAAAAATTTACAAACATTTAATGATTGGCCTTGTGATTTTTTTATGGTCATTGCGAATGGAAGACGTATCGGAAATTGAAGTCGTTTATACTGAAGCGGCATGTCGGTTGGGATCATTATTCATAAATTTCCTAATCACCGAAAGTGTTCCGTTGCACAGTTTTGGTTTGCTTATGTTTCGAATCATGATTACTACGGAGCCAATCTTTAGTCGTAAATTGTGCGGTGGTAAGACTGGCACATCCAATGAGTTTAAAAATTCAATTGGATAATTAGTGGCTTCATCTTCATTTGTTACACAGTCAATTGATTTGAAAGAATATAGTGAAACAATGATCTCATTCTGAATTATGAATTTGAAGTCATATACATCTTTATTCTTAGCCGCCAAAATTGCTCGCTCCCTCAACCATTCATTATTTTTATGATTAGTAATAATTTTGGGAATATTTTATTGATGAGTTCGTCTTTTGATGAGACAAAGTTACAGAAATTCTGAGAAAATGAAATCAATCCGCTCAATTCGTCGACAGATACTCGACCATTACCGATAGTCAGTAATTGCTCAAATAAATCTTCAGCAGATGTATCGTTCAGCAATGCAACTCTCAAGTTTGTTTTCACCTGAAGTTTCTTCATATAGCGCCATTAGCAAGCGTTTATTTCGTCTGCAGCAGTTGATCTTGATTGATTACTGGCAGTGTTTGGCGGAGTGTTTTGCAATATTACATATGGCCCCGGGTTTCCGTAGTTATTGGATGACTCCAGGACGACAGTTTTATTATATATTCTTCTTTATTGATATTATTATTAGTTGATTTTGCTCGGTTTACAATGGGTGTATGCTTAAAACTGAGAATATACGCTGATTTCTTGCGCTAGTAAGTTCACGTGTTGACGAAAGAGACTTTGGTACCGAATTGAGCTGCAGCGGTCGTTGAACTTTTGTTCTCTCCTCCTTTCGTACGACGACTGCTTCTTATCTCTCTTGCTGTTATGTAGTCTGTTGTTGGCTCTGTTAGCTCAACAGACTCTGATACTCCCCGCTGCTTTTTCCCAAATCCTACATTCGGCCTTCCTAACGTTGAGTTCGTCCCGAACTCCTTCATTAATTCCGCTACCGTTGAGGCCTTAAACGGTCCTTCACCTTCTCCTACTCTCTCTACATCATACCGGCCATGCATAAGAACCTTAACCATCTTACCTGGGCCAAGAAACTTTCCTCTCAACTTCAAACCTACACCTTATTGGGTCCTCTTGATCGCAACTAAGTCATTAAGGTTGTACTTCCTTTCATCCTTTCTCTTTCTATCAAAAGCTCGTTTATTTTCTTCCTGCAATGACTGAATATTGTCCCTTGCATCTTTTCTTTCTTGATCCCGCTACTACTCCGGTTACTCCGGTTAGTAGTTTAAACGGGGTTACCTTCGTGCTCCTAGGCTCAATATTATTAATCATCTGTTGCACTCTACCCACGTGCTTATACCAATTCCCTGGCCTTTCCAAACTCATCTTTGACAGCATCGGTACAACAATCTTGTGTATTCTCTCGACCTGTCTCTTTCCTCGAGGTACGCCTGTAGCTATTAATAAATGCTGTATTTTCTGCTTCTCGCAGTACTCCTTAAGTGCGATGTGAAAGCCGCACCACGGTCCGTTAAAACTCTGAATGGGTTTCCAAATGATACTGCTTGCCTCTCTTAGCAGTTCAACACTTCCTCTACCCCAGTACTAAGTGTCGGATACAACCAAACGTATTTTGAAAATGCGTCGACCACCGCTAAAACGTGATTGTATCTTTTTTCTTTTGTAATCTCCATCGACCCGACGTGGTCTATGTAGTGGGTAACCAATGGTTTATCACCCTTATCAATGGGAGTCAATTTAATAATCCTCGAATCCCTGTTTCTGTACTAGATTCCTAACTATTCGTGTCCATTCATTCGCCCACTTTGCTTCCTTGAGCCTGTGCATATCACTTTCTCTTAAAAGGTAACAAGCAGCTCGACTGAGTACGTCTGCGTGTCGCATCTTTGATCCTGAACGATGTTCTATTTCGTAGTTATAATCTTGAAGATACATCGCCCACCTAGCTACTCTTAAAGGAACTTCTTTCTTTTTCATCGTCATAGCGAATGCTTTACAGTCCGTAATGATTTTAAATTTCAAACCCAAAACATACCCACGCCATTTGGTTAATGCTTCTATCACTGCTTAATCCTCTAGTTTGTATGAATGGTAGTTTTCCCCACATGGCTTTTTTTTTTCTTGCTCATATACATCACCGAGTGCAACTGACCATCTTCTGGGTCTTTTTGTAATAAACAGCCCCGAAACCTTAGTTAGATGCATCGGTGTGTATCTCTGTAGACCATTTAGGATTATACAATCTTAACACTGGTTTTGCTAGTGAGAGCTGCTTTTAATTGCTCAGATGCTACTCGCTGCAAATCCTTAAACTCGAACTTTGAATCCTTCCTTAGTAAATCTGACAATGGCCTGGCAATGACCGCATATCCTTCAACTTCCTAAAATACGACGTCAACCTAATGAATCTTGTATATCGTTTCTATCCATTAGGTTAGGTTAGGTTTATAGGGCTGCTCCACCTAAGTCGAGGTCACTCGGAGGCAAGAATTGCCCATTGTGATGCCCGAGTATTCGGTTACGCCTTTCCATGAGTGCAGGACAGCCACAGAGAAGATGCTGGATGCTCTCTATTTCCTCCTCGTCCCTGCAGCTGCGGCAGGAAGTCATGATGGGGCAATCTGTACCTAGTGGCCATGTGTGGCCGATGACACAGTGCCCCGTTATAACTCCCGTCAGTGTTCGCACCTGACTCTTCCTGAAACCTAGGAGAGTCTTAGTGCGTTTAGGGTCATAGTGGGGCCAGAGCGAGCGAGAGATCTCACAGTTTGGTGTTGCGTTCCACCGTCTGTCTGATCTCGTTCTAGCTCGACCCATCATCTGCGAGATGATGTCTCGCAGAGGCCTCCGTATATCGCTGACTGCGTCCGCCAGTGGTTTGGCCGATCCATTTCTGGCACACTCGTCCGCACTCTCGTTGCCCGCGATGTCGGTGTGACCCGGGACCCACGTGAGTGTGATTGAGTGCGCTCCGATCTGGTTTAGCGCGTCCACTGTGTCACGTACGAGTCTGCTCGTGATTTTACAGGAAACCAGGGCTTTGATAGCAGCTTGGCTGTCAACACAGATTGCTATGTTCCTCTGAGGTATCTCCAAGGTGTATATCAACTTTGCCGCTTGCCATACCGCGTATATCTCCGCCTGAAATACACTGCACCAGTCTGGTAGTCTTAGGGATATGTTGGTTGCTAGTTCTTCAGAGAAGATTCCTGCTCCTGTCCCTTCGGCTGTCTTTGAACCGTCAGTGAAGATGGAGAGCACGTTCTGCCCAAGAGCAGCGTTACGCGTCCATTCCTCTCTTTCCGGTATGTGTCCTTTGAAATTCCTCTTCCATGAAAACTCCGAGACACAGTAGTCGCTCCGTTCATCCGTTCCACTTTCCTCCTTACGGAGTATTGTGGCGTGGCCATAAGGCGATGGCCTGAAGAACCGCGCGGCTGAAATCCTCACGGCACTTGTCTCAGCCTTGCACTTAAGGTGGAGGTCTATGGGCTCCAGGTTTGGGTTTCTAGAGCAGCCTGTGGGGTGGATCTGGGGATCCAGTGACCCGCCACACCAAGCTTCGGTACGTCAGAATGGGTCTTATTACCGCTGTATACATCCAATGGATGATGTGCGGTTGTAAGGCCCACGTTCGCCCAAAGGTCTTCCTACAGATGTAGAAAGCAGCCATTGCCTTTTTCTTCCTTTCCTCCGTGTTTTCTTCCAAGAGAGTTTGGAGTCTAGGATGACACCAAGATACTTGGCTTCTTTCGATAACTCAAGCGTCGTTCCACCAATTGCTGGTAGTTTGAAGTTTGGTATCTTGTATTTTCGTGAGAACAACACCAGTTCTGTCTTTTGGGGGTTAACCCCGAGACCGTTTTGGTGTGTCCAGCTCGCGGTCGTTCCCAGTGCAGATTCAGAAGATCACTGATTGTAGGTAGGAACTTACCCGTTACCAGTATCACTAGATCATCCGCATAGGCCACAACCTTGTATCCGCTCCTCCCCAACTGAAGAAGAAGGTCGTTGAGGACTAAGTTCCACAGGAGAGGGGATATAACCCCCCCCTGCGGAGTACCTCGTGTGACCATCTTCCTTGAAGAGGAGGTGCCGAGACCAGCGCTGATCGTTCTGCTCCTGAGAACGCTGTCCAGCCATAAGGTTACCGTCGGGTGTGTGCCAATCTTGGTCAGTGCGGCCGTTATTGACTCGATCCTGACGTTGTTGAAAGCTTCCTCTATGTCTAGGAAGGCCGCCAAAGCATATTCCTTATGGCTGAGAGTCTTTTCGATACTCCCCACAACCTCGTGTAGTGCGGTCTCAACTGATCTACCTTTGAGGTAGGCGTGCTGAGCTCCGCTAAACACTTGTCTGTCGAGTTTGGTCCTTATGTGTAGATCGATCAGCCTTTCCATCGTTTTCAACAAAAATGAGGATAGACTGATTGGTCTGTAGTCCTTGGGGAGATGTGGTTTATCTTCCCGGCTTTGGGGATGAAGACCACTCTCACCTCTCTCCATGCTTGGGGAACGTACCCAATTCGGAGACATCCTTCGAAGATTTTCTTTAGCCATGGTAGCAGGGGCAGGCAGGCTGCCTGCAACATGGCTGGTCGTACATCATCCGGCCCCGGTGACTTGTAGGGACCGAAGGATTTAATGGCCCAGATAATCTTGTCTGGTTCCATAATGTCACGTATGAGATCCTCAGTGTCCTCTCCCGGTATGGCTCAGTGTCGTTGATGTCGTTGGATTCGTCACCGGTGACATCTGAGCATCCGGGAAGTGGGTGCTCATGAGGAGCTCTAGGGATTCCTGACTGTTTTCTGCAAAGACACCATCCTGGTTGCGGAGCAGTCCAGGTGTGGTTGGCGCCTTTGATAGCACCCGTCGAAGCCTTGAAGCCTCGGTGGTACCATCTATGGCATCGCAGAAGGCAGCCCAAGATTCCCTTTTCGCCTTCCTATAGGTGTTCCTGTAGGTGTTAAAGCTGCGACGATATTCGTCCCAGCTTTCCTGTGTGTTTGCCACTTTTGCCCTGTTGAAGAGCCTCCTTGACTCCCTCCTGACTTCGCTCAGCTCCCGCGTCCACCACGGGTTGCGGTTGGACTTTGGAGGTCGGCTGATCGGGTAAGATTCAAGGAAGGCCCCCTGTAGGGCTTTAGTGACATTCTGAGCCGCTTCCTCTAGTGCTTCCGTTTGAAGGATGTTCCCTTCCGGTGGGGAGGGTAGTGCCTTCTTTACGGTTGCGGAGAAGCGGCTCCAGTCTGTCCGCTTGGGATTGCGGTAGGCCTTGGGCCTTTCTCTGTTCCACTTGATGCTGAACACTATCCTGTAGTGGTCCGAGAAGGAGCACTCACCGGACACATGCCAATCATCAATGGTTAGGGAGTCACTGTCCGAGGCAAGTGTTATATCAATAACCTCTGCACGGTTCTTGTTGCGGAAGGTGGGGGTGGTCTCCCCGGTTGCACACAACAAGATTTTCTGGACAGAATGTACTCGAACAGCGACTCTCCTCTGGAATTTGTGCCCGTGCTTCCCCAAAGGGAGTGGTGGGCATTCGCATCGCAACCTAGGACGATGTCGAGACCCTCTTTCCGCACTTGGTGGATTAGGGGCCCTGACATCCCCGAGGGTGGGTCCTCTTTCCTCGTACGGCAGGTATGCCGAGGCTAGGTATAGGTTTTTCCCGTCCTTCCTCTCACATAGTGCCATCGTTAGGTCCGGAGTGCTGTACCTGCAAGAAAACAGAACATTTAGCTCGCTTCTTACCATGATACAGGTTCTTGGCTTACCCACGGGGTGTGGCGTGAGAAGGCGGTATCCGCGACCGTTCAGTCCCCGAACCCCTCCCTTAACGGTCCAGGGTTCTTGGATGAGGGCCACGTCTACCGCCTTCTCGTCCATAAACCGCAGCAGGTCCGCCGATGGTACACTTGAGTGATGCAGATTAATCTGCACCACCTTCATGCTGTTCAGCGGACCAGGGGTGTCGCGGTACTACTACCGCCAGTGTGCCCATACCAAAAGATATGCGGCAGTCCTTTTCAAGGAGTTTGGCAAGGCTTTCTTGACCAATACTGATCCAGAGTTCCTTGCCGTTCCCCTTGTCTCGCGCTATCGCCCGTGTGATGGTCCAGTCCGACGTTCCCAGGATCCGGTTCTGTGCCTTGATCAGGACAAGTGTGTCCTCATCCGCCTTGATTGGGGAGGAATCCACACCTTCATGATCGTTCTCCTGGGAATCTCATCGATGGGGACCACGCAAAGAGCCGCTCCTGGCCAAAGTTCACCAAAACCTTGAACCGTGGTTTTGAGAAACTCAAGAGTTTCTGCGTTACCACAGGCCACTGCTTTGGCTCCCTTTATACCACTTGATGCCTTGAACTCGCAGACAAACGGGTTGTCTGCGCAAACAATGGCATCCCTCATGGCGGTCAGGATCTCCGATTCCGCCTTCAGCCAATTTGCGTCCGATATTTTCCCTTCCGGGTGGCTTCGGTCGATTATGGCCGTCTGTAGCTCAGGCGGTGCTCCTAGGCTTGCCAGAATGTCCTCTGGTTTCGCTTCTTCGGCTCGGAGGCTCTTACGGAGTCATCCGTTCTCTGCCGCTTGAACCTTGGCTCTCGACCAGTCGGTTCCACCGTTGCCTTCTGTACAGAGGGCGTTGGTGGTACCTTGGCGCTTGCCGTGTTCTGCGGTTGAGGTGTGGTCTTCTCCCTCTGCTTCCCGGATACCTTCTTCCCCTTTCTCCCTCGCGAGTTCGCAGACGATGACGTTGAGGGTTGGTCCAACATAGTCTTCGTGCCAGCTGCTGCTGACGGTGAAGACGATGGCTTGGGGTCCTCTTCCACCGTCGCGTGTACGCTTGGGGGGACTGGTCTCCGTTGGCAGGAGCGACTCCGTTCAGCCGCTCGTACCTCCGCACGTTCTGCTCGTGCTTTTTCCTAAGGCTCCTTTCCCTCGCGGTCAGCGTATCGGGGGGCCTTTGGCTCATACCACGAAGGTGTTTCACCGATGCCCTGTATCCCGAAAGCCGTTTGCGTCGGGTTTGAGCCTCATCCTCCGTCCCAGGTAGTGGACTCGAGTCGACCTAGATGGTGGGAACCGTGACTTGCGGCTCCGCCCTCGGCAGCTCCCTCGCTCTGTCCAAGGCGAGAGAAGGCCTTGGCCAACTCTGCCTCCGACACTGAGGGGGCCAGTGAAGACGAAGCTTCCGTCGCTGGTTCCCGGTTCCAGATCCTCGATCGTCCCCTTCTGCCTGCGGATTCTCTTCTCGCTTGTGGCATTACACGAGCTGGCAGCCAAGCTCTCCACTGCCAACTCGGGGTTCCTGCAGTCGCAGGATATCGACGCCGGGGGGCCTGCGCTCGCACCCCCAATCACCGCCGGTACTGGGTCTCCGACTCCCTGCACCGTAACTGTTAATTCGTTAACGGACATTCCCATTGAACGATGCGTTTTAGCCCTACCGCCAGGGTGAAACTACTCTTGGCTTCGGCGCTCGCCCTTGACCTGCCCGGATTGGGTGGCCCTTCTGGCAGCATGTGCTGACGCCGGTATAGCTCTCGGGGTCCTTACGCTTACTAAGCCCCCTCATCACGGCAAGATGGTAGTTCGCCGAGGGGGTTCTATCCATTGGTATGGGAAAATTTGCTACACACTTCGTGTTTTCCTCGCTAGGTTTTATAGTTCCATTTTCTATAATATACCACAGGAAATCTACCTTGCTCTGAAAAATTTGGCCTTTACCCAGTTTATCTTTAAACCATTCTTTCCTGCCACTTCCAGAACTCTTTTCAACTTATGTAAGCCTTCCGCAACATCTTTACTCGGTATAATAATATCGTCCATGTATACTACAGCGTCACCCTTCTCTATAAGTTCTTTCATTACCGCTACTATACAACGGGTAAAGCTTTGCTGGCGAATTCGGAATTCTAAACGGCACAAATAGGGACTCATATTGTTCTTTCTGCGTTACAAACGCTGTATACTTTTGTGAATGCCTTTCCACTGGTACGTGGAAGTAACCGTTGGTTAAATCTAACTTGAAGAAAATCAAAGCCCCTTGCAACTTATACATCTGTCCATTGCTCTAAGGTCAGCATACACAAACTCTGAAAATCATTCAGCAACTCCGTGCATGAATAAACGTTTTCCCTTTATCTCCATGTTGTGGAACATTGCTGGTAGCAGCTAATTGACCCTTTGATCTGCGAATAAATGATGTTCCATCCTAGTCACCTTCATGTCCACGTTGGTTCTTTCATAGTTTGAAGATTTAACGGCAATTTTAATGCTGAATGAGCCTTACGCTCCATGGAGATCTAACCATATGAACTTTTTCCCATGCAAGCGGTAGCGAGTATAACAAAAGGGAGAGAGAGAGAGTGATCTTAACAGTACTTCAGTTGTGCTCTCATTTCTCATCATATACATTACTTATTTGTAGGTAGTTTATTTTCATAATAATTGACATTTGTATGTATTTAAGTGCAATTCCAGCGAAGTGACTGTACAATCATCAATTTCAATCATCAATCTCAATTGTGAGGAATTGAATTTCCTCACAGGGGCCGGTATAGGGTTAAGCCGGAGAGAGCACGGCGAATTCGGCCGGCCCAGAGCCGACCAAAACAAAGAGTGGTTGGCGGGACGCGCGGGCGGTAGCCCAGCCCATGGCCAATGGTGGCCGTGAGAGCACGCCGGGAATGGAGGAGCGCCCAGGAGCGGCGCTCACGCCGCTCGGGGAGACGGCGGGATCGGGCCGGCAGCGGTCCAGCGCATGCCCAAATACGGGCATGAGATCACGCCACCGGCTTGGTCCCGTTAAGAAAGCGGTGGAAACCCGCGGAGACGCGATGGAAAAGTACCGACGGAACGCGTGGTTGTCCCGTTGTTGCTAGGCAGCGACACGCGCGCCGGCGTCGCCTGAGGGTATAAAAAAGCCCGGCGACAGCGGCGCGTGACATTAAGCCGAGCAGTGAACGGATAAGTGCGCGAATACAACCGAGTGCCGGGAACCGCAGTGAAACGGGTCATCGTGCGACGGGAGTGGAAGAATCACGGGATATTTCAGCAAGGAGCTGAAGTACAAAGACGAGTGGCACTCAGGATACTACTCACCGCTTAGGGTGAGTACCAGCAAAGGGTGAGCCCAGAGTGTGCGGAGCTGTGAAGGGCGGACGAGGCGGTTGCCGCGTCAGAACCCCCAGCCGTAGCACGCGGGAGCCACGCTAAGCCTAAGAAAACCAAGCGGTGGTAGTGCGGAGCCAAAGTCGCCAGCGGAAGGCCAGCGGACGCCCAGCAGGTAGCCTAGTATAAGAGTAGCGCATAAGAGCCATAGGTATAAGATACCAATAAAGAGATTATACATTTCCCCCAAAATCCAATCTGTGCGTTTCATTGTTGTCTGCGAGGCAACATATAAAAATTTTGTTGCAACGAGCTCGTCGGCCGCTGAGCCAGCCCGGCTGATCAGTTCGGAAAGAAACGGTTCGTTACAACTGGCGCCCAACGTGGGGCCTCGCAATAAACAAGAAACAAGACACAGAAGTGAAATTTTGGGAAATTTAAGATGAGGAATCGACAATGGATTCACTCCCTGAGGAAGGAGGAGCTGATCCAGTGTGCCTTGGAATTCGGGGTGAAGTTGGAGGGAACAGTGGCCGAGATGCGGCGTGTGTTCAAAGATTGGGTGGAGAAGCACGAGGCGGAGCCAGAGTACGCCGCCAGGTTGGAGGTGTGGGAGATGCGGGCAGGCAGAGCCTCACCCGGGCCACCAACCGAAGACAAAGGCGGAGGCGTACGAGCGTCTGCCATTGCTGGCAGGCGCGGGCTCATCGTCAGTGTGGAGGTTGCCAGGCGAGTTCCCAGAGGAACTCACAGCGAGCTTGGCAATCCTGAAAATGAGCCACTCGCTCCAGGCCGGGACCCACAGACCGCGGCCAGCGAGCCTAGGCCGGGCAGGTGGGATGGCGCCGGCAGGCCGAGAGGCGTGGAGAAACCGACCCGAGGAGGAACGGGAGGTGCCTGAAGCGCAGACGGAGAGGCCGCCTCGCCTGAACTATCCCAACGCGGCAAAGCAGGTGAGGGAATGGTCGTTTCGTTTTGATGGGACGGCGAAACCATTGGAGTTCTTGGAGCAGGTCAAATGGTCGGCCGATATGTATGGCATGGACCGAGACCTAATCCCCAGGGCCATGACAGAGCTACTGAAGGGCAGGGCGTTGATGTGGTTCATCGCAAACAACCGCCAGTGGCAGCATTGGAATGCCTTCGCGGCCAGCTTTTCAGGCCTACTTTTTGCCCCGGGGCTATTTCTTGAAAAGCTGCTGCAGGAAGTACGCCACAGGAAGCAGAAGTGGGGAGAGCCGTTCAAGGACTACATGGTGGAAATGCAGACCTTCATGCGACCCCTCAAATGCACGCCAGAGGAGCAGCTGGAACTCATCCGCGACAACAGCATGCCGGATTTGCGGATTTTCATCAGGCCACACAGATGCAGAGATCTGGACCACATCGGCACTGGCCGATGAATTCGAGGCCCTGGAAAAGGATCGCGCGGAATTCCAGAAGGAAAGTCCAGTGGGAAGAGCGAGGGCAGCCAACCCATTCACAAAATCGACCGCGGCAGAGGTGTGTCGGCGCTGCCAGGATGAGCCAAACCACGGCGTTTGGCAGGACAGTAAGTCGTCGAGGCCAATGGCCGACGTCCAGACGCATTCCAATGTGGAAGGGGGATTCGTGAAGAATCTCTCCCAAGCATGTCGTCGGTGTGGAAGTGACGAGCACTGGGCGCAGGCATGCCAAGGGCGTCCACTGACGTTCTGCTGGATGTGCGGAAAGGTTGGCGTGGCCACATGGCAGTGCTGCCGGAAAGCGGAACGCCCCGCGACCCACGCCGAGGAGGGCCATGCCGTGGTCGCAGGGGATGAGGCCCGAACACTAATCGGTGGACTCACCGCGGAGGAGGCCCAGTTGTCGGCCGTGGTGGTGATCGCAGGAAAAGAATGGACGGCCACGGTCGACACAGGGGCCACAAGCAGCTTTGTCAGCTACGAGCTGGCATTGCAGCTTCGTGCGGAGGGCCAAATGAGAGAGGTTCGGAAGCAAGTGCGGCTGGCTGACGGACGCAGTCAGGCTATAACCACCCAACTCGAAGTGGAGCTGGCCTTCGGACACCGGAAAGTGCCGATGACTCTTCTCGTCCTACCCGGAGTCATCGATTCGCTGGTCCTGGGATGGAATTTCATCACCGCAGTCGGAGCAGAGGTGACCTGTGCGGGGCACAACGTCGTGATCCCTGCGAAAGGTCGGCGAAATGGGCGGTTGGAGGAAAGGCTATCGGTGGCAATCCTGGGGACCACAGAAGAGTCAGAAGCAGTCGAGGCTGGCATTCCGGAAGAAGGCGTGGGTGGTGGGTGGTCTGAGGAAGCGTCAGTCAAAGAATTCTTGGCCAAAGAATTAGAGGAATTCAAAAGGTTAAAGGAGTGTCGCATGTGGCGGTGCATACAATCACGATGAGTGATGCTGTACCGATTAAACAGCGGTACTACCCGAAAACCCGAAGATGCAGGCTGAGATCAACCAGAAGGTGGACGAGCTACTGGAGATGGGGTGTATCGAGCCCCCCGAAAGCCCGTATAGCTCCCCCATCGTGATGGTTAAGAAGAAGACCGGGCAATGGAAGTTGTGCGTTGACTTTTGGCAAATTAACTCGAAGTCAATCAAGGACGCATATCCCATGCCGAGAATCGACTACATTCTGGACCAGTTGAGAGAAGCGCGCTTCATCAGCAGCTTGGACCTGAAGGACGGGTACTGGCAGATCCCACTGGAAACAGACAGCCGAAAATACACAGCGTTCACGGTGCCCGGCAAGGGTCTGTTCCAGTGGAAGGTGATGCCGTTTGGCCTACACTCAGCGTCAGCCACGTTTCAAAGGGCGCTGGACCAGGTGATCGGTCCAGAGATGATGCCGCACGCCTTCGCGTATCAGGTCGACATTATAGTAATTGGCCGCACCAAGGAGGAGCATCAACGAAACCTAGAGGAGGTATTCCGGCGGTTAAAACAGGCCAATTTGAGGCTGAACGTGGAGAAGTGCCAGTTCTTTCGAAGGAGTTGCGGTATCTGGGTCATTTGGTGACAGAAGAAGGATATGCACCGACCCAGAGAAGGTGGCCGCAATTGCGGAGTTCAAGCCACCAGCAAACGTGAAAGAACTGCGCCAGTACTTGGGCGTTGCCTCGTGGTACCGACGCTTCGTGCCGGGGTTTGCCACGATGGTGCAACCACTCAGCGCCTTACTAAAGAAAAAGTCGAAGTGGTAGTGGGCGCCCGAGCAGCAGCAGGCATTTGAGGCCGTAAAAAGTAGGCTGGCGTGCTGGCGTGCCCCGATTTCTCAAAAGAAATTCGTGCTGCAGACGGACGCCAGTGACTATGGTTTGGGGGCAATCCTTACGCAAGAGACGGAGAAAGGAGAAAGGGTAATTTCCTACGCCAGCCGAACCTTGAACGGGGCGGAGAAGAATTATTCAGCCACGGAGAAGGAATGTTTGGCCATAGTGTGGGCTGTGAGGAAGCTCAAGCCATACCTGGAGGGATACCACTTCAAGGTTGTCACCGACCACATGGCATTGAAGTGGTTGAATAGTATCGAAAGCCCGACAGGAAGGATCGCCAGATGGGCATTGGAGTTGCAGCAGTACGACTTCGAGATAGCGTACAGGAAAAGGGCAGCTCAACATAGTAGCCGATGCGCTATCTCGCCAGCCCATGGAGGAGCGGTGTTTCCGAGTGGACGGAGGGGAGAATATCGCCGCGGGTCCAGGAGGGCCGTGCGGATGGATTATAAAATTAAAGGAGAAAATGAGGAGGGAACCGGAAAAATTCCCGGACTACGTGGAGGAAATTGGCGGGGTTTACCGGCATATACCACACAGAGCTGGCGACGAAGAGGTTGTGGCGTGGAAGCTGTGCGTGCCCAAAGACCTTCGTGAACGAGTCATGAAGGAGAATCATGACTCGCCGGAGGCGGGTCACGCAGGCGGCAGGAAGACCATGACGAGGATAGCCGCCCGATACTATTGGCAAGGAATGCACCGGGATGTAAGGGCATACGTCAGAAAGTGTGAGACGTGCGTCCGGTTCAAGCCTAGTCAACTACAGGCGGCCGGAAAGATGCTCACCCAGGTACCGGAAGAACCATGGGCAACAGTGTGCGCGGATTTCGTCGGACCACTGCCTCGGTCAAAGCATGGGAACGCCATGCTGCTAGTTGGTGGATCGCTTCTCGACGTGGACCGAATTGGTGCCACTTAGAAAGGCCACCACGGAGGCACTAATAAAGGCGTTCAGGGAACGCATTTTAGCCCGTTTCGGAGTGCCCAAGGTGATGATCACCGACAACGGGGTGCAATTCACGAGCCGGCCGTTTAAGAGGTTTCTCGAGCAGATGGGAGTGCGGCATCAGTTCACGGCTCCATACACAGGAAAACCCGACGGAGCGCGCGAATCGGACGGTAAAGACAATGATCGCGCAGTTCACCGAAGGAGACCAGAGATGCTGGGACGAGAAGTGGCCGGAATTGATGCTGGCCGTAAACTCTGGGGTCACAGAATCGACAGGATTCGCCCCGGCGTTTATAGTCCAAGGAAGGGAGCCCAGACTGCCGAAGGCTTTGTACGACGAGGAAACGCTCGGCACGGGCAAGAAACCAACTACCCCCGACGAAAACGCAAACAAACTGCGAGAGCTGTTTCAGCTGGTAAGGAGGAATTTAGAAAGGGCTGCCAAGGATCAAGCGAGGTATTACAACTTGCGAAGGAGGCCCTGGACGCCGAAGATTGGCGAGGTGGTTTTGGGCCAAGCAGCACCACCTATCGAACGCGGCCGAAGGATTCGCGGCAAAATTGCCACCAAGGTATGCGGGACCGTACCAGAACATCGACTTCGTGTCACCAGTGATATGCAAGACAGCGATAAGCATACACGGACGGTACACATCGGTGATCTGAAGCCACAAACAGAGGAGGTGTCCAAGTGAGGGCTGAAGGTGAAAAGAGGACTTGCAGTTGCAAGCCCTCTACACCTACACAAGCAACTACACCCAGGCCGAGGAAGAGCAGGTGAGCCGATCTGTCGTCGCGAAGACGAAGACCACAATGATAGTTCCGAAGGGAATTAGTAAAATATGTTACGGAAGGTGGGCATGAGCGCCGGCTCCAAATGGGGGTCACGCAGGACGCCACCAAGGGCCGGAGCCGGCGGGGGGAAAAAAAAACACAGTGTCAAGTTTACATACATTCCGTTTATTACAAATAATAGAAAACAGACACAAAGTTACAAAAGTAAATATACAGTGATACAGGATGTATAAAGATAGTCATATTGGGGCAGAGAAGCTGAGGGCTCAAATAAAAGAAAACAGTCTTAATAATAAAGGAACTGGTGAAGCGGCATGATTCCTCGAAGGTCATCATCTGAGGAAGAGAGGAGGATTCATATGAGATATAAATAGTGTGAACGGAAAGAGAGAAAACATACCTGGTTACGTAGGCGTTGGCCACCAACCCTTCCTCTCAAGATCCGATCTTGGTCCGGGGGTGCTCGGAGCGGGAGAAATAGGGGGGAGATGTCCTGGTCCTGGGGCCCCAGGATCCGGAGTCTCCTACGACCGTCGGGTTCGGCCGGGCAGACGGCCCCTACCCGTGTACTACTGACGGCGAGGAGTCGGACGACCCTCGGGTCCGAGGTAGCTGCACGAGGCAGAGGTCACGCCAGAAGCCGAACCGAAGACGTGAAGGAGGGGACCAGCCGGGGCCGGTCGCCATGGTGCAGCCGGGCGAAAGGTTGGAGGACCTGTTAGTCGCGGGCACACATGGCGCGTGGCACCGCGGGCAAGGACACAGGATGATCTGAAAAGCAGGAGAAATATGAAATAGGAGACAATTTAAAAAAAAAAGGAATTCGTAGCACTTACCTGTGCTGAGGAAGGGTTGACCAGAGGGGGGGGAGAGGATGGTTGGACGCCGACGGCCGAGGGTATATATAAAAAAGAAAATGTTTATATATAAACAAAATAAAAATAGAAAATTAAATAAATAAATAAAATAAAATTTATTTATGGGCGAGGGTATATATAAAAATAAAAAAAAATAAGTAACTAAAATACAATTTATTTATGGCCGAGGATATAAAAAATATATAATATATAAAATAAAATTTATTTTTATGAAATATATGAGGGAGGCCGGAAAACTCGAAGGGGGAAAAGAACCCCGATAGCCCTAGGAGGGTTAACGCGGCGAAGAGCTGGAGGCCCGAAAACCAACGGGATCCCGCGAGAGCCAGAGAGCGAAGGTACCGTACGAGGGAACGGTGAGAAAGGCGGCGTGGGTACGGCAGCAGCAGTGGTTTGATCGGGCGATCATTCTCACGTGATCGTTCCAGCGACAAAGTCGAGGATTTTAAAAACCACACAACAAAATTACGGAACGTACCTCAAAGGAGAAAATGGCACCAAGATTGCTTCACCGTTATCTGAAGGAGCAGGCCAACTGCGTGGGGGCAGCTCAGGCCGAGGACCACCGCCAGCGACGGGCGGAGCTCTCGCGTGGCGAACGGTGGACTCGGCGGAGTGAGTCCCCCGAGTTGGAGCTGATGGCGTCGCCGTTGCCGAGCAGCCCGTCAAGCGTGGTGTCCTCGTGGGCATCGCCGCGGAGCCGGCGAGACCCGGAAGTATCCGACGACGCGAGCGACGACAGCGACGTCGTTTTCGTAGCCGTGGAGCCAGCTCCCGCGATGCGCGAGCTGGTCCTCATGCAAACCAGCGAAGAGGACCGGCTCGCGGCGGAGCAGCGCAGTCGGCGCGAGAGAAGGGAGGCGGCGCCCCGACTGCAGCCACAGAGGCGGTCGACGCCACAAGGACGGCCAAGGGAGACGCCGGCAGCGGCACCGAAGGCAGCAGAACCGCAGGGCGAGGTGCTGTGGCAGCGGCGAACGCAGCAACAGCAGGACCGACGCGACGAGGAAGAGGCCCGACGCGAGGCGGAGCGGCGGCGACGTAACGAGGAGGTAGCGAGACGCGGAGCGGAGCGGCAGAGGCGCGACGAGGAGGCCCGGAAGGCGGCGGAGGAGAAGGCGCGGCGTGACGCCCTCTTCGACAGGGCGATCATGCGTGAGGCGCACGCGGCACTTTTGCGCCAGCTGGCGGCGGAGAAGGAGGAGAAGGCCCGGAAGAAACCCGAGGAGCAGGAGGGGAGCGAGGAGGAGGCACCACCGGCTCCAAAGTTTTTGAGGGTGCGCCAAGGGCTGTGCGAGCCAAGCCAGCAGCAGCAGAGTAGCACGCAGAGCCCGCAGCAGCAGAGGCCGCAGCCGCAGAGCCCGCAGCAGCAGAGGCCGCAGCTGCAGAGCCCGCAGCAGTAGAGGCCGCATTCGCAGAGCCCGCAGCAGCAGAGGCCGCAGCCGCAGAGCCCGGCGATGGACGCGGCGGCGGAGGAGCCGGAGCCAGCGACAGCGGCGGTGGAGACGGTGGCCACGGCGATGGACGCGGCGGCGGCGGAGGAGCCGGAAGCAGTGACGGTGGCGGTGGTGACGGCACCGGAGGCAGCGGCAACGGCGATGGACGCGGCGGCGGAGGAGCTGGGGGGCCGTGGGTATGGCCCACGCCGGCGTCGAAGGTGGAGAGGCCGGGCCTGATGCGACAGGCCTCATGCCCCTGAGCCCCGGGCCGAGGTGAGGCGGCCACAACTGCAGAGGCAGCAGTCGATGGAGGAGGAGGAGCCTGCAGGGGAGGCGCTGGCGGTCGGTGGCGAGGCCGGACTGGCCAGAAGCGGTCGGCCGGGCAGTGGAGGGCACCCGCCGCATCGGCCGGCGTGTCAAGCGTCTGGTCCGGGTGCAGGGGGTGCGGTACCGGGTGGCGGCGTACGCCAACAACGTGGAGGTGTCGGTGGAGGCGTAGGCGAAGCTGAGAAGGAAGAAGAATGAATAAAGTGTTAAGAAGGAATAAAAATATGAATAAAACATAAGACTTACCAGGGGATTTCACAGGGCGCGGGCTGCGGGAGGTTGTCACTCGCGGTTATGGCGTTCGGGCCATGAAAATAAAAAAAGGTAAACACAAAAGAAAACCAACACACACAGATAAAAAAGAAAAAAACACGACCGGCGTGGGTACTACAGGTACCGCAACCGGAAGAGGCGTGAATGGGTGGGTATGGCAGCCCGATACGGGGCAGCCGTATCTGTTTGTGCGCCTGGGTGCACCTATCGTGCACATAATGCGCAAAGTAGTGCCGAAAATATATCGGCGGAGACTATCGATGGTTGGCCGAACCAGTTCGGCGGAAGTGAACCGATCAACTGGGGAGCGAGCCAGTTCGGCGCCGGCGACCCGATCGACGGATGGGCGAGCCAGATCGGAACGCACTGGTTGGCGCGCGCGAATTATGTTGGGGAAACAGTGATTTAAGAATGTTCGTCAAGCAACGGTAGGGGGCTATGTTAATTCCCAAATAATTCAACACTCTTATTCGTTTGATGTTCGTATTTCAACTAAACTTTATTTCAATAAAAAGCTTTTTGCTTATGGTTCTTATATCTATGTACATATGTATGTTTGTTTGTATGTTTTTATAGTGACTTTGTTGTCACGTTGTGCCGAGTAGTGGTCTGCTTGCCATCCGGTCAAAATGCTGATGTTTCATTTTGGTCTGGAGCACTGAACTTGCGTCACCCTTCTGCCGACTATTGCAGGGTAGCTCGAGGAGGTTTGGCCGGCGGGTGGCCGGGTACCGGTACGGTAACTCCTCCCCGAGAATGGAGCGATGGCCACAATGATGGAATGTCCATCGCGACATCATGAAACAGGTTGGTTGGGTAGAAGGTCGTTCTTGACTTGTTAACTCTCCAGATAATGATCACCGTTATGCAGGTGATTATTAGGATTATGTATATTGCCGTTACATGGCGATTTTGGTACATAATCTCAAGGGCCGTTGAGTTGTGGTATTGAACATCCTCCCAAATGGATTTGTTCAAGGTTTAAGTCTCCCATGGTGTCATTAATAATTATCTTGTCGTTTCTCATTGTCATGAGCTTTATGTACTCCTCTCTCTTTCTTGTGGTACTCTATCACCTTACATGTTGCCATTGATTTCTATTATGCAATCTTTGTTTTGATGATCACTGACCCTTGGATTTTCATGGGTCCACCACATGTCGAATTCAAAGTTTGCTCCTTTGCATTGAATACAAAAATGTGACCAACCTCGGGTGTTAGTATTATTTCCTTTGACCCTATTTCTCTCGACACACATGTTGATGGCTGATTCTGATTTTGGAACGAACTTATCTCATAAGTATTCATAGTATTCATAGCCATATTGTGGAATTACAATATTTTTTGTGTAATTAATTGGTAATGGAATTACATGAAAAAATTTGTAATTTATATTTCTAAAAATTGGGGCTTTAATCCTAAAAAGATTACATCGGTTTCGTTTACTAATGCTTCCATTTGCAACAACCTATATAACTGTTCATCTGTCACAATCTCTATGTCTTGGTTTCTTATAAATTCCGATATCCTTTTTATCTCTTCTTTGGACAATATAAACTTAGGTTTTATCTTTTAATTCTGATAACAAGATGCTTTCTGCTACACTGTCTAAGTGCATGGCTAATAGATCTATGTTAAAGCTTAGTCTGTTCATGTACTGTAACATGTGGATTTCATTATGTTCCTGCGTTAGTTTTCCAAAAACGTTGCTTTTGTAATTATTAATGAAACTTTTAATTTCCTCCTGCTCTCTATTAATGTGTTCGGTTATGTTTTTGAATCTGTTTAGTATCTCTTGATTAAAATGTTCCTGTTCTATGATCTTTTCTTTCATTATTTCGGTTTTATTATTTATAATTTTAATTCTTGCATCTATTTCTTGTGCATCTCCATCATCCATGTTCCCTGTTACTACTTTAATTACGCTTCCTAGCCCATTAAAAATTCCTCTCCTTGTCCTGTTCTTCGGCATTGGTGTACTTAGCCTTGCTTCTAACTGATTTAACTTTGCGCTTAAAATGCCTACCATTTCTCCTGAAAATTCTATGTCCTGAATGGCATCTAAAGCCTCTTTGATTTGCCCGATATTTTTCTTATAATTCTTTAAAGTTTATGACATGGTCAAATATTTTTTTTTTCTCCCATAACGACCCCTTGCCGGTCCGAGGTCCATTTTTGCCACCGCTTCTTCCGGTTGTAACTTCCGAATGTCCATGGTCTGTCCATGACTCATATGCAATCTGTAATATCATAATTACAAATTATTGTCTCCTAATTCTTTTTCGTATTTTTTGATTTGTGTATTTTCTGTTTCCTTTTTTGTAACCAAGGTTATTCCTTTATCCTCGTCTACCTTTTTTGGGTTGTGAATCTAGGCGTCAATTTATTTCTCCTATTTTCTTTTCTATTCTTCTCATTCAACTTTATTCATTCAACTTCTCAATGTTGGCCGTTTTCTGACCGTCAATCCTCTCTTTTACTTTACTGTACACTTCTCTCTGGTACAGGTTTAACTTCCTCAAATACTCGTGCTCGTCATTGAACACTACTTGTCCCTCAAAACTATGTGTTCTCCCTGAGAACAGTTCAAACGGTGTTAGCCTAGTGGCTGAATGTATGGCATTGTTATAGGTGATAAACACCTCATCCATGATTTCATCATGGTCACATTTTAAGTTCATGTCCTTTTTAACTTTTGAATAATCCTGTATATCTCTGTTAGCGTTGAATGGAGTCTCTCTACGGGTGAATTGCTTGATGACTGCTGAAATGATGTCACATGCAACTCAATTCCATATTGCTTACAAAAATCCTTGAAAACATTTGAAGCATACTCCGCCCCTTGATCACAGACAATTTTCTTTGGTATCCCATGCTGACAAATGAATCGCTTCATTGACTTAACGATGTTTAAGGTGTCCGTCGCGGGAATTGTGTACCCTACAGCATACTTTGAAAACTTGTCAATTATGGTCATTACGTACTGCTTATTAACTGCATACAAATCCGTGTGTACTATGTCTAATGGCTTTTCTGGTGTTTCCGTTTTTTGAAATACCAACTTTTGCGGCTGCCTATCATACTTCAGCGTTTGACAAATCTCGCACCCATTAATAATCTATGCTATTTTGTTTCTCATGTACGGAAAATAGACATGTCGCCTCATGCGCCAAAAAGGTTTCGTCTATTCCCTATGATTCCCCGCGGTGTGATACTTCGCGATCTCGTTATCCTGGTCATCTCGTTCTTGTATTTCGTCCAACTTCGTCAAGCATCTCAGAATCCTATACAACTTGGCCTGGCTAAAGTAGTCTATGTATACATCCTGAATTATTCCGAATATATCGTCAGGGGCATATATCGCACAAGTCCTATGAGGCTTAACTAACTCTTTCAAAAAGTCTAGCCATTCCTTCCTATCAAATTTCGGTTCTATGATTACCCGTCTTAGTTTATTCTTGAACGGTGTCGTTACCGTGCGCTTGGACACGGGTCCTATTTCAAATATGATCTGTATATTAAAGTCATTAATCGGTTTTTCAGCTACATGAATTCTGTTGTTTACATCCATATCTTTAATGTGGTCTGTATTTGTGCATGTCGCTTGTTCTGAGTCATGCTCACTGGTGTGAACTTCTAACTCTACTCTGCTTAATGCGTCAGCTACAACATTTTGGGACCCCTTTTTGTATACTACGTCCTAGTCATACTCCAGTAACTGTAGTTTCCACCTGACCAATTTTGAATTTGGTTCCTTAAATCCCATAAGCCACGTTAACGGTCGGTGATCTGTAACTATTGTGAACCTATGTCCGAATAAGTAGGGCCAGAAGTACTTTATCCCCAAACAATTGCGAGCATTTCTTTTCTACCGTCGAATAATTCGCTTCGGCGTCATTCAGTGTTCTGCTTGCAAACGCTATGGGTCTATCGGCGCCCATTGCCCCTTGGGACAACACCGCTCCTATAGCAACATTGCTCGCATCCGTTGTCAAAATGAACGGTTTTGTAAAGTCTGGGTATCTCAACACAGGGTCATTACACAAAAGAGTCTTGCAATATTCAAAGGTTTTGACATATTCGTCATCTATTTCAATTTTTTGTTTCCCTTTAAATCTTTTTGTCAATGGCTTAGTGATTCTCGCAAAATCTTTAATAAACTTCCTATAATAACCTGCTAGTCCCAAGAAGGATTTTATTTCTTTTTGCCGTCCTTGGCATTGGGAATCGCTTAATCGATTCAATTTTCTTAGGATTGGGTTTAACCCCGTCCTCTGTTACTACGTGCCCTAAATACTCAATTTCTTTCCTCAAAAAGTCTGTTTTATCTGTTTGTAATTTGAACATCTCGTCACTAAGCTTCTGGAACACTGTACGCAGATCCTGCATATGGCTCTGAAGAGATGGTGAATAGACGATAATATCGTCCATATACACCAGACATATCTTCCCAATCAGATCTTCCATCACATTATTCATTACCCTCTGGAAGGTCGCCGGGGCATTTGTTAATCCGAACGGCATTCTAACATACTCAAAATGACCACACTTTCAGTTGTAAAAGCAGTTTTTGTACATCTTGTTCTCTCATCTCAATCTGATGATAGCCACTCGCTAGATCCAGGACTGAAAAGTATGTCGCCTTTCCTAACTTATCCAACACCTCCCCAATTACAGGCATCGGATATCTGTCCTTTATTGTTTTTTCGTTTACTTTTCTAAAATGTACTACGAGCCTCCATTTTTGCTTCCCGGACATATCCATTTTTTTGGAACCAGCCATACTGGTGCACTCCAAGGGAATGGCTGTGCCTGATCACTTTCTGCTCTAGTAATTCTTCCACTTGGTTTTATCTCCTCTCTTTGTTTAAACCCATACCTATACGGCTTCTTATACACCGGTATATCATCCGTTGTTGGGATCGCGTTCTTGACAATATTGGTGAAGGTCAATTTATCCCCTTTTGAGTGGAATATATTGGGAAACTTAGAACAAAGCTCCCACAATCCTTTTTTGCTTCCTCTGCGTTTAAATGTTCCATCCTTATCTCTTTCTTCAAGTTCCTTTTTTCTCTGTCATGTCCTCTGCACTGCTTGTTATAATATTTAACTGTGTTTCATGCACTGTTCGTTTACAGGGTTCTACCATCTCCATTTCTATATGCTCTTCTGGTTTGTACCATGTCGCTACTAAGGGTTCCTCCAAATACAGCTTCTTCTCCTCATCTGTATAATTCGTGACTTCGAATTCTGCCTGTCCTTTCCTTGCTGTATATATACCCCCCGTTATTTCTACTCCGTCTTCCACAACTATTGTATCCATATACAACGGCCCATCATGTATTGTGACCGGTAATCTAACCAATGCCCTTGATGCCTCTGCTAATACATGCACTTCTGTTGCCTTATTCGGTCGCAAGTGAACTTCTACTACTGCGTCCCGTGTCCTCAACGTCAAGTTTTCTAAGTCTAAGGTCGCTCCTAATCGAGTTAGTATATCCATGCCTACCAACCCGTCAAAATACGAATGAAAATCAAATAAGAACATATCGAATTTTTCTGTTGCACTTAATTCTTTAATTCTTATGTCTCTAACGTAAGTTCGTATATCATGCGAACCTATCGGCGTCTTGACTACGACTACCTCCCCGTAATTTTTGCCATCTCTCCCGTTCTATTACTGTGGGTTTCAGATATGAATTTGTAGCGCCTGAATCAATTAATAACTTTAAAGGGGGTGCCGTTTGATGATGTCACACTATTATACGGCAGTACTGAGGCATGGCTATCCTTTCTTATAACCTTTCTTATAAATATATAAATAACTTATATTTCCTTCCTCTTGAATATTATGCAGTTGCTGCTCTCTGTCACCTGCTTCAGACATATTCAAGTGCCCTCTCTGCGACTTCGCCGTATTCCAGCGATTCGATTTTGTCCCTGATGGAGTATACTCCGCTACCTCCTGTTTTGGCATAATAGCTTTTCTATTATACCCAGTGCTTCCACCTTCCGAGTGATTGTCAAATCTACGGTTTCTTTCATTATTATCTCTATTCCATCTGTAATTATCTCTTCTATTGAACGTCCCTGCTGCCTATACCGATCGTTAGAATTCCCATATCCTCTGTTGCCGTAATTATTGTAGTAACGGTCCCCGCTGTACCCTTGGTTCTGCTGCCTGGTTGGGTTACTCGGACCTACAGGGTCCCTGTTTCTATAATATATATCTCTTTCTTTTCAGAGCTATCTCGTACGCCTTTTTGCAATGACTCCGGCTCTCTGTTCCTAACGGCACTACCCAAGTTGCCCTTCAACCCTGTCAGGAAAGTATCAAGGCAAGTGATCACAAAAAATTTCTTCTTGGTGTTCACAGCAATCGTATTTGTCTCGTTTCTGTCAACAATGTTACACAGTGCTTTATGCACATCCGAAACCTTATCATGGAACTTCTCCACAGATAGTCGCTTTAGTCCTAGCTGATTCAATTCCCTCAACAGGTCTTGTTCCGTTCGTCTATCCGCAAATTGCCCCACTAGCACTCTTTTTATTTCATCCCAATTTAGCTTCGTACTAGCCTTGACCAAGGCATCATTAGCCTTACCTTGTATCTTGTTTCTAATCGTCCTCAAGACCATGAGCCCCGTGGGGGTCTGGTCTGCACCCCTAATCATTAAGAGAATCTCTTCTACATTTAATATGAATTCATTCAACGTCTCAGAACTACCCTCATAGATTGGCATCGAGCGGATCACATCCGATATTCTAAACCTTCCTAATATATCAATTGCTGCCATCGCGCCTCCGGGTGCAACGACTACATGATCCTGATTCTGCATGGCTCTTTTTTTTCCACGTTTGGACGTACTCTGCTCCTGTAATTCTAACTCTTCTGCTATGTTGGGAGGCTGCTCGCCTTCTTTGCTCTAGACCTCGTTAGCGGATTCAAAGATTTCCCTACTCTTCCCAATGCTGACATTTAGACACCCTTTTCACTTGTTCTCTACTGTTTGCTACCCTTTAGTTTCGTATTCCTATTTGTGTAATATCTTATTCTATTGTATATGTATGTATGTTCTTATGTTACTTATATTTACTCTTATTTTTCTATACTTATTTGTGTAGTTCGGGTGTGTTTGTGTTTATGTTTGCGTTGCCTATTTTGGAAGCGAGGTGTGCGCTGAGAATCTGTAAAATACATATATGTGAAATGTTCTTGCTTTTGTTTTTTTTTAATATATTTTTTTTTCTTCGCCTCCCTGTGTTTCAGAGGGCTGGGTTGGAAGTCTGTGTGCAAAAGTTAAAATTTCTTTCCCGATTTTCCATTCAATTTATATACATCTTTATTTAAAAAATTGTTTTTTCTTCGTTGCGGTCGTTAGGTACCCTTGCGCGATGCAGTGGTAACCTTATTCCCTAAAAAAATTTTTTTTAATTTACACGCATCTTTATTTATTATTATTATTTTTTTTTTCCATTGTGGTTGTCAGGTACCCTTGCGCGATGCAGTGGTACCCTTATTCCCTTCAATTTTAATTTACACGCATCTTTTATTTATTTTATTTTGTTTTTTCTCATTGTGGCCGTCAGGTACCATTGCGCGATGCAGTGGTAACCTTATTTCCTTCAATTTTTAATTTACACGCATTTTTATTTATTTTTTTTTTCATTGTGGTTGTCAGGTATCCTTGCGCGATGCAGTGGTAACCCTATTCCCTAACAATTTTTTTCATAGTGTAATTCAGATACCCTTGCGCGATGCAGTGGTATCCTAACACACTTGGCTACACAACGTGCTGAAGCTAACCGGGATCTTTGCACGATGCAGAGACCCCGGTCAAGAGCGGACAGTCAACGTTTGTATTTCATTTTCTTTCCATTTTTTTTTTGCACTCATTATTGTATTCGATACACTTTTACTGAATATGCTCTTAGCACTTTCGCACACACCTCACTTCCACCCTTCTTACTCACTGTCTACTGATAATTAATATACTGATGATCCAGATCATGGTCCAGTCCTCAGTCCTCCGGGTATTCCAGATTTTCCAGGTATCCAGGCTTGTACTTCCGGCTGAGGTGGCCGGCTGCGCCAGTTATGTTGGGGAAATAGTGATTTAAGAATGTTCGTCAAGCAACGGTAGGGGGCTATGTTAATTCCCAAATAATTCAACACTCTTATTCGTTTGATGTTCGTCTTTCAACTGAACTTTATTTCAATAAAAGCTTTTGCTTATGGTTCTTATATCTATGTACATATGTATGTTTGTTTGTATGTTTTATAGTGACTTTGTTGTCACGTTGTGCCGAGTAGTGGTCTGCTTGCCATCCGGTCAAAATGCTGATGTTGCATTTTGGTCTCGAGCACTGAACTTGCGTCACCCTTCTGCCGACTATTGCAGGATAGCTCGAGGAGGTTTGGCCGGCGGGTGGCCGGGTACCGGTACGGTAACTCGCGCACAACGGTCAAATCTGGCGGGAGCTGGACCAAATTTAAAATGCGGTCAGTTTGCCGGGTGGAAGAGGACACGAGGGGAGTGGTCCTCTAGTGAAGAGAGGGGAAGTGTGAGGAATTGAATTTCCCACAGGGGGCCGGTATAGGGTTAAGCCGGAGAGAGCACGGCGAATTCGGCCGGCCCAGAGAGCCGACCAAAACAAGGAGTGGTTGGAGGGACGCGCGGGCGGTAGCATAGCCCATGGCCAATGGTGGCCGTGAGAGCACGCCGGGAATGGAGGAGCGCCAGGAGCGGCGCTTACGCCGCTCAGGAGACGGCGGGATCGGGCCGGCAGCGGTCCAGCGCATGCCCAAATACGGGCATGAGATCACGCCACCGGCTTGGTCCCGTTAAGAAAGCGGTGGAAACCCGCGGAGACGCGATGGGAAAGTACCGACGGAACGCGTGGTTGTCCCGTTGTTGCTAGGGCAGCGACACGGGCGCCGGCGTCGCCTGAGGGTATAAAAAGAAGCCCAGCGACAGCGGCGCGGGACATTACGCCGAGAAGCAGTGAACGGATAAGTGCGCGAATACAACCGAGTGCCGGGAACCGCAGTGAAACGGAGTGATCGTGCGACGGGAGTGGAAGAATCACGGGATATTTCAGCAAGGAGCTGAAGTACAAAGACGAGTGGCACTCAGGATACTACTCACCGCTTGGGGTGAGTACCAGCAAAGGGTGAGCCCAGAGTGTGCGGAGCTGTGAGTGGCGGACGAGGCGGTTGCCGCGTCAGAACCCCCAGCCGTAGCACGCGGGAGCCACGCTAAGCCAAGAAACCAAGCGGTGGTAGTGCGGAGCCAAAGTCGCCAGCGGAAGGCCACCGGAGGCCCAGCAGGTAGCCTAGTATAAGAGTAGCGCATAAGAGCCATGTTGCAACGAGCTCGTCGGCCGCTGAGCCAGCCCGGCTAATCAGTTCGGAAAGAAACGGTTCGTTACACAATGTATCATAAACTTTCTTTTGTTCGTGATTTAACAGGCGTACATTTGTTTGAACTATTAAATCTAATTCCTGGTGGAATTACTTTTCCGTTCAAATTGTCGATTATTGGGTCATTAATTTCACGATTTGGCGCTTTCATTCCTAACCGGACTAATAAATTACCGCACATGAGGTAACACATGTCTTCGATCAAGATCAAAGCCCGAAATGTCAAAATGATGATAGCAAATAATGTGCGTATCTGCCTTGGAGATGCAGAGATAATAGCTTTAGATCGTCGTTTCCCAATGGGTATCGTTTTCTAGTAAATTTAGTTCTTCACATGCAGCACGATATGTTGGGAATACTGTAGTGTATTCATGCTGTTTATTTGGCCTAATAAATTTAAGCACCACTCCAAAAGTCAAATTGTAATATGATGCAGTTCCAGCGGAGGTCATTGTCGCTGAGACGTTCTGCATCCAGACGTTGCGCAACCTTGCGCAACGAGCATTGGCCAGATACCGACGCTGCCCGAAATCTGACGCCTCCTATTGCATGTTGACTGTGGGATGCCTACGTAACGGGGCTTTGTTTCCTACGCCATGAAACCTGCATGGAGGCAAATCGACCCATTAATGTTTGTATAAATATAAGTTTGATTTCAATAAATGTCAATCATTACTCAAGAACCATTCAAAATAGTACATGGCGATCCTGCCAGTATTATATGTGTATCAGTGGCGTTATAATGCCCGATACACATTTAATATACACCATGATACACAGAGCGTGCCTATATGAAAATCTACAAGGATATAATTACCGGGAACGAGACGTTCACCAACACCTACAAAATGAAGCTTTTCGAATTATGTTATTTACAAGGTAAGCTGGTAAGCTGATCAGACATACTAGCGACGAAACCAATCTCGAGGGTCCCAATGCATCTGCCTAGAAGGTCGATGAGGGCAAGCAAACCAACGTGGATTCCGGTGTCGATGTGGTGAACCATTTTTTGCTTGAATGCTTCGCTTTCGGCGACAAGAAGTCGTACACCCTCTACCTGAAGAATATTTAGGCCGCTTCAAGGAGCTGCAGTTCTACACCGACAGTTGCTCTAGTTCTTATAGCCTCCGAGCAATGGGCGACAATCAAGATGGACAGACAGACGGATGTACAGGCAGGGTTATATCGACTCGGCTATGTAAAAGATATAAGACTGAACGCTACTTTAATATGTAAAAATCATTAAGATCAGACGTGACTAAACTAATAAACTCTGCCAAAACCGCCGAATAATACTCCCTAGAATCATTATGCAAGTTATTCACATTTTTAACACAGACATTAGCACATCAACGTTCCCGGCTAAAATAGTCCCTATCCCAAAAGCAAACTTTCCAGATTATTGGCCAATATCCATACTCCCGACCCTGTCAAAAGCGTTTGAGATCTTGTTAGGTGAACAAATAAATTCGTTTCTTTTCAGAGCACAGACTACTTAACAGCAATCAATCTGGATTCAGAATTAATAGGAGTTGTACAGCTGCAATGATAAAAATTGTATCCTCTACAATTGAAAATTGAAAAAATTGAAAAAATGGACGACGGATATGTAACGTTCATAACTCTTCTTGACAACACTAAAACTTTTGACTCAGTTGACCTTCGCATCCTCATCGCAAAACTGCGAATCCTACAACTTCACTGACTCAGCAGTACATTGCTATCACCTATCTCCTAAATAGGAGCCAGGCTGTTGTTGCTAAAGGGAAAATTTCGTAAGTGTGGTGTCCCACAGGGATCTGTACTTGGTCCGTTATTGTTTTCGATTTATGTAAATTATTTGCCAATAGTATTGTCTGACTGTAAAGTGCACATGTACGCTGATGACGTCTAATTATATGTTAGTCGACCGTTAAATATAATAAATGTGTGTATAAGTTAACAAGAGTTAACTTAATTGTACATAAGGTTGGACGAATTCTGAGTTAACAAGAGTTAACTGGATTGTCTATTGGGTTGGACGAATTCTGCGATATCGCAAGGTAAGCAGTTTCGTCAACCGTGGGATCGCCGTCGTCGCGGTCGCCGATTGCCGGCCGCTACTGGACACCACGCACGAGGCGCAAGGTCAGCACTTTTGCTGGACAGCGACGAGTGCCGTGGCCGGCAAACCAAGGGTCCCGTAGCTGGGAAGTTTAGGTTTTTAAGTTAGTAGTAAATTACCAGCCGAGTGGCAGTTACGTTCTAACGTCTCGCCTTGCGGGTAGTTAAGCTCTCATCATATTCCTTTGAATAATTAATTACACTTGTGAAATAAACAATACTTCAGATAAATTACCTGTATTGCATTTTAATTATTACTGGCACCCAACGCGATAAAAAGAAACCACCCCGAGAGAGTAATTTAGCGCGGAGACAACGCCCGCTAAGTGAAAATCGGCTAAAAGTGCAACGAAGGGTCAAACAAAAGACCAAAAACATCGAGTGCGGAGACAAAGCCCGCTCAAAAGCAAGCAAAAAGAAAGTGGAAACTGTGGAGCGCGGAGACAACGCCCGCTCAAAAACACAAAGATTATTATCAAAAAAACCACGCCCGCGGGAGATCTGTAAATAGATCGCCGCAACATACGTGAAAATCGGCTAAAAGTACAACGAATGGTCAAACAAAAAGACCAAAAAACATCGAGTGCGGAGACAAAGCCAGCTCAAGAGCAAGCAAAAAAGAAAGTGGAAACTTTGGAGCGCGGTTGTCTTCGCTCTCGAAAAACGGGCCCTCGCCCGCTCAAAAAACACAAAGATTATTATCAAAAGCCACGCCCGCGGGAGATCGGTAAATAGATCGCCGCAACACACCACCAGGAATCAAAAAATCACAGTGAAGAAAGGTGCGTACATCAATTGCACGCAAAAGCTCATAGCCTCGAGTGTAAATAAAAGGCATTTAATCAACCCCAAACTGTTACACACCAGAGCGGACGGCTTTTTGGGCAGCGGCGACGTTAGACGAGAAAAAAAAACAACGCAGAACAATAAAGGAGCAGCCACCGAAAAGTTGCCAGCTAGAATCAATACACCAGAAGAGAATAAACGAGAAAAGAACGTACGGAGTCGCTGTTGCCGCGACTCTACTTTTATATACCCGTACTCAGTCAGCACACATGTGATTTATGTGGAATTTTCAAATTTTTATAAGTTTTACATCTTACATTTGTTTGCTACATCAGTCATCTACATCTATTTCATCTACATCACTTCTCACAACAACACACGTACACTGCACGAGGCAGCATGTTTGAGCGTAAGTGTGCGTGCGAAAGAATCATTAGCGAAAATCATCCCCATAAATGACTGACGCCGCAAGGGGAAGGGGAAGCTCGCAGCAGAAAATTCATTTGATCATTGTGGCTACAATAATAATCCGATATGAACCAAATTCGGGAATCTGGTAGATATGGTCATTCTCTACAAAACTGCATTTTTATTTTTTTTCTATCTTCAAAATTGTGGATTTTCGTATTTTGGGGCGCGAGTGGGCGTGGCAAAATTTTGAAATAAACTTGCACTGAAGCGATATCACAGGAGTCTAGGCAAAAAATTTGGTTGTTCTAGCTTTTAAGGTCTCTGAGAATCACGGGATATTTCAGCAAGGAGCTGAAGTACAAAGACGAGTGGCACTCAGGATACTACTCACCGCTTAGGGTGAGTACCAGCAAAGGGTGAGCCCAGAGTGTGCGGAGCTGTGAGTGGCGGACGAGGCGGTTGCCGCGTCAGAACCCCAGCCGTAGCACGCGGGAGCCACGCTAAGCCAAGAAACCAAGCGGTGGTAGTGCGGAGCCAAAGTCGCCAGCGGAAGGCCAGCGGAGGCCCAGCAGGTATATTTAGTATAAGAGTAGCGCATAAGAGCCATGTTGCAACGAGCTCGTCGGCCGCTGAGCCAGCCCGGCTAATCAGTTCGGAAAGAAACGGTTCGTTACACAATGTATCATAAACTTTCTTTTTTTGTTCGTGATTTAACAGGCGTACATTTGTTTGAACTATTAAATCTAATTCCTGGTGGAATTACTTTTCCGTTCAAATTGTCGATTATTGGGTCATTAATTTCACGATTTGGCGCTTTCATTCCTAACCGGACTAATAAATTACCGCACATGAGGTAACACATGTCTTCGATCAAGATCAAAGCCCGAAATGTCAAAATGATGATAGCAAATAATATGCGTATCTGCCTTGGAGATGCAGAGATAATAGCTTTAGATCGTCGTTTCCCAATGGGTATTTTTTTTCTAGTAAATTTAGTTCTTCACATGCAGCACGATATTTGGGAATACTGTAAGTGTATTCATGCTGTTTATTTGGCCTAATAAATTTAAGCACCAGTCCAAAAGTCAAATTGTAATATGATGCAGTTCCAGCGGAGGTCATTGTCGCTGAGACGTTTTGTCCAGACGTTCCGCTTGTTTGCGCAACGAGCATTGGCCAGATACCGACGCTGCCCGAAATCTGACGCCTCCTATTGCATGTTGACTGTGGGATGCCTACGTAACGGGGCTTTGTTTCCTACGCCATGAAACCCGCATGGAGGCAAATCGACCCATTAATGTTTGTATAAATATAAGTTTGATTTCAATAAATGTCAATCATTACTCAAGAACCATTCAAAATAGTACATGGCGATCCACAATTTAGTATTATATGTGTATCAGTGGCGTTATAATGCCCGATACACATTTAATATACACCATGATACACAGAGCGTGCCAATATGAAAATCTACAAGGATATAATTACCGGGAACGAGACGTTCACCAACACCTACAAAATGAAGCTTTTGAATTATGTTATTTACAAGGTAAGCTGGTAAGCTGATCAGACATACCCCAGCGACGAAACCAATCTCGAGGGTCCCAATGCATCTGCCTAGAAGGTCGATGAGGGCAAGCAAAACCAACGTGGATTCCGGTGTCGATGTGGTGAACCATTTTTGCTTGAATGCTTCGCTTTCGGCGACAAGAAGTCGTACACCCTCTACCTGAAGAATATTTAGGCCGCTTCAAGGAGCTGCAGTTCTACACCGACGGTTGCTCTAGTTCTTATAGCCTCCGAGCAATGGGCGACAAATCAAGATGGACAGACAGACGGATGTACAGGCAGGGTTATATCGACTCGGCTATGAAAAAAGATATAAGACTGAACGCTACTTTAATATGTAAAAATCATTAAGATCAGACGTGACTAAACTAATAAACTCTGCCAAAACCGCCGAATAATACTCCCTAGAATCATTATGCAAGTTATTCATTTTTTTAACACAGCCATTAGCACATCAACGTTCCCGGCTAAAATAGTCCCTATCCCAAAAGCAAACTTTCCAGATTATTGGCCAATATCCATACTCCCGACCCTGTCAAAAGCGTTTGAGATCTTGTTAGGTGAACAAATAAATTCGTTTCTTTCAGAGCACAGACTACTTAACAGCAATCAATCTGGATTCAGAATTAATAGGAGTTGTACAGCTGCAATGATAAAAATTGTATCCTCTACAATTGAAAATTGAAAAAAATTGAAAAAAATGGACGACGGATATGTAACGTTCATAACTCTTCTTGACAACACTAAAAAACTTTTTGACTCAGTTGACCTTCGCATCCTCATCGCAAAACTGCGAATCCTACAACTTCACTGACTCAGCAGTACATTGCTATCACCTATCTCCTAAATAGGAGCCAGGCTGTTGTTGCTAAAGGAAAAATTTCGTAAGTTGGTGTCCCACAGGGATCTGTACTTGGTCCGTTATTGTTTTTTCGATTTATGTAAATTATTTGCCAATAGTATTGTCTGACTGTAAAGTGCACATGTACGCTGATGACGTCCAATTATATGTTAGTCGACCGTTAAATATAATAAATGTGTGTATAAGTTAACAAGAGTTAACTTAATTGTACATTGGGTTGGACGAATTCTGAGTTAACAAGAGTTAACTGGATTGTCTATTGGGTTGGACGAATTCTGCGATATCGCAAGGTAAGCAGTTTCGTCAACCGTGGGATCGCCGTCGTCGCGGTCGCCGATTGCCGGCCGCTACTGGACACCACGCACGAGGCGCAAGGTCAGCACTTTTGCTGGACAGCGACGAGTGCCGTGGCCGGCAACCAAGGGTCCCGTAGCTGGGAAGTTTAGGTTTTTAAGTTAGTAGTAAATTACCAGCCGAGTGGCAGTTACGTTCTAACGTCTCGCCTTGCGGGTAGTTAAGCTCTCATCATATTCCTTTGAATAATTAATTACACTTGTGAAATAAACAATACTTCAGATAAATTACCTGTATTGCATTTAATTATTACTGGCACCCAACGCGATAAAAAGAAACCACCCCCGAGAGAGTAATTTAGCGCGGAGACAACGCCCGCTAAGCGAAAATCGGCTAAAAGTGCAACGAAGGGTCAAACAAAAAGACCAAAAAACATCGAGTGCGGAGACAAAGCCCGCTCAAAAGCAAGCAAAAAGAAAGTGGAAACTGTGGAGCGCGGAGACAACGCCCGCTCAAAAACACAAAGATTATTATCAAAAAACCACGCCCGCGGGAGATCTGTAAATAGATCGCCGCAACATACGTGAAAATCGGCTAAAAGTACAACGAATGGTCAAACAAAAAGACCAAAAAACATCGAGTGCGGAGACAAAGCCAGCTCAAGAGCAAGCAAAAAGAAAGTGGAAACTTTGGAGCGCGGTTGTCTTCGCTCTCGAAAAACGGGCTCTCTCGCCCGCTCAAAAACACAAAGATTATTATCAAAAAGCCACGCCCGCGGGAGATCGGTAAATAGATCGCCGCAACACACCACCAGGAATCAAAAATCACAGTGAAGAAAGGTGCGTACATCAATTGCACGCAAAAGCTCATAGCCTCGAGTGTAAAAAAAAGGCATTTAATCAACCCCAAACTGTTACACCAGAGCGGACGGCTTTTGGGCAGCGGCGACGTTAGACGAGAAAAAAAACAACGCAGAACAATAAAGGAGCAGCCACCGAAAAGTTGCCAGCTAGAATCAATACACCAGAAGAGAATAAACGAGAAAGAACGTACGGAGTCGCTGTTGCCGCGACTCTACTTTTTATACCCGTACTCAGTCAGCACACATGTGATTTATGTGGAATTTTCAAATTTTTATAAGTTTTTTTACATCTTACATTTGTTTGCTACATCAGTCATCTACATCTATTTCATCTACATCACTTCTCACAACAACACACGTACACTGCACGAGGCAGCATGTTTGAGCGTAAGTGTGCGTGCGAAAGAATCATTAGCGAAAATCATCCCCATAAATGACTGACGCCGCAAGGGGAAGGGGGAAGCTCGCAGCAGAAAATTCATTTGATCATTGTGGCTACAATAATAATCCGATATGAACCAAATTCGGGAATCTGGTAGATATGGTCATTCTCTACAAAACTGCATTTTTTTTTTTTTCTATCTTCAAAATTGTGGATTTTCGTTTTTGGGGGCGGGAGTGGGCGTGGCAAAATTTTTGAAATAAACTTGCACTGAAGCGATATCACAGGAGTCTAGGCAAAAAATTTGGTTGTTCTAGCTTTTAAGGTCTCTGAGAATCACGGGATATTTCAGCAAGGAGCTGAAGTACAAAAGACGAGTGGCACTCAGGATACTACTCACCGCTTAGGGTGAGTACCAGCAAAGGGTGAGCCCAGAGTGTGCGGAGCTGTGAGTGGCGGACGAGGCGGTTGCCGCGTCAGAACCCCCAGCCGTAGCACGCGGGAGCCACGCTAAGCCAAGAAACCAAGCGGTGGTAGTGCGGAGCCAAAGTCGCCAGCGGAAGGCCGCCCAGCAGGTAGCCTAGTATAAGAGTAGCGCATAAGAGCCATGTTGCAACGAGCTCGTCGGCCGCTGAGCCAGCCCGGCTAATCAGTTCGGAAAGAAACGGTTCGTTACACAATGTATCATAAACTTTCTTTTTGTTCGTGATTTAACAGGCGTACATTTGTTTGAACTATTAAATCTAATTCCTGGTGGAATTACTTTTCCGTTCAAATTGTCGATTATTGGGTCATTAATTTCACGATTTGGCGCTTTCATTCCTAACCGGACTAATAAATTACCGGCACATGAGGTAACACATGTCTTCGATCAAGATCAAAGCCCGAAATGTCAAAATGATGATAGCAAATAATGTGCGTATCTGCCTTGGAGATGCAGAGATAATAGCTTTTAGATCGTCGTTTCCCAATGGGTATCGTTTTCTAGTAAATTTAGTTCTTCACATGCAGCACGATATGTTGGGAATACTGTAGTGTATTCATGCTGTTTATTTGGCCTAATAAATTTAAGCACCACTCCAAAAAGTCAAATTGTAATATGATGCAGTTCCAGCGGAGGTCATTGTCGCTGAGACGTCTGCATCCAGACGTTGCGCAACCTTGCGCAACGAGCATTGGCCAGATACCGACGCTGCCCGAAATCTGACGCCTCCTATTGCATGTTGACTGTGGGATGCCTACGTAACGGGGCTTTGTTTCCTACGCCATGAAACCTGCATGGAGGCAAATCGACCCATTAATGTTTGTATAAATATAAGTTTGATTTCAATAAATGTCAATCATTACTCAAGAACCATTCAAAATAGTACATGGCGATCCTGCCAGTTTTATATGTGTATCAGTGGCGTTATAATGCCCGATACACATTTAATATACACCATGATACACAGAGCGTGCCAATATGAAAATCTACAAGGATATAATTACCGGGAACGAGACGTTCACCAACACCTACAAAATGAAGCTTTCGAATTATGTTATTTACAAGGTAAGCTGGTAAGCTGATCAGACATACTAGCGACGAAACCAATCTCGAGGGTCCCAATGCATCTGCCTAGAAGGTCGATGAGGGCAAGCAAACCAACGTGGATTCCGGTGTCGATGTGGTGAACCATTTTTTGCTTGAATGCTTCGCTTTCGGCGACAAGAAGTCGTACACCCTCTACCTGAAGAATATTTAGGCCGCTTCAAGGAGCTGCAGTTCTACACCGACGGTTGCTCTAGTTCTTATAGCCTCCGAGCAATGGGCGACAATCAAGATGGACAGACAGACGGATGTACAGGCAGGGTTATATCGACTCGGCTATGTAAAAGATATAAGACTGAACGCTACTTTAATATGTAAAAATCATTAAGATCAGACGTGACTAAACTAATAAACTCTGCCAAAACCGCCGAATAATACTCCCTAGAATCATTATGCAAGTTATTCACATTTTTTAACACAGCCATTAGCACATCAACGTTCCCGGCTAAAATAGTCCCTATCCCAAAAGCAAACTTTCCAGATTATTGGCCAATATCCATACTCCCGACCCTGTCAAAAGCGTTTGAGATCTTGGTAGGTGAACAAATAAATTCGTTTCTTTCAGAGCACAGACTACTTAACAGCAATCAATCTGGATTCAGAATTAATAGGAGTTGTACAACTGCAATGATAAAAATTGTATCCTCTACAATTGAAAATTGAAAAAATGGACGATGGATATGTAACGTTCATAACTCTTCTTGACAACACTAAAACTTTTGACTCAGTTGACCTTCGCATCCTCATCGCAAAACTGCGAATCCTACAACTTCACTGACTCAGCAGTACATTGCTATCACCTATCTCCTAAATAGGAGCCAGGCTGTTGTTGCTAAAGGAAAATTTCGTAAGTGTGGTGTCCCACAGGGGATCTGTACTTGGTCCGTTATTGTTTTCGATTTATGTAAATTATTTGCCAATAGTATTGTCTGACTGTAAAAGTGCACATGTACGCTGATGACGTCTAATTATATGTTAGTCGACCGTTAAATATAATAAATGTGTGTATAAGTTAACAAGAGTTAACTTAATTGTACATTGGGTTGGACGAATTCTGAGTTAACAAGAGTTAACTGGATTGTCTATTGGGTTGGACGAATTCTGCGATATCGCAAGGTAAGCAGTTTCGTCAACCGTGGGATCGCCGTCGTCGCGGTCGCCGATTGCCGGCCGCTACTGGACACCACGCACGAGGCGCAAGGTCAGCACTTTTGCTGGACAGCGACGAGTGCCGTGGCCGGCAACCAAGGGTCCCGTAGCTGGGAAGTTTAGGTTTTAAGTTAGTAGTAAAATTACCAGCCGAGTGGCAGTTACGTTCAACGTCTCGCCTTGCGGGTAGTTAAGCTCTCATCATATTCCTTTGAATAATTAATTACACTTGTGAAATTAACAATACTTCAGATAAATTATCCGTATTGCATTTAATTATTACTGGCGCCCAACGCGATAAAAAGAAACCACCCCGAGAGAGTAATTTAGCGCGGAGACAACGCCCGCTAAGTGAAAATCGGCTAAAAGTGCAACGAAGGGTCAAACAAAAAGACCAAAAAAACATCGAGTGCGGAGACAAAGCCCGCTCAAAAGCAAGCAAAAGAAAGTGGAAACTGTGGAGCGCGGAGACAACGCCCGCTCAAAAACACAAAGATTATTATCAAAAAACCACGCCCGCGGGAGATCTGTAAATAGATCGCCGCAACATAAGTGAAAATCGGCTAAAAGTACAACGAATGGTCAAACAAAAAGACCAAAAAACATCGAGTGCGGAGACAAAGCCAGCTCAGAGCAAGCAAGCAAAGAAAAGTGGAAACTTTGGAGCGCGGTTGTCTTCGCTCTCGAAAACGCCCGCTCAAAAACACAAAGATTATTATCAAAACGCTATTATCCACGCCCGCGGGAGATCGGTAAATAGATCGCCGCAACACACCACCAGGAATCAAAAATCACAGTGAAGAAAGGTGCGTACATCAATTGCACGCAAAAGCTCATAGCCTCGAGTGTAAATAAAAGGCATTTAATCAACCCCAAACTGTTACACCAGAGCGGACGGCTTTTGGGCAGCGGCGACGTTAGACGAGAGAAAAAAACAACGCAGAACAATAAAGGAGCAGCCACCGAAAAGTTGCCAGCTAGAATCAATACACCAGAAGAGAATAAACGAGAAAGAACGTACGGAGTCGCTGTTGCCGCGACTCTACTTTTATACCCGTACTCAGTCAGCACACATGTGATTTATGTGGAATTTTCAAATTTTTTATAAGTTTTTACATCTTACATTTGTTTGCTACATCAGTCATCTACATCTATTTCATCTACATCACTTCTCACAACAAACACGTACACTGCAAGGCAGCATGTTTGAGCGTAAGTGTGCGTGCGAAAGAATCATTAGCGAAAATCATCCCCAAAAATGACAAAATGACATAAATGACCCCATGGGCGTGGCAAAATTTTGAAATAAACTTGCACTGAAGCGATATCACAGGAATCTAGGCAAAAATTTGGTTGTTCTAGCTTTTAAAGTCTCTGAGATCGAGGCGCTCAAACGAAAAACCAAAACTACTCGATTTTGTGTGAGTGCGAAAGGGAGGAAGCAAAGTTTTTTGCGTATGTTTTTTTGTCTATTGTGGCTATATGAATGATCCGATCCGATTCAGATTTGGGCCCCTGATAGATATGGTCTCTCTTTATGATTCTGCTTTTTTCGTTTTCTGCTATCTTCAAAATTGTGGACGCCACAGATGTGCGCCTTTTTGTGGGGGCGGAAGTGGGCGGGGGCGAAATTTTTGAAACATTTTTCTAGGAGTGAGATATAACATCAGTATGGATAAAAAAAATTTGGTTGCTCTATCTTTTTTTAGCCTTCGAGTAATGGGCGACGAACATGACGAACAGACGGACGGACAGACATTGCTATATCGACTCGGCTATTGATGCTGATCAAGAATATATATACTTTTATATGGTCGGAAATTACTCCTTCTCTATGTTACACACATCCACTTTTACCACAAATAAATATACAAACTCTTCGAGTACGGGTATAAAGTGAAACTGTTTTTCAGTTATCGCCCAATAGTAGAAAAAAGCAACACCAAAGAAATAAAACGTTCATATATTCAGAAATATTCGGCCGTCGTTGTTCTCAAAATTTTTTGCCCGTCTATGCCCATTTCTGAGTTAGCGAGATTGTTCGGCGTAGTCAGTGTAGACCCTGAAATAGAACCCGAGGGAAGAGTGGAAAGAATGGTCTCTGTGCAGATCAGAGCTGTTATAGAGGCGGCGGTCAACTCTGCGCTAGAAATATAAAAAGCTGACTTTAATCGGCGTTCGCAGGCTGTAACTGACCAGCTGCAGGCTGCAAAAGTTCAGGTCCCCGAGGCCAAGGCCTATGAGGCGGTCACCTTAGACCGAACGGTAAGTTGCGATGAAGCTTTAGATGCGGTAAAAACGCTGCCAGAGTTCAACGGGGCCCAGGAGCAATATGTTTCCTGGCGACAGGCAGCAAAGGCTGCCTATAAGCTATACAAGGGGTTTGTAGGGAGTTCAAAGCACTACCAAACGGTTTTAATAATCAGGAACAAGATTAGAGGGCCTGACTGACTTAGCGTCGTTCAACACAGTGTTGAACTTCGAGGCTCTTCGGACAAGACAAGCGTCCGATACACTTGCTAGAGCAAGAGCTTGCCACACTTCGGCAGGGTGGACTGTCCATCACTCAGATTTACGAACAAGTCGAGAAGAAGCTCACCCTTCTCACAAATAAGACTATCATGTCACAAGACGCCGCACAGGCGCAATACATTAACGAGAAGTATAGGGCTGACGCACTCCCGTGTCTTTGTCTCAGGCTTAGGAAGAGGCCTCACGGATACATTATTTGCGGCACAGCCTGCGGACTTGCCGTCAGCCTTGGCCTTGGCACAAGAAATTGAGGCCAACCATGATAGGCACAACTTTGTAACGAATTACGCAAGAGCTTTAGAAAGCAAGCCACAGAACCGAACAAAGTATAGGCAGGGCGGACAGAATGAGCCCGATCACTACAAAAGACAATCGAAGAACCCGTTCTACACGAACAACCAGAGGAACCATCAAGCAGGTGGTCACCGTAGCCAAGACAAAGTAGAGATGATGGGTGTTGATCCATCTTCTTCTAAATTCCGTCAGCCAACTGGCTTTCAGAAGAGGCAGGGGCCCAACCCAGGCCTACCGGCTACAGAAAACCATAATAACGGGCACCAACAGGGTACGTATAAAAGGCCGGCTGGATCCCAGAGATTCTCCGACCAGCGCAGGCAGAGGGTCAAACACCTCGCTCAGGTAGCCCAGACAAATACGAGCAACAATACGAGCAGTTAGCATCGAAAGCAGTGGCGGAGATTGATGAAGAGAATAGTGCAGGATACAACAGTGATACTGTCAATTTTTTAGGGGAGAGTCCCTGCTCCCGTTCGTCAAACGAACAGTAGCAGGGAGAACACTAAACCTTTAAATATACACTGGGGCTGCGAAAAATTATATCAAACCATTAAAAGAACTTAAGGGAATTATCCCTTGCCCCATTTGTTTAAAATCCCTGCACGGGTTTAATAAAATAGAGCAAAAATGTCCCCTAACCATATTCGGCATAAAATGCCCGTTTTTTATCTTGCCGGAGCTATCAACCTTTGATGTCATCATAGGGCTCGACACGCTAACGAAAGCTGGCGTCAATATAAACCTGGGGACAACAAATCTCCACTTTGGACAGGAATCTGAAAAGATCCTATTCCACAAATGCCCCAGCGTTAACTTCACAAAAGTAGACGACATCGAAGTCCCGCCAGCAGTAAGGGACGAGTTTTTCAGAATGATGTCCAGCCGTATAAAGGCATTTGCAGATCCGACTGAAATGCTACCCTTCAACACAGCCGTAATAGCCACAATTAGGACCGAGGATGAAGAGCCAATCTACTCGAAAATGTACCCCTTCCCTGTAGGAGCCACTGATTTCGTCAATGACGAGGTGAAGGACCTATTGCGGAACAAAATCATTCGGCCTTCCAGGTCTCCGTACAACAACCCCCATATGGGTTGTTGGAAAAAAAGGCACTGACGACTCGGGCTCAAACAAGAAGCGGCTAGTCATAGACTTCCGCAAGCTTAACTCAAAGACCATACCAAACAAGTATCCAATGCCTTGTATCTCCATGATACTTTCAAATCTGGGGAAGGCAAGATATTTCACTACCCTTGACCTAAAGTCAGGGTACCATCAAATCACGTTAGCTGAACGCAATCGTGAAAAGACCTAATTTTCAGTAAACGGAGGCAAATATGAGTTCTGCCGTTTGCCAATTGGCCTCAGGAATGCATCAATCATCTTTCAGCGGGCCATCGATGACGTATTACGGGAGCATATTGGTAAGATATGTTACGTGTATGTTGACGACGTCATCGTATTCTCAAAAAGTGAGGCGGATCATGTCAGAGACATTGACACTATGTGCTTGGCAGCCTCCACGACGCGAACATGAGGGTGTCAAAGGAAAAGTCCCAGTTCTTCAAGGGACAAGTGGAATTCCTTGGATTTGTGGTGTCAACCGAGGGCACGAAAACAAGCCCCGATAAAGTCAAAGCTATTCAGGGGCTTAGACAACCCTCCACCCTGTTTGCGGTAAGATCATTCCTGGGTCTTGCCAGCTACTACCAGGTGTTTTATAAAGGACTTCGCTCAGATAGCAAGACCTATCTCTAGCATTCTGAAGGGAGAAAATGGTAAGATCAGCAAACAACGCTCGAAAACCATTCCCATACAGTTTGATGAGGTTCAGAAACAGGCCTTTGATAAACTCAGGAACATTTTGGTGTCAGAAGACGTCATCCTCCACTACCCAGACTTCAACCAACCATTCGACCTAACCACTGATGCCTCTTCCAGTGGTATCGGCGCGGTACTGTCGCAAAATAAAAGACCCATAACCATGATTTCTAGGACTCTAAAAGACAGAGAACTAAACTATGCGACCAATGAAAGGGAGCTTCTGGCCATAGTCTGGGCCCTAGACACGCTCCGTCACTACCTGTATGGAAAGAGTGACATCAACATCTACACAGACCATCAGCCACTGATTTTCGCGGTTGCAGATAGAAACCCCAATTCCAAGATAAAGCGATGGAAGGCGAGAATTGATGAGTGCGGCGAAAGGGTCTTATACAAACCAGGCAGGGACAATTACGTAGCAGATGCGCCGTCGCGACAGAACATCAATGCGTTAGAAAGTCAGAGTCGATCCGACGCAGCAACAATTCATAGTGAAGCATCGCTCACTTACGTAATTGAAGCCGCAGACAAACCAGTGAACTGCTTCAGGAATCAGATAATCCTAGAAGAATCAAATACCCCTTCCAAGCAGCTCCACATCCTCTTCTCCGAAAAGACCCGTCACAAGATCGAATTTGCCAGTCGAGATACACTTCTTGCGTCCATCAAGGAAGCGGTAAAGCCTGGAGTCGTTAACGCCATCCATTGCACTCTGCCAACTTTGGCGTTTGTGCAAAACGATCTAGTAAAAGCCTTTCCGGACACAAAATTTCGATTTTGCAAAACCTTGGTGACAGACATCACCAACGACGGGGAGCGAAGAGAGATAATGACAGCCGAACACAATCGGGCGCACAGGGCAGCCCAGGAGAATGTGAAGCAGGTACTGCGAGATTATTATTTTCCGAAAATGGAAAAATCGCAGCAGAAGTGGTGATAAACTGCAGGATATGCCAGAAAGCCAAGTATAACCGGCACCCAAGGAAGCAAGAGTTAGGGGTGACTCCAATTCCGGCGAGTAGGCGAGTTGATTCATATCGGCAGGGAAGAGATTGACAAAGGCAAAGTTTTGCATTCATATCGGACGTGAAAATCAATTTTTTTAAACATCACCGCATTAGGACCATCTACTGGACAATACTTTCCTCACCATTCGGTCTTTATTAAAGAACCAAATTTTCGAAAAATTTTCAAACGGAAGGTGGAAACAGCAGCCAGGTGCTTAAAAATTGCAACGCCAGGTGGACGATACACTAGTTATTCACGGATATGAAAATCACAAACAGGACAATGGATTTCCACGCAATTGGTTAAACATCTTAGAAACAACCCGACTAGGCAGGACCTTTATGAGGACCATCTACCCCCTCTGCGCTGAACAAAAGGTGAGGCACCGTTCTTTCAATTCATATCTCTGCCTCCTAGCAGTCTTGATCTTGACAGCCATGACCGACTCAAAGCTGACGGACTACACGCACGCGGACTACATTCCCATAATTGACGGACGGACAGTAATATGGAACGAAACCTTCTGCGTACAGCACTCCACAAACTTGACAGAGTATGACCGATACATTCAAGAAACAGACACGAAACACCTACTGACGTTAACTGCGGCTTTAGGAGTTCATCAAAGGTATGCGAGGAGTTTGAATATCTTGGGGTCTAACAGCACTGAAGGTAATCGCAGGAACTCAGGACTTTGATGACTTACAACAAAACGCAACAGACAGGTCGAGTATGATTTAATAAACGCAAACTTTTGGGAGTTCAAAAGACACGAGATAACTGAATAACTTAAACTCAAGGACTCAAACACAGATAAATGCCCTCACCGAAACGGTTAATCAATTATTGAAAGTAAATAAGCGGGAAGAAATTAACACTTCCCATCTATATGAAACCCTCTTAACTAGATACAGAATATTGGCTCGAATTGCAAAACCTAATGATCGCAACTACTCTGGCAAAAATAAATATAGTAAATCCATCTATTATCGATAGTAATGACCAGTGTAACCCAACTTTTGGGCGCTGCAAATGTGAGGGCACTAGCTAATAAGGAATTGATCATCTTTGTAATTGAAATGCCTAGACCTAAGCTCATTTGTAAGAAAATAACCATCTTCCCAGTCGCACACAAAGGGGCAGAATGCGGCAGCAAGGTCATCGCTGTCTCATCATGCATGGGGTCCCCATATTAAGCCTTCTGTAAGGAGGCACCAGCGAATAGATGCGCTCAAGAACTGCATTTTGGCGCCGTGGCTCACTGCGGCACCCAGCCGAACAACCTACCCCCGATCTTGGAGATAGATGATGGTATTGTGGCATCAACGAGGCCACCGCCATTGTGACCACTGACGGTGACCACGAGCGAAATGTTACGGGAACGTACCTGGTAACCTTTGTCCAGGTCGCGCACGTCAACGGGACAAAATACACCAACTTCAGCAATGCGCCAAAGAGAGTTCCGGGCGTAGCTACCTCGGCGAGAATTAATGTCACCCGCCACCAAACGCTGTTGAGCCTGCCGTATCTTCACAAGCTGAATGAGGAAAATGTGCAGCACCTGACCGAAGTCCGAACAAACCTTACAATCGGTTCCGCACTAGCCGCTGTCGTGGGCGTGGCCGTGTGCGCTGCTCTAATCGGCGTTTCCTGGTGGATGCGGCGCAGGTAGCAGAAGGGTAACACCGTCGCGATCGAGCAGATGCTGAAGAGCATGGGCTTGACCGAGGAAGGTCAAGTCTTGAAGGAGAGAGTAGTTAACAAGAGTTAATTAAATTGTCCTTTGGGTTGGACGAATTCTGCGATATTGCAAGATAAGCAGTTTCGTCAACCGTGGGATCGCCGTCTTCGCGGTCGCCGGATGCCGGCACTACTGGACACGAGGCACAAGGTCAGCACTTTTGCTGGACGGCGACGAGTGCCGTGGCCGGCAGCTAAGGGTCCCGTAGCTGGGAAGTTAAGGTTCTTAAGTTAGTTGATAATTACCAGCCGAGTGGTATTCACGTTTCAACGTCTCGCCTTGCGGGTACTTAATCTCACATTGTATTCCTTTGCAAGTTTAATTATACACATGAAATAAATAATACTTTATATCAAATACCCGTGCCGCATTTCAACATTACTTACATATGTCGTCCTTGTTTTAAAGAAAGGGGTAGTAGTGCCAGCTCTGGCCAGTTCATCTGCTATGAAGTTATCTTCAATGTCCTGGTGACCCGGAACCCATATCAGGGTAATAGCAAACTGCTGAGCTATCTCGTGAAGATATTTGCGGCATTGTGCTACGGTAGCCGAGTTCGATGTAATCGCATTTAATGATTTGATCGCTGCTTGGCTGTCACTGTAGATATTTATATAGGTTGCTGAAGAGGCAACTGTTTGGATGCAGCTCAGAGCTTCCTCGATTGCTGTGACTTCCGCTTGTAAGACACTGCAGTGATCCGGAAGCCTGAAGGAGTGCCTTATATTTAGTTGCTCGGAGAAGATACCTCCTCCTACTTTATTATCCATTTTGGAGCCATCCGTGAAGATTTGTATGGCTCCGTCCGGACCCGGAGTTCCCTCGACCCAGCCGTCTCGGTGATGGATGTTTATTTCAAAAAGAGTTTTTGCTTACTCCCTCGGAATTCAGTAGTCCGTTTTTGTAAGAATGTTTTGGGATACCTATTGGTCGGATGCCTGAGCCTTTCCCTCTGAAGGCACAGGACAGCGTTAAGCGTATCATATGGTGCGGTGCGGAGTGCTCCACTGATGCAGAGTGCGGCAGTTCTTTGTACTTTGCCGAGTAGTTTGGTGATTGATAGATATATCCATTAGACTATTCTTGGGTTCATGCCCCACTTTAGGCCAATGGCTTTTTTGCAAGTCTAGAGCGCTATCGTTGCCTTTTTCCCTTTTTCTTTAATGCTTTGGTTTCAGTTGAGCTTACTGTCAATTACCAACCCCAGGTAACAGGCACTATCGCTGAAGGATAGCCTGCATTCGTTAAGCTTTGGGGGAGAGACGGAATATTGTATTTACGTGAAAATAGTTCAAGTTACGTTTTCAAGGGATTTTCTCCCAGTCCGCGCGATTTTTTCCAATCTGACAGTTTCGCGAGCTTTTCTGACATAGGTCACAGAGTGTTTGAGGGAATTTTCCCGAGAAGATCATTGCAACGTCATCCGCGTATGGCCACCACTTAACAAGGCTCGTCAAACCAGGCTTGTCAGACCTGTTGGTATGACATTATTGAAGGCTCCCTCTATATCGAGAAAGGCAATTAGGGAATATTCCTTTGAATGAAGGGATTTTTTCCACCGAAGTGATTACTTCGTGAAGTCCCTTTTCTGTGGATTTACCTTTCCTGTAGGCATGTTGTGCGTCTGACAGCATCTTTGGATTTATCGTAGTCCTTAGATGTAGTCCGACTAGTCTCTCAAATGTCTTGAGGAGAAAGGACGACAGACTGATTGGTCTGAAGTCTTTTTGCGGTGGAGAGCGAGGCTTTTGCCACTTTGGGAATAAAGACAATCTTTTGCCTTAAGCCATGCGTGAGGAATTTTCCTCACTGTGAGTATCTTTGAAAATATACTTTGAAGCCATGTTTCCTGCCTTATGTAATTGGGCTGGGATACTCATGTCAGGGCCTGGTGATTTATAAGGGTTAAAGCTTTTTACTGCCCAGCTAATTTTCCGTTTCGAGATGATGTTTCCATCGAGCTGACCGACCCTTCATAGGTGAGTAGGTCGGCTCAATGTTTGTACACCCGGGGAAGTGAGTATCTAGTAGGATGTGATGGAACTCTTCACTGAAGCTAGTCCACGTACCATCGTTACGGTTAAGGTATCCCAGCTTTCCTGGTTTCTTTTTTTAGAGGGCCAAACTATGTTTGCAATCTTCCCAGTGTGCCTCTTCGTTGGCGCTTTTGGCTCTCTTGAAGAGAGCCCTGCTTCTTCTACGTAGGATATATATTTGTTTTGACCACCATGGGGGAAACCCCATTTATTCCTCTCGGTTTTGTTGCACGATTTAAGTCATCTTGAGTGTCCGGACAACGTGGTGCCATGATGGGGAGCAGTTCCTCCATATTTTACTATATCTATCCCAGTTGGTTTTCCTGGGATTGATGTAGTCAATTGGTTTTGGGCACTTGGATCTCGATTAGGTCTTACTATTTGTGAGACACTATAGTGAGGTCAATGACCTCCTGTCGGTTCCTTATAATGAATGTAGGGTCGTTACCCCGATTACAAATTACTATATGAGGGATAAAGAGAAAGGTAAATAGTGACTCACCCCTCGCATTTGTGTCCGAGCTCTCCCATTGTGTGGGTGAGCGTTGGCGTCGCAGCCTATTAAAAGGCCTATGTCCGAACTTTCGCTGTCGCTGGTTAGGATCGCTTTCCTCGTCCGCCATGTAGGACGACACCATCCTCAGGTGTTGTCGCCGTTGCTAAAGTTGTGGAGCAGAAAGATGTTAAGGTGCTTTCTAGCAAGTATACAGGTGCGAATTTCACCTTTGTTTTGAGCAGCGATTAGCTTGTACGCCTTCGTCGCTAATCCAAAGACCTTGTTTCCTACTACCGAAGGCTCCTAGATTAGGACTACGTCTGCTCCGCTTGCATCGAAGTGCAGTATTAGGGCAGCTGGTGCTGCTTTACAATGGTGGAGATTGATTTGTAGAACTCCGCCATTGTAACGTCGGTATCGTCGACGAAGTCGTCGTCGTCTCGACACATGGCCTTGAAGTCATGCATGAGCATCATGTCAGAGGATTAGCCGTCGTGTGCCGGCTCCAGCTCGCAGTCAGGTGCTGCGATCTCTGAGGCAGCGTCCTGCTCAACTGGGTTGTGACTGAGCTGAAGTCGAAGTTCTGCTCATCTCTAGCTGCCTCGATCGAGGACGATGAGGACGACTACCGCTTGGTTTGTGGGGCCTGTCGTCGTCTCAAGTTTGACCACCTTCCAGTCCGAGAAAAGAAGGAGTGGGTTGCATCTCTACAAAATTTTTGGAATGCGTTCCGGCTCCTTGAAGGAGGCAGGCACCCAAACTCTCGCCCTTGGTATACTGGGCACTTCGCTCCAGTCTACAGCGATTAGCCTCGCCCCTAGGTAGACCTAGCCGACTTGCACTGCCGCTGCTTTATACAGTGCCGCTCAACTGAATAGGTTTGAAAATTATTTCTTCAATTTTTCTTCTCTCTTTGTTCCTATGGCATTTTTTTCTTCATTCTTTTTTGTTTTGAACATTCATTTGTTTACTCATAATATGACAAAAAAAATGTAACGGGTTCTATGCGACTGTAACGAACCCTGGGACCAGGGCCCGTTACTTTCAGATACATATTCATATTCATAGCACTAAGTTACTTTGTCATATATAATCTATACACCAACAACACAAACACCATACACCTGACACTGTACATTTCCATCCCCACGCGCCGATCGATTTCTGCGGAATCGACACACGCGCCACAATTTCCACAGAGTTACACAACGCCACGATTTCCACCGAGTTACCCAACTCCACGCAGGTCATTTCTCGGTACAACCGAGTCAATGACCAAAAGTGCCAAATCTACACTCAGCTCATTTCTCGGTGCAACCGAGGCAATGACCGTGTCGTTGGCACGCGTGGAGAACTCGACACCACCTCCGTAACCACAAGCTTGCGGACTCAGCCATCGAGATCGGCCTTAAATAGCCCGAGCCCTTGATCAATAAGGGCAGTCCATCGCCTATCCTAAACAGTAACGGCAGTCCATCGCCCATCCTAAACAGTAACGGCAGTCCATCGCCTATTCTAAGCAGTAACGGCAGTCCATCCGCAGCGGTTACTAGAACAAGTCCAGAATAAGAACCACACAACACAAAGACAATTAAAAATACAATAAAAAGCATTAAAGAAAACACATCAAAAACTCAGCCACCCAGGTGTCATCATTTCGTCGCCGAGCGCGAACACAAATAAGGTAACCCAAAAACATATTACCGCACACACCAAAGCTCAGGTGTCAGCGTTTTCCTTTCATCGCCAAGTGCGATTACCAAATTACCTGCACGGTAACCAAACTCTTCACCCGCTCCACTTTCGGTCACACGGCCAAGCCCTTGACCTAAAGTTCCCACAAAACTACAAAATTTCTTGTAGAAAATCCTGGAAAGACTGAGCCTACCTCAGCCTGAGATAGGTATCTTACACGACGGTAAATCAGAACTTGCTTTCATCGTGAAATTCGCTAAATGTGTGGTCTATTTTTGGCTCATCTGATTAGGTTTGACAACTTTGACTTCACTTTTTTTGATTGACTGTGTGATTGAAAACATATAATTTCTTTGGCATACTTAAATTAAAAGTAATTGCTACCAATTTTTTAAATAGGGGTCGGGGAAAATCTTTAACCGATTTTAAAAAAGGTCAAATTAAAGGCTATATTGAATCTAGCCTAAAACATAATTAAATAGCAAAGATTTTGGTCGAGGCCAAACGTGTTAAGGAATTTTCTTCGTAATGAAGCCGATTACGGAAAAAAAATGAAAGGAGGAAAAAAATATGCTACAACTGCATCAGAGAGGCGACTAATCCTTCGATCTGCTTCGAATTCCCACCTCTCTGCCAGTAAAACTGGGATGAATGCGGTGTAAATGCTAGTTTGGCAACGGTAAAACGAGTTATTCGGAGTGCTAAACACTTAAAGAGATTAAAAATAAAAATAAAACCTCCTCTCAAAGATACACGGAAGGAAGCGCAACTTCGATTTGCGCAGGATCATATGACATGGAACAAGGAGTGGTCTCCGACGAAAAAAAGTTCAATCTCGACGGACCGGATGGCTACAACTTTTATTTTCACAATATGCTAAAAGAGGAATTTTGGGTCATCACTCCTGTACAGGGGAGCCATATCGTTATATGGAACTTGCGAGCTGCAGTTTGTTTCATCAAAGATGAATGCAAATGTCTACAAGACTGTGCTACAAAAGGCTTTTCCCCAGTTTTCCGAAATTTTTGGACCTATTCAATGGACGTACCAAATAGACAACGCCCCCATCCATACAGCCGGGTTACAAAACAGTGGATTAAGGACCATAATGTAAACTTGCTCGAGTGGCCGCCATACTCCTCAGACATAAATATGATCGAGAACATTTGGGGACTTTTTTCCAGGAAAGTGTATAAAGGGGGAAGACAATTTCAAGACTCGGCGACCCTGGTTGAAGCGATTAAAAAGCCTGGTCAACTATTTCACTGAGTAAAATTGAAAAATATGACGATTCCTTATCAACTCGAATGTTTGAAATAATTAAGAATAAGGGTGGTCATACCAAATATTCAATAATGCAGAAATAGTGTCTTTTATTATTTAAGTTACCAAGTGCCATGAAATATTGCTGTGAATAATTTTTTTTGTATAGTTTTGTTGGTTAAACCTATTCACTTGAGCCAAAAATAATGTAGATTTTCAGCTATGTTTTTGAAAATAGAATAAAAAAATATAAAAAACAAAAAAAAAAAAAAAATTGTTGTATTTTATAAATATTTGATTGTTTTACTTAACAAAATTTATTTAGTTTAAATCCGAGTGCTCGTTATGAAGATACTATGTTCTACGTCTAAACGAGAAAGAACGTACGGAGTCGCTTTGAACGCGACTCTACTTTTATACCCGTACTCAGTCAGTACACATGTGATTTATGTGGAATTTTAAAATGTTTTATCAGTTTTTACATTTTACATTTTTTGCTACATCTGTCATCTACATCTACATCATCTACATCACTTCTCACAACAACACACGGTCACTGCACGAGGCAGAGCGTGTGAGCGTGAGTGTGAGTGTGAGAATATCATCCCCTTAAATGACTTACGCTGCAATCTGGCGAGGGGAAACACTGAACGGGCGCGGGGTATTCCCGCTGCTGAAAATTCATTTGATCATTGTGGCTACAATAATGGTCCGATCTGAACCAAATCTGGTAGATATGGTCATTTTCTACAATACTGCATTTTTCGTTTTTTCCTATCTTCAAAATTGTAGATTTTCGTCTTTTGGGGGCGGGAGTGGTCGTGGCAAAAATTTTGAAATAAACTTGCACTGAAGCGATATCACAGGAGTCTAGGCAAAAAATTTGGTTGCTCTAGCTCTTATAGTCTCTGAGATCCAGGCTACACAAAATACAAAAAACCAAATCGACTCGATTTTGTGTGAGTGCGAAAGAGAGGGAGCGATTTTTTTTTTCGTATGTTTTTGTCTATTGTGGCTATATTAATGATCCGATCCAATTCAGATTTGGGCCCCTGATAGATATGGTCTTTCTCTATGATTCTGCTTTTTTCGTTTTTTGTTATATTCAAAATTGTGGACGCCACAGATGTGCGCCCTTTGTGGGGGCGGAAGTGGGCGAGGCGAAATTTTAAAACATTTTCCTGGGAGTGAGATATAACATAAGTATGGAACAAAAATTTGGTTGCTCTATTTTTGTTAGCCTTCGAGCAATGGGCGACGAACACGACGGACAGACGGACAGACGGACGGACAGACAGGGCTATATCGACTCGGCTATTGATGATGATCAAGAATATATGTACTTTATAGGGTCGGAAATTATTCCTTCTCTATGTTACACACATCCACTTTTACCGCAAATACAATATACCCTTTAACTCTTCGAGTACGGGTATAAAAAAGAAGTCAAACCTATTCAGTTGAGCGGCACTGTATACCTAGACGAATCGCGCGTCTTCGCGATCAATGATTTTCGCAGCACCCTGGAGCATTTTGGGGTGGGCCCCGGAGTCAGCTTCAAGCGCTGCCTCTTTGGTTGATGTGCCTCCTTTCGGAAGTTGGGGGTCACCCTTGAGGCCCACTCCACCTTCTTCAGCCACTGGTCCGATGAGCTGGACGTCGAGGAGCTCTGCCTTCGGATGATGTTGCCAGCACTCCGTCTTTCGGCATATTTTTTGGCTTGGGCACTGGTCAATGGTGACTCGTCCCTTGCAACCTTACCAGCAGGCAGAGCAGCCTCAGGAATGCATTGCCGTTCTGCCAAGGTGTTGGTTTTGGGGGCCGAGTCGCCACCCACCCCAGAACTGGGATTGGATGCCTTAGGGTTCGCCCCAGCACTAGTCCCGGAGCAGGATTTTCCTGCAGTAATGCGGGTTAGGCCAGACCTTCGGGCAGCTGCCTTTCCCTGTTTGGGATTTCTGCCACTTGGTAATTGGGGAGTGCCATGCACAGCTTTGTTAATTTTGTGTTTGTTATCTTGCATTCTGTTCCCATGAGATTCGCATTGCCCAGATAAGGCATACTTAGGAGGAGGCTGCCAAGTCCCTGAGCCCACCGTTAACGACTGGGCTAGTTTTTATACCGGGCTCCCCGGCCAGGCTGACTCTCGGCACGGTTCGTATGACACTCTTAGTCCGGCCCCGTGTGAGGTGAGTGTAGGGGTTGGGATGTGGGTGGGTAGTGTGTAGGGAAGGGAAATGTGTGAGCTACTTAAAACAGGCGGCACTACAAGCGCATCGTCAGTATTGCTACGCCGCGAACACCCGCTGGATGTACGGGACAGCATATTTTCGGTACTCTCCCCCTTAGAGTCAACTGAGTTGAATTTCCTTGGGTCGCCCGCCTATTCTCAGATGACCCACCCAGTAGGCCGTTCACTATCCGCACCCTGCGACCCGTCGGGTGGCCTCAGCTAGGCCCCCTCTGAGCCACCTCAAAGCTCAATGGCTACCAGACAAATCAAACTAAATTTAAAATAAAGAGAAAAATTAAAAAACACGAACATTATCATTAGAAAAACAGAAGAAACATAAGAACATAAGAGAACATAAGAACACAAGAAAATAAATGTAACCATTAATAAGTATGTCATATTAAAAGATAAATTTAGCTCTAAGTTTAATACCAAACTAATGTCACACCTAGTGATTGGTGCTCTAATTATAAGACCCTTGCTTGTAGCACTGGAATGTGCTTCCATTCGGACTAAATTCTTCACATTCCAACGGGCTCTCGATAGCGTGATCTGTGCCGAGATGGAACCCTACACATTGGCATATTTGGACGATATTGTTGTCGTCCGGCGAGACTTCGAGGACCACCTACATAACTTGGAGATAGTCCTCTATCGCCTTCGAAAAGCGAGCCTTCGGATAAACCCGGAAAAGTGCACCTTTTTTCGAAGCCGGATCAAAAACCTTGGCACATGATCAGCGAAGAAGGTATCCACACGGACCTCGACAAGATTGCCGCCATCAAAGAACTCAAGCCACCCACGAACCGGAAGGAACTACGGCAGTGCTTCGAAATGGCATCCTGATACCGAAGATTCGGTCCCAACTTGGCTACAATCATCCAAACAAATTCTCAGCTACTCAATTAGGGACAACGTGGACAGGTTCGACGTTTTAACCCACCATCTCGCGCTGAAATGGTTGAATACCCTGGAAAGCCCCTACGGAAGAATAGGGAGAAGATGGGCGCTTGAACTTCAACAGTATCAGTGTAATGTCCACTATATAGCAGGGAAGCAAAACATTGCCGACGCCCTGTCCCAACAACCCTTCAAAACGCTAGCAAGGATCAAAGAGGACGCCTCAACTTGCCCCTGGCTCACACGAAGGATCCAGCAACCCAAAGAAGAACCAGACAAAACCCCAGATTATGCTTCCGAGTACAGAGAACTCTACAGGCGTCTGAGCAGCGGAGCCGACGATCACGATTACGTGTCATGGAAACTCTGCGTCCCAAATAACCGACGCAAAAGAGTCCTCAAGGAGAGCCATGACCAGGCCACGGCAGGCCACCTCGGCATTCAGAAGACCATCACCCGGATAGCACAACGATATTATTGGCCCGGGCTATATCAAGATGTAAGGAAGTATGTACGCGGCTGCTTGAGCAGCCAATGCTCACCCGACTTCGTGGGGCCACTGCTCCGATCCAAACGAAGAAACACCATGCTACTGGTATTTTTAGACACCTCGAAATGGTACGAACTGTCACTTAAAAAGGTTACCACAGCTACGCTGGAACTAGCTTTTCGAGAAAGCATTTTATCTTAGTGCATAAGATACACTACAACCTAAAATCAGCGATACACTTTGACTAAGCTAGAACAGTTGTACCGGCTCTCGCAATAATCAACTCGACCAACATACACCACTCGACAGAAAAAATCACACACAACCCACCGACCCCCCGTCAGATCGTCGACACGGCACAAAATCCAACTCACATACACTATTCAATTTTCGCGATGCTAAATCGGCAAAAGTGCCCCACCACAAACCCACTGACCCAAAATCCACTAAAACAAAATCCGACTTATCAAAAACCCTACTCCAAGCACTTCCTAGTTTTAAGACAGAACTTGCGGACTCAGCAGGCCCGGCACCAGGTGCCGGCTTTACATAGTGCAAGCAGCCGATCAATTGGAGCAGTCCAACTGCCTCACTTATTAAGTAAGAACTCAGAAATATACCAATATAAATTATCAAATACAAAACTCAAGTGCCAGCATTTTCTTCGCCAAGCGCGAACAGTTGCACTACAAGCGACCAACCCGGTAATCCAACGCCACTTCAACACGGTCTTCTTTCGGTCTTATGATTCCTGGACGGACTGAGCCTACCTCAAGCTGAGATAGGTTCTCGCAACCGTAATGACGTACATATGTATGTCATTGCATCTTTCATATGACCCAGAGTACCTAATATGTACGTCGCTGGCAGAATAGTTAATCGACCAATGTTATTTACATTTCCTTCCGAACTAATTGCATCAGAACGCAGTTAAGCTTGTTTTAACCGAATGAAACTTAAGCGCTTTATTTCTATTTCGACGTACATGTCGACACAGTACTGCTGCAGCAATCATCGAAACCGCAGCAAATAGTTGTCAGCATTTTGTTGAATCCTTCTTGTTCACCTGAATTCAGAGTAGAATTATTATTTTGTATGTAAGACCTACATCCATATTTTTAGCATAATTATAAATGTGTGGAGATAATGATTTTTAATCGGTTGCTGGATGCCACAATATTAAGTTTATTCTTTATTTTCACACACGTGATTGAATTTTAATTTGAAGTTAATTTTTGCAAAAGAGAGCAACGGTTTAGCTGCAATTTCTTTTATAGACCGGCATTCCAGAGCTTTCTCTCTGCCGTCTTTCGGGAGAGAGAGACTGACAGATGTATGACAGGTGCATCTAGACGCACTGAGATAGCTTTTTTAAGCTGCACTGTTAATCGCTTCTGGCGTCCCACGATCTTACAGCGTCCCATATGTCTTAAAAAGAGCAGAATGTAATTCCAACGCAGCGACCAGCCATTTTGGTTTGGTTTGGTTTGGTGTGATGGAAAATCAAAGATTGTTTGCAAACTAACGAGAACGAAAGTATTGATTCTCCGTTAACGCGACACTCTTATACTCAGTCAGTACACATGAAATTTATGTGAAATTTTTAAATATTTTATCAGTTTTTTCATCTTAAATTTTTTGGCTGCATCCGTCATCAACATCTACGTCACTTCTCACAACCTCCCGCCGTTTCGTTCTCCGCGTGTGAGCGAGAGAGAGAATCAAAAGCTTCTGAAAGAAGTTACTATTCGAGTACGGGTATGAAAACAGTCCCTAAAAGGTAGCCACTGCAAATAAACTTTTTTCATTTTGACTCTAATAATGATCCGATCTGATCCAGATTCGGAAATCTGGTAGATTTGATTATTATTCCCGTACTCGTAGCGTAAAAGGTTATATTGTATTTGTGGGATGTGGATGTGGAAGTGTATTTGTGTAACACAGAGAATAAAGCTTTTCCGACCACAAGGTATATTTATTATTGATCAGCATCAATAGCCGAGTCGATATAGCTATGTCTGTCTGTCCGTCGGCTTTGTTTGTCCCCCAGTGTTCAGAGACTAAAAGAGCTAGAGCAACCAAATTTTTTTTCAGACTGATATGGTATTTCACTCCTACAAGTGTCTCAAAATTTTTCCCAGCTTCCTTCCTGAAGATACCAGAAAACGAAAAGTCAGAAGCACGAATCTGAATCGGATCGGATCATTAATATAGCCACAATGGAGAAAACCATTTAGAAAAGCATCATTCTCTCTCGCTCGCTCTCACGCAACCACGTGTCTGCTTTGCCCATTCGTCCAGATGAGTACCTGGTTCTCAGAGACTATAGAGCTACGTCAACCAAACTTTCTATCCATACTCCTGTTATACCACTTCAATAGAAGTGTATTTCCCTTACGCCTCCAAAAGATGAAAAACCACAATTTTGAAGATAGAAAAAAAATGGAAAATGGAGAATTGTAGAGAATAACTTTGTCTACCAGACTCATCGAATCATTATTATAAACACAATGATAATATACATTTTCAGCAGCCAGACACAAATGTTGGGTGAATAAGTTATCTTTCCATACCATATTTAAATACATATATGTATGTACTGTGCATACTATTTTAACTAATATACTATGAATTAATTTTTGCAGATACAAATCACGTCCTGAGTTGATACGTGTATCAGCTGCCGTAATGGGAATTGAGTTTTCGTACGCGGCAGAAACGGCATTTGTGTCTCCAACATTACTGAAAATCGGAGTTGAGCATCAGCATATGACATTGGTTTGGGCATTGTCTCCTCTAGTCGGATTCTTCTTATGCCCAATATTGGGATCATTTTCTGACCGATGCAAGTTAAATATGGGACGACGACGACCATTTATATTACTTCTATCTATCGGAGTGGTTCTTGGTAATAATAATTAGTACATATTTTATTGTGCCCTCAAAATTTACAGGCCCGCATATACGTAGAAATTTTAAGGATTTGTGTACTAGCTTGGGATGGTAAGAATAAAGTAATTTTTGATTGAGCGGAATCCCTTTTTGACTACACGTTCACCCCACACGCTTTGATCATATTGTTTAATTTTCAAACGCATATTTCTTTTAAACATTTTTTGTATCTTACTTTTTAAAATGGAGGGTTTCTGCGAGGGTTTATTGTTTCGAATGGGGTATTCTTGAACTCTCTTGGGGTGCAAAAGTCCGTTTTTGTACATAGGGACTAGCAAGCATCTATTTAAAATGAATGAGTAATCGAGGTGCTGAGATGAAGAATTTCTGCCATTTCTGCTGCTCTTTTACTTAAAAGTTAAGGCTCTGAAGCCATAAAATAGGATTTAGTGTCATTTGCTTGTCATTTATTGTTTTGTGTTGTACTTTTTGATAGGGAAGGCCATAACACTGTGACTCGGTATTGTTGTATTGGTCTTACCATTGCTAGATATGTCCATTAGTATCTGCTTGGGTTCCTGCCCCATTTTAAGCCAATTTCCTTTCTACAATTGTAGAGGGCTACCGTGAACTCTATGATGTTTCGGTTCCAATAATACATCTTGTCAATTATCAGACCTAAGTAACTGGCACTGTCGCTGAAGAAGAGCCTGCATTCGCTTAGTATTTGGGAGATGAAAGCCGGAATTTTTAATTTTAACCGTACTCGAAGTAAAAAGGTACATTAATTGTATTTGCTTTCTGTCCGTCTTGTTTATCGCCCAATGCTCGGAGACTATAAGAGCTAGAGCAATCAAATTTTTTTTCAGACTGATATGATATCTCACTCCTACAATTGTATTTCAAAATTTCGCCCCGCCCACTTCCGCTCCCAAAAAAGGTGCCCATCTGTGGCGTCCACAATTTTGAAGATAACATAAAACAGAATCATAGAAAATGACCATATCTATCAGAGGCCTAAATCTTAATCGGATCGGATCATTAGTTTAGACACAATGGAGAAAACCATTTCGAGAAACATCATTCCGTCTCGCTTGCACTCACACACCAATGTGTTTGCTTTGCCCCTTCGTCCAGAAGAGCCCCTGGATCTCAGAGTTTATAAGAGCTAGAGCAACCAAACTTTCTGTCCAAACTCCTGTGATATCACTTCAATACAAGTTTATTTCAAAATGTCACCCCGCTTTTTTCCGCCCCCACAAAAGACGAAATTCCACAATTTTGAAGATAGAAAGAAACGAGAAATGCAGTATTGTAGTCTTAGTTTAAATTTTCGTAGAGAATGTCAATTATTCCAGATGGATGGTGGAACTGCTGGAAAATTTTCGGAACAGAATAACCTTACGAGCCATCCCCGAAATTGATGGTGGAAAGGTATTAAAACGCGTCTAGCTGTGTTTTTTTTTATCGGAAGAAAATAAGAAATTGTCCGGCGAAAGTTAGAAGTACAATTTCCTTTTTCGATTTTCCTTAAACTACTAAATGTTTATTGTTCAGAGTTAACTATGAGCAGTTCAATTAACGACTTATACAGTAATATAATGACAAACTAAGTATCACCTGACTATGGCTATTATACTGACCCGATCGACTGATCTATTGTTCAGCTCACAGCCAGGTACTGGTCAGGAAATAGCCTAAGGCCTTTATAATAAGAGAAAATTAATAAAAGATGTTCCGTAACTTAGATTTTACCTAGTATTACTAGTATCGAAAGAAAAAATTTGGAAAAGGGTGTTGTAGTTACAGCAAAGGCTTCGGAAAGATGCATGGTCAGAGTACTTAGGGAGACAGAGTTGACGGGCGGGAAGGGACTGAGATGCTAATAAGGAATCAGCAAGCAATGGAATCAACCTCACCAGCGAGAAGTTTATGAAGAAAAAGAACTCCGTGGCAGATCCTACGGCTTTGGAGAGAACAGCCTACTCTCATAAGAGGGGAAATGTCTAGAAGGGTCCCACTTAAGACCACGAAGTGCAAAGCGGAGGAATTGTTTTTGAACGGACGCAATCATATCCTAATATTTTTGGTAATGAGGGGACCAGACGCAGGAACCATATGCAAGGATAGGCCGGACAAGGGATACATAAAGAAGTTTGGTGGTACTTGGTCGTACTTGCTACGATGGAAAGTCATGACGTTACATTTGGAAATTTTAAGAGGAAGAATGTTTATTAAGCACCAATTGTTCAGGGCGTCGAGATGAGATTGTACACATAACGGGTGGTTGTGCAAATCCGACTGATCCACAACTATTCTTTTGCCGTTAGGCACGAGTATATGTTCGTTGGTAGACACGGTAACCAGACAGACCGACAGAGAAACTTGTGCGCTGGTGCGACTTCAGAGTATAAGTGATTTTTATTTGGCAGCGTCGCCCTCTTCATGAGCGGCCGCTGCCAGCATAATTTTCGCTTGTATAAAAGAATAGCCTTAACATTTCAAGAGCCTTAACATAAATGCAAATTACAGTTCAATTACTAGGGTCTTAACGTAAGGGCCTTAATATATTTAAACAAAGGCAAGTGATTTGTCTCAACATCGGCCGCGTTGACAGCCCATAGGCTTCTATCTGTTGGAATCGGTGCCAATCGATGGATAGACCTTTTTATACCCGTACTCGAAGAGTAAAAGGGTATATTGTATTTGTGCTAAAAGTGGATGTGTGTAACACACAGAAGGAGGCGTTTCCGACCCCATAAAGTATATATATTCTTTATCAGCATCAATAGCCGAGTCGATATAGCCATGCCTGTCCGTCCGTCTGTCCGTCCGTCTTGTTTTTCACTCATTGCTCAAAGGCTATAAGAGCTAGAGCAACCAAACTTTTTATCTAGTCTGATGTGATATCTCACTCCTAGAAAATTTTTTCAATATTTCGCCCCGCCCACTTGCGCCCCCACAAAGGGCGCACATCTGTGGCGGCCACAATTTTGAAAAAAACTAAAAACTAAAAATGCAGAATCATAGAGACAGCCCATATCTATCAGGGGCCCAAATTTGAATCGGATCGGATCATTAATATAGCCACAATAGAGGCAAATATACGAAAAAAACTTCGCTCCCTCTCTTTCGCACTCACACAAAATCGAGTCGATTTGGTTTTTTGTATTTTGTGTCGCCTGGATCTCAGAGACTATAAGAGCTAGAGCAACCAAACTTTTTGGCCAAGACTCCTGTGATACCAAACCTGAACAAGTGTATTTCAAAATTTCGCCCCGCCCCTTCCGCCCCCACAAAAGACGAAAATCCACAATTTTGAAGATAGAAAAAAACTAAAAAATGCAGTATCATAGGAAATGATCATATCTACCAGATTCCGAATTTGGCTCAGATCGGATCATTATTGTAGCCACAATGATCAAATGAATTTTTCAGCAGCGGGGGTTGCCCCCGCAACAAAAATATACATTTTTATTAGGGTTGATGGCAGCAGCGCTGCAGCGGCTGCTACTGATTCTCTCACACACACACTCACGCTCAATCATGCTGCCTCGTGCAGTGTACGTGTGTTGTTGTGAGAACTGATGTAGATGATGTAGATGTAGATGTCGATGACAGATGTAGCAAAAATGTTAAATGTAAAAACTGATAAAACATTTTAAAATTCCACATAAATCACTGAGTACGGGTATAAAAGTAGAGTCGCGTTCGAAGCGACTCCGTACGTTCTTTCTCGTTTAAATTCCGGCCTTAGTCCTCACTACGAACCTTCCCGTCGGTTCCTGGGATTGCCTCCTCCACTATTCCTGTGAGCCACATTTGAGGGGGATTGCCACCACCACTATGACCACTCTGACTGGCTCCAGATTGGCGACCTCCTCGGATCACTTTCCTCGCTGCTGAAGGCTGAGAAGATAGTCTCTGGACCAATCTTTCCAGAATTTTTTCTTGATGGCAGACACCTGCTGCCATCGTTGCAGATACGATAGGCTGTTGTCTGGTCTGGGCAGCTCTGATTCGGGCGGCAGTGAAACTAGCATTCTGCCGACTAGTAGATGAGCGGGAGTCAGCACCTCCCCTTCGTTGGGACTGCTGCTGTCGACCACCAATGGCCTGGAGTTGAGCACGGCCTCGACTTCCACGAGCACCGTATGCAGCTCGTCCTCCTTGAGCACTGCGTTGCCCATGGCCCTGAGCAGCAAATGTTTAGCGGACTTCACCGCCGACTTCCACAGGCCTCCAATGTGCGGAGCTCGAGGAGGGATGAACTCCACTGAAAAACTGTGGGCCGCAGTATAAGCCTTGAGGGCCTCGTCCTTGGCATCCATGCCCCTGCACCAACAAAATTCGTGGCGTTGTCTCAATACAGCTTGACAAGGGGCCCACGACGTCCAACAAACCTGGATAAACACAATATAAAGGTATTAGAGGTCAAGTCTTTCACAATATCTAGGTGTACAGCCTTAGATGCGAAGCAGACGAACACTGCTTTTTACATTTTGAGAGGATGCTTGGCTCGAAGGCCAAGCGATACACGGACAAGTCCAAACAAATCAACTCCACTAATCTCAAAAGGACGATTTCCCCGCAATCGATCTGCGGGAAGGTTCCCCATTATTTGCGAGAGAAGCTTCGGCTTGTAGTGGAATCAGTGCACGCATTTCCGGACAATGACAGTGCCCTCTCTACGTGCATTTATTAGTCAAATGGATTGTTTTAGGAATCCTACTAGTGCACGGGGTCCTGCGTGACAATTGGCTTGATTTAAGTAGCTAAGATAGAGTGTAACAAATCTAAAATTTTTTGGCACTAATAAAGGAAATTTTTCATTATGGGCTATGGGGGCATTTACTAGGCGACCAATGAACCAATGAACCAATGAAACCGAGCTTGAGCCCACTTGCTCTTCGGACATGAAGGAATTTAGTTTTGAAGTGATGGCTGCAACTTTAACGACTTTTTTATTTTGTCTATCTCCTGCGAAAAAACGTCTCTTTGAAAAGCTTCAACTGCTGCTAGAAACACTGCTCCGAGCTCGTCTGATGACGGACAAGTACCACTCCAAGTTACTGCTATCCTCGAGATACTTGAAAATCTGCGGGATTTTCTTTGGTGGGCACATGTCTCCATAGGGCTGTCGAAGTAATATCCTGTATCTCTGAAACTTGATTCGAAACAAACGTAGTTGGAGATGGGAGGGATGAGTAGGGAGGGATTTTCTTCAATCGACAATCGATCATGGACCGAACTTCCTCCCACAACTTTGTCAAAAGATGAGCGGCACATAACTCTAATCTTGGCATTGTTTTCGTTTTTAAGGTTGCTACCCTAGATTTTGCAGTTAATAATTTAAAGGGAGACTCCATTTGCATGGGAGACCCGAACATAAATACAACAGCCATATGCTCGCGTGGACGCATCTGCAAACCCATGTATTTGACATCGAGTGTTTGCGCTGGCTCCTAAAAATCGTGGAACGGTGATGTAATGCAATCTTTGCATATCCAATGCCATCGATTCCCATTTGTTGTGTACGTTCGATAGAATGGGATCGTCCCAACCAAGGCTTAATAGCCAAATATTCTGCAAGAATATCTTTGCATTGTTAATCACTGGACATAGCAGACCCAAGTGATCGAAAAGACTGGCTATGGCAGACAATATTGCGCTCTTGGCTGTGGTTTCGGACGAGCTTATTGGTTTCAGGCAATATTTGAAAACGTCTGCTTGTGGGTTCTAAATCAGACCAAGAGTGACAAGATTTTCTTGCTGACTAGCAGCCCATTTCGTCAGCACAAATCCTGCTGGCTCTAGGACGGTTGACGGTACATTTTTGCAATGTCTGCTGTAAGAGCTAATTTGCGACAGCGAAACCTCAGCAACATGGCATAAAGGCCCGGCTTGATGGTTGCTCCAACCATGAGTAAATCATTGATTTACTGATCCACAACTATTATTTTGCCGTTAGGCACGAGTTTATGTTCGTTGGTAGACACGGGAAACAGACAGAGCGGCAGAGAAACTTGTGCGCTGGTGCGACTTAAGAATAAAAGTGATTTGTATTTGGCAGCGTTGCCCTCTTCATGAGCGTTTTCGTTTGTATAAGAGAATAGTTTTAACATTTCAAGAGCCTTAACATAAATTCCACATCGTTCGCATACATAAATACTCGGGAATGTGTTAAAGCTCAAGATCATTGATGAATTCTGGCATTAATCCAGAAAAGAAATTTAGGCAAAAGCCCTAGGAGATAAAGCTAATGGGTAAGAAGATTATGATTACCATAATAAAAAGCCTTCCCATAGTTAGTATAAACTACGTCAACTTGTGACTTTACGAAACCCGCATGCACAAAGGTGGAGAATTCAAGGAAGTTAGAAAAAAATAGACCGACGTTTCACAAATGCGTGCTGCGATTCAGAGAATATGGAACCACAAAAGTGTTGGAGCTGGCAAGTTCCAATTTTTTCGAAGAATTTGGGAATGGCAGATAAGTTGGAGACACCCCGTTAATTAGAAACATCAGACTTACACCCCTTTTAGTGAATGGGAATAATGGCTTTCCAGTCGGTGGGAAAATCACCGAGCTCCAGAGATAGGGTAAACAGTTTAAGGAGGGGTACACAAAGAGAATCTGCACAACGTTTAAGAACAGAACTGGAACCCTTTCGGGGCAAAGGAAAGGGTTATGATAAAAGTCTATAAAGGGGGGACAGATACAATTAAAACTATTCAGTAGGAAGGAATGTGATTGCTTTGGACGAAATTTATCAGCAAGATTATTGTCAGAAGGAACTGAGTAGCAAAGCTGAAAAATCGAACCAAATAGATTTGCGATAGCGTAATCGTTATTGGCCTTGCAAATATTAAATATTTTATTATAATATGAAAATTTAATTTTTGCGATCGAGTACTTAAAACAGTCAAATTGCAAACCAGATCTTTTAAACTTTTTAAACAGACATAATTTTATATTCCGAAGGGATATCGAGCGCGGAGTGAACCAGAAAGGGCCATTGAGATAACGAAAAGAGGAAACTAAAGGTACATAAATAGATATTAAAGAGACTGAACATGGAACTATAAAATGCGCTAGTTGCATGCTCCGTATCATGAAAGTCGTCGAGGAATGTCCAATCGATGTGCGAGGTTCAAGCAAGAACCAGAAAGAACGTACGGAGTCGCTGTTGTCGCGACTTTATTTTTATACCCGTACTCAGTCAGCACACATGTGATTTATGTGGAATTTTCAAATGTTTTATCAGTTTTTATTTTTTTGCTACATCAGTCATCTACATCTACTTCATCTACATCACTTCTCACAACAACACACGTACACTGCACGAGGCAGCTTGTGTGAGCGTGAGTGTGCGTGTGAGAGAGTCTGTAGTGACAATCATCACCACAAATGATTTACGTCTAAATCCGATCTAAACCAAATCTGGTAGATATGGTCATTCTCTACAATACTGCATTTTTCGTTTTTTTCTATCTTCAAAATTGTGGATTTTCGATTTTTGTGTGGTCGGAAGGGGGCGGGGCGAAATTTTGAAATACACTTGTTTCGGTTTGGTATCACAGGAGTGTGGGCAGAAAGTTTGGTTGCTCTAGCTCTTATAGTCTCTGAGATCCAGGCGACACAAAATACAAAAAACCAAATCGAAAGAGAGGGAGCGAAGTTTTTTCGTATGTTTTTCTCTATTGTGGCTTTATTAATGATCCGATCCGATTCAGGCCCCTGATAGATATGGTCTTCATCTATGATTCTGCATTTTTCGTTTTCTGTTATCTTTAAAACTGTGGACGCCACAGAGGTGTGCCCTTTGTGGGGGCGGAAGTGGGCGGGGCGAAATTTGAAAACACTTTTCTAGGAGTGAGATATCACATCAGTCTGGAAAAAAAATTTGGTTGCTCTATCTTTTATAGCCTCCGCGCAATGGGCGACAAAAAAGACGGACAGACAGACAGACAGACGGACGGACAGACAGGGCTATATCGACTCGGCTGTTGATGCTGATTAAGAATATATATATATCGCATATTAACTTTTTAATTTAAATAAAAAGAATTGATTTATAAATGTTACTTCCGTGTTCGTTGTGCCTTTAACCACGGTACTGTTTGCTTGTTCCTCTGTTACTTTCGTTGGCTGGCAGTTCTTGTCTGACGTAGCCTGGCGTGGGCATGAGAGAGAGAATAAATCTGCATTAAGGCAGATGAAGAAGGAAATCAAAAAAAGAAGTACAGTCAAGGCTTGATTGTGTGTTGGCAAATGCTTGCATGTGTGAGTGATGCTGGCATTTGTGAAGAGAACATTGCAACTAGAAAAGAATTGCGGAGCGAGTCAGTTTTTGGAGTTTGAAGCGGAAAGTCATGCCACGAGCCAGGATACGTCTTGTCCACAAAGTGGCACAACAAGAGGAAGAGGAAAACAATGAAGAGTATCATTATCAAAATGACTCTCCGACATCAGAATTGGGATACACTACTCCTCAGGCCGGTTCTGATGAAAACCTCCGAATGCTGTTGGAGTCGCAAAATCGCCATTTTATGGAGCTCATCAAAACCATGCAACGTACGCAATCAAACGACGCAATAGCCGTCGTACTACCGAAATTCAATCCTGATCGTGCAGGCGCGGACGCGCTTCTCTTGGTGTTCAACTGTCGACTACATTCTCTCTGAAAACCCGCTGGAGGGCAGCGCCCCTTGTAATGTCTCTTAGCAAGTCGCTAGAGGGAACTGCGTCACATTGGCTGTCGCAAACTTGCTTTGCGGGCATAACGTGGACACAATTCAGAGAATTATTTCTGCAACATTTTACTGGCACGGAGACCTTGGCGGCAACCGTGATGTATTATATGGGCATGTGACTATAGGACAGTGTTAGGCATACACACCGACAAAAGAAATGATAACGAAAGTAAACGAACAGTCTAGGGTCTAGGATGTCCTTTTACAGAGAAAAAAAACCATAAAAAACGAAAAGAGATAAACGTCCCATAAATTAAATAGTGCCGCAGATTCATTTGAAAGGGACGGGATGAAACACTTGCTTGAGGGATGTTTGACCAGATTCATTTGAAAGGGGCTGGATGAAACACTTGCTTGAGGGATGTTTGAATCGTTGTAGGGATCCAAATCACATAAGCAGGGAGAGAGAGATAGTTGTTTGATGCTTGCAGGTAACCAATCATATAAGCAGAGAGAGATGGATAGTTGTTTGATGGTTGCTGTCCAGGATTATTGATCATGGATTTTTGACAAAGTTAGTTCACATTTTGTCCGCTAGGGGGCGCCACAAAAGTAGTAGGGATTTAGGGGGTTGGTACCCAAGGTAAAATTCTCACCAGGGGGCGCCACATCGGAAAAGTGGTTCATGAACGCGATATTCGAGTAAATTGACACAAGGGGGCTCCACATCGGTGAAAGTGGTTTATGATCTCGATATTCGAGTGCATTCTCACTACTTGGCGCTAGTGTTGCCTGCTATGGGATATTCTGCTTAGCAATGATCGTTTACAGATGTGTGTATAGGATAGGATCTAGGTTCTCATTTAAACAAAAATGTTTTAAGTGTCCACCATTAACATTCCTATTAAGAAATAAATTCTTATAGGATCTGTTACTTACATGATCATGCTAAAATACATACTTTTAGGATATTTATTAACATTACATTGTGAATATATGTAAATGCTTTCTGGATCTAATATTTAGCCAAGCATATGGAAATATTGCATGGTAAGAGCTCACAACAAGAATGGAGTCATAAAGGATGAGAAGACAAAAATTAATTAATTCGACTTATAGTAAATATACTACACTCCTATATCGAATGCTACTTTGTGGCGAGTCTAAACCAATCCCTAAATCCCTACTACTTTTGTGGCGCCCCTAGCGGACAAAATGTGAACTAACTTTGTCAAAAATCCATGATCAATAATCCTGGACAGCAACCATCAAACAACTATCCATCTCTCTCTGCTTATATGATTGGTTACCTGCAAGCATCAAACAACTATCTCTCTCTCCCTGCTTATGTGATTTGGATCCCTACAACGATTCAAACATCCCTCAAGCAAGTGTTTCATCCAGCCCCTTTCAAATGAATCTGGTCAAACATCCCTCAAGCAAGTGTTTCATCCCGTCCCTTTCAAATGAATCTGCGGCACTATTTAATTTATGGGACGTTTATCTCTTTTCGTTTTTTATGGTTTTTTTCTCTGTAAAAGGACATCCTAGACCCTAGACTGTTCGTTTACTTTCGTTATCATTTCTTTTTTTGTCGGTGTGTATGCCTAACACTGTCCTATAGTCACATGCCCATATAATAGCTACTCACAGCTACAAGCCTTATCATAAACTATTGATTCTCAACTAAGATGGACGACCTCGAAATTATTTTTATAAACTCGCAACCTGAGGCAACTATAGATCAGGACACCCAGCCCGACTCCGTGGACCTTTCGCCGATATTCGGAATTAAAACGCAAGAATATATAATGCAATGGAACGTCTTAAGTGATATTGTATGGGATGATAGTCTCGATGACCTAATGACTGCTGCTCCGATTGACGAAATTCAAACATACAACTTCCCTGATGATGACAGTATATTCGATTTGGTCGATGATAATGACGAAGGGGACAAAAAACGATTCGAGGAACTTCTTCGCGACGAAGATAATGCCGATTTAATAGCTGCGGTAGAAAGAGCCGAAACGAAATTTTAATAATATTCTTAATTATGTTTAATACAATTAATTTATGTATTTTTCTACAAATAATATATAATAAATACAATATAAATTTAAAACAATATTTATTTTCAATGGATAGTTTTTTTTTTTTACTTTGATTGGTGCAAATTTCACTATACCAAGAGACTCATAGGATTCGTTTCCAACATGGTTTTTCTAATAGAGGATTCCACAAAAAGAAGAAGTAGATTTTAGGTAGAATGCAGGCACTATTGAATGTATTTATTGGTTGAATTTCACATCATATTAAAACATCGTGAAAAGTCAAGTGAAATGGACATATTTATTTTATTTCTTAATATTTAATTTATTGTGTAATTGTTTTAAATATTCGTTATGCTTTAATAAAACATGCATATTGAGGTCAAATCTCAGCCAAAACTTTATAGCGCCGGGACAAAAGTAACATTGGTAAAATGATGATTTTGATTTTTGATAACTGAAGTTATGAACTTTTAATACGTGATGTTTTAGTCCATTGCGGGACCTAAAACTTCTTTTCATATAACACAACTCACAATGAAATTCACTCATTTCGAATAGAAAATGAACTAAAGTATCTTAAGTGTTAGATGTTCTTATATAGGGTTTCGAGTTATGTATGAGCATATGTAAAATGTAAAACCCTAGCACCCGGCCCATTTTTATATATATGTATATAATGTTTTCATTTCAATGGTTTATGTACATACGTTTACATGTACATATGTATGTACGTATATAAAGACAGGAAATATAATATTTGAAATCCTATTCTCACATCTGGCTTTTACATGTATGTATGTACAACTATATACCTAGCGCAACAACCAATCAGCATAGATCTCATTTTAGAAAGAAAAGACGAATGAGAGTATAAAAGATCATGTATTCATGATTAAATAATTTAGTATAAAACATTGTGTAGTTTGAATAGTCTCATTTTATAATGGTATGTAAGAATTTTGTTTATTTTGATATATAAAAGGATAATCAAATCTTCGTGAAACATGTACATGCATAGGCGTTCCTAGATTCACTTAACGAGATAAAACCTGCGATTGGATACACCAAGGTTGAAGATCTATGCATAGGATTTGCGTACAAGATCAATGGATGTAAACTTAAAAAAACATCATTTGGAACAAAGGTAGTCCTCTATTTAAGTAATAAGGACAATGAACCGCTTTGGATATTTTTACCTAAAAGTTATGTAACCAAATTTTCTACAAAAACACCCTTTAAGATGCTAAAGGAGCATGGAATTTCACATCTTATATATAAAGGAAAAGAGATGACTAGATATAGCACTCCTCATTTCCAATTTTTATGTAAAGAATAAATAAAGAATTAAGGGATTGCCTCTCTTATACATAAGAGAAAAAGAGACAACTAGATATTCATGTAAATAAAAAAAAATAAGACAACAGGTTAAAACATAAATACATTTGCGAGTTAGAAAGAGATAAATGGTATGGAACGGTTTATTTACAATATTTATGAAAAGAAAAATACTAATGATGAAGGAGTAAAGGCATGGATATAAAAGAACCGCGCTCCTTGAACGATCATCAGTATCAGTTACAAGAAGCCAGCTGAATCATGCACGCCCATCAAATAAAACTTTTTCTTATTCAATTCGAAGAGATGATTTTCGATGAGCATTTAAAAATCCTGGAAAACCTCATGCTTATTTTGGAGGATCTGGAGGAAAAGGAGCTCCAATACTCCAAGTTCGGGTTTCACTATAAGCTGTGCCCCTGGAGCGACGACGATGCTACCGATGGACCTGATACATGCCTTTGTCATACGTTACCGGCAAAGAAAGCCCAAGCTATAGACCTTATGCTTAAATATTATAGATTAAATAACAGAATGAATCCCACTCCAAAAAATAAAATATTTACTTGAAAATATAAATACGTTGTTTTTTTTTATTTTAAAGCTAATTTTTTAAACATTTTCATTATTAGCTTATCATTATAATTTAAATCATTTTTCTTAAATTGTTTTAAAAAAAAATTTAAGGTTTTCTTTTTGCTTTTAAAAATTCCATATAGGATACAGTAATGACCACATGTACTTGAAAAATATCCTTGAAGTAGTTGTTTATTGAATGTAAACTTTAATGAATTATTCCTTAATAATTTTAAAAATTCTTTCTTCTGAGGATATTGACCATAGGAGTCAAAAAATTCAGCTGAATGCTTACTATCAAAGTAAAATGCAACCCAATGCGTTCCTGGACGGTTTGAAGAATCTGTGTTAGCTATTATTAAAGCAGGATATTTAGAAATTACTTTTGGGAGCCTATCAGAGGGATAAACGCCTTTAAAAATTGTTTTTGTTTTTGAATGCTTGGAGAGCAAATTATCGATTTGCAATGTATTCATTTTTACAGAAGAACACGTATATTTCGATGTTTATCAATATCAATCATTGAGTCATATTCACAGTACACCAGACAAGTAACTGCTTCTGTAAGAGGCTCAGAAAAACGTCCTTCAATTCGGATGGATCCTTGAGAAATCAAATTTGAGCATACAGTTGAATTATGATGATCTGCAGTTAAGTCAAATGCTAATATAAAACTGTTTTTATCAAACATTTCCTTTGTGATTTGCAAGCCTCGATCATAATGTCTTATGCCACTTGATCTGAATAACATATTATATCCTCTAGAGCTTTGAGCATTTTCGGAATTCGAGAAATCAAATTCAAGTGCCTGCGATGGTACTTGCACACCATTTACCATTAGATTAAAGCGTTGAATTTTAAAATGATCAAAGTTGAATGGATTTAATGTCCGATTTCCTGAATATGATTTGTTTTTTACCATGCAAAAAGCTAAGAAATTAGGAAGCTGTCCAATAACTGCGTTGTCAATTGATAGCGTATTATTTCCTGGATATATTGTAAATGATTTTACTTGAACTTTGCTGTATGGATAAATGGCATTTTTAGTTTGTAAAACATGATGATGGGCCAATAAAATGCTTGGATTAATAGTTATGTGATTCATGAAAAGTTGCGCTTCCAATATCTTAAGACTTGACTCAGTATCAGTTTCCATCAAATAAAATGCTGTTTTTTCAATGTTAAAAGTTATCCTCAAATCAACATTATTTATGAGTAATTTTGGCTGATTAAATATATCTCCATGAACTTTTCCGAACAGTTCAACCTTATTACTGTTTTGAAATATATTTTTGAGCAGAATGTTCCCATCGGTGTTAACATATTGACCAGATATTAATTTTCCATAATTAGGATAATACCCTTGAGTGGCTAAGTGACTTTCACTGGCATCACTACCATAGTTTAAAATCGTTTGCAAATACGATCTATAATGATAGTTATTATCGCTCTGAGAAACCAATATATTATTTAAGTAGACTGATGAACTTCTGAACATTGAATGCAAAATATTATTAACTACTCCAACATTGTTTCCTTCAATGACACCATTATCATTTTTTCTTAGCTGTACAACAAGTCTTAAGTAAACACTTGACAGGTCTCTATATGTTTCACCATTTCCTAAGCACACGAATTCAATTGAAGAAGCACTGTCCAACGATGCTATGGGGTTGTATGAAACTTCTTCAGTTCTCAGAATAGAACTTTGTGTGGGATGTGGTTCAAACAGATCCAATTCGCTTTTCATACATTCTATATGGGTGGTCATTTTGATTTCGAAAAAATATCTTTTATGTTTAATTTCTTGGATGATTTTTTCTTTATTGATCTCGACTGCGTATGTTTGCGTCCTTGTTTAGATGATAAATGAGCTCGTTTTTTCCTAGACCGTCTCTTTTTATTCTTTTTACCTTCACCATTTTGGAATCGTGTAAATTTATTTATTGCTTTATTTGATAGATTTTGCAGTGCAATTTTGCTTTGTTCTTGGATAATGTTTCTTAAAGGTTTTCGACCAAACTCATTTATTACAGCCTTTCCAGTTTCAGAGGCTTGATTTTTAATAGCGTTTATCCCCGAAAGGAATAGTGGTTTTATATAATTAAAAAGCCCACTAAAGAAATTTCCAATTCCTCTACCTTGTTGGATAACTCTGGGTGTCACATATAGACTTCCTATATGATTTAACCCACCACCGCATTGATTTAAATAATATTGTTGATATGATCTCGTCATGATGACTATTTCTACTCTGAACTAATTAAGATTTGTACTGTTTTATTTATAGCATTTCGATTCGTTTTCTGAAGTGTAGAGTAATAAATATTGGAACTGTTGAAGATTCAAATGGTACTTTATATCCTTTGGAATCAGTAATTAATATTGAAATTTCCTTTGGTGACCATATTTCAATAGGATAATATTCAATATTTTTGAATTGTATGAGTTGCTCTTTTCCATTGAAATATAATACTCGAAGACATCGGGGTCTCTTGTTTCCAAACACATCTTGGCTTAATAATGTCAGTGTAAACAAAAATTAATCCATTTTCAAAAACTTCAGACTCAATTGATTCATTTTCATATCTAAATGTTTCCCCATTTACTAAGCTAATAACGAATTCTGTTGTTTCTGCAGACATAATCGATGAATTATTATGATTGTCTGGTGCACATTTATTAAGATATAAGTCTGTGATTCCAACTTCCCATTCGTCATTCATGTTTTCAGGAATATTTACAATGTTTGTAAATGCACACTTAACGTTATCATTAAAGACATTTAATGAATCATTACTGAGTAATGTAACGAAAAACTGTGTTGTAAATGTCATTTTTGGTTTTATGTTCTTCTCCGTTTATTAATTGTAGGAAACCCAATTAATTTTGTTTTTTCCAATTTGCAAAGGTTCTCTGTTTCTAACAGATCTACTCAACTTTTCCCGTCCGCTTACGTATTTCAAGTCTTGTAATGGTTTTTGTTCACTTTTATCCCTCTTAAGTTTTGCTCTTAGTTTTTGCTGCTTATCGGTAAGCTTTACTTTAGACACTGCTTGTATTTTTGATACTTGAGTGTCTACAAATGGAGTATCTAAAAATGATGTGTCCTTTACTTTACGTTTATTATGCGTTGACTTAAAAGTTTTTTCAGGCATTAAATCTTCATCGTCGCTGAGATTAGGTAAATCATGTGACTCATTATCTATTGAGAGTTCTTTTTTTTGGATTAACATTATTTTTATTGTAAAGAATATCAGTTGTTGGCATTACATCAAACCCGACTGAGTCGTCTTGTGTTTGTGTTCCAGTGGTTTTAGATGATGGATGTGATGTTTTTAGACTAGGTCGTACATCCATTGTCTTATTTCTTTTTTTATTTTGATAGTAACACAATTCTTGACGTATTTTGATCCATTTATTATAGTCACTAGTTTTCTTATCATTTAAAATAGGTAAAAATGTTATATTTATTAAATCGTTTTTTCATTTCCACCTTTTATTAGTTTTTGATAAGCATTCGGACGCATTAAAATTACTTTGCTTAATTGATGCGTATTTCTAAGCATTGTTTAATATTTTTCCAAAAATCCCCGAGAGCAATGAACTGATTAGAATTGGTAAAAATCCTCCCTTTTGGATTAGAACTTTTCTCTTGGAATTGATTGAACGTTTTGGACATGAAATATAACGTAATGCATTTTTATACTTTTTGAGAGCATATAGTTGAGATTTTGATATCTTATGATTTCCTTGTAATGTGTTCAACACTATTTCCACTAATGCTTTCACCAACTCAATATCACAATTACCTATAATTGCATTTCGAAGTTTGTGGTTGGCCCTTTTGAGCACATACAATAAATGTTTGTTCGCTTTCAATCGATTTAGATTCTTTTTGTAAACCATTTTCATCAGCAAAGCAAATGGTGTGCACAGAATTAAAAATATCTGTTCGAAATCTCAGGAGATCATTTATTCCCTGAGTAAGGTCAATAAGTAAATAACCATGCGGCTCATCTGTGACCTCCTTATATATTCTAAATAGCTCCTGAGAGTTCTCAGGATAAATTTGTCTTGCCAAGCATTGAAATTGCAGTTTATCTCTGGGGTTTTTGAATGCAACGATGTATTTTGTGTTTAGAGAAATATCTCGCGTATGTGATGATTTATGAAAGATGTTTTGTGTAACTACTATTACAGATAAGTTCCTGTGGTGAGATCCTCTCGTGAAAAGCTCGCATACATTTTTATTAAATGCCCCCATCATCAAGTCATCTAATATTAAAAGAATGGGTTCATTCGCTTCATTTTCAATTTGTTCAGGAATTCCTTTATAGTATTCGATGTTATTGAAATTTGGCTTAGCGTGTTCCTCACCATAACACCACAGTATTCGATCAATTGAAATACTTAGCATTTCATTCCTATTGTTTATTAAATTTTCTAAAAAACGTTGTCTTTCCAGACCCTGAAGGACCACAAATTAGCATTGTAAAAGGATGTATAAATTGTTTAAACATAGCTGATGTTTTTTTTTTTTAATAAGTTTTATTTATTGAAAATTTATATAATATTTTCTATCCTTTAAAACAATTTATTTAGGTTTCTCCTGATCGCGTTTTTTGTGACAGTTCTTTTCGTAATGAGTATCAGAACCGCAATAATTGCAGTAAACAAGTTCTGTGTATCCTCTATTGCGTTGATCACTTCCAAACATACGCTTAAAGAAGTCCATTTTAAACAACTACTTTATGCAATACATATGTTTCACCATTACAGTATACATCATAGTTCGAATTTTCCAAGAAAACAAAAAGCTTGAATACATTATTTAGTGCACATCTAAGAGGAACTTTTTTGTGAATTCTACAGTTGGTATAATAATTTGGAAATAAGGTCAGACTTTTTCCTATATCAATATCAATAATGGTATTTGTTAAATACTTAGACAAGAACTTCTTCTTAATTCCACCACGTACTATTACGGTGCTAAATCTGTTAAGTGGTGATAGTATTTCACCTAAACTTAAATACGATATTTCACCATCTGACCAGTCCAATCCATTTATGGTCTGACGGTGCATGTTCTGCTGTTTAATCATTTCATGATCCAATTCATTTAGATGATATGGTGGTTTGAAATGAAAGAAGTTTGGCGTTACTGATCCGGTTTGCATAAACGCCAATTCTTTAATAAAAAGTTGTTTATTATTCCCAAAGAGATATTGAAAATCAACTATCACGCTTGAATTCCTGTCGATCGAGTTCATGTCGGCTTAAGATTTTTTAAGAAACTGAATGAATCAGTGATATCTTTCCCCTTTATATACCACCCAATTCCGCAAGAGTTCTTAGTTTAAAAAAATCATTCAACCCTAATGGACACGCTGCAATCAAAAAGAATTAGGTCCACCAGAAAGAAGCAAGACCACGAAGTCATTTTCGGGCTCGAATATTATGTAGTACATAATTTAAAACTAAAATGCGGCTTTTCAACTACACGAAAATTCACACCAATGATCTGGATGCAACAAAGCAAAAACAATTTCATTGGACTGGACAAAGATGAATGGATGCAGTTGATTACCTACAAGGAGTATATTCAATTAAAACTTGATCAGTATGATTTCTTGATGCCTGATACAATTATAGATCATCCCCTATTGACCACTATTAAATGTAATTTTAGATTCAGAAAATCCGATAAGCAGTATGTTTTTATAATAAATCAGTTTGGAAATAAGATTGAATTTGATAGCGAGTCCTGGAGATCATTTTTAAGATTAGGCATATTTTTTACAACATTTTTATGTTGGAATACGATACTTAAACAACAAATTACATTCCTGTACTATAATAATATTATTCCTAAATGTGCTGCTTTACAAAAATTTGATATTCAACTCTCTGACTTGGATGGTACTTATGATAAAAATGTACAAATAGATTTAACGCGTTTATGCTTTGAAATTTCAAAAAAAATGTATATTCAAATAAAACGCGATGTTCTTGAGTATAATCAATCACTTTTGAATACGCAATCATCCAGAAACAATAATAAAAAATAAAAATAAAAATGAGTAAACAACAAGTTGTGAATGAAATACATAAGCCTGCCAGAAAAAACTTTATCCGACGTAAATTCGTTCAGATGGGCATTAATGATACTTGGCAAATCGACTTAGTTGAAATGATACCCTATTGTAAGGAAAATAAAGGATTTAGATATTTGCTAACCGTGATTGATACATTCTCAAAGTATGCATATGCAGCTCCCGTTAAGTCGAAAACAGCATTAGATGTACTATCAGCAATGAAAAAAATATTAAAACTATCTAACCATAAACCTAAAAATATTCAATCTGATCAAGGAAAGGAGTTTTTTAATGCTTCCTTCACTGAGCTTATGAAAACAAATAACATAAACCATTACCATACATATACACACCTAAAAGCATCTATTTGCGAGCGTTTTAATAGAACATTAAAAAATCGTATGTGGAAAATGTTTAGTATGCAGGGAAATCATACCTGGATTCATAACTTGAAAGATCTAGTGAATGATTACAATAATTCATATCATCGAACCATAAAAATGAATCCTGTAGATGTCAACAAACAAAATGAGGAGTTTATATTGAAAACAGCTTATAATATTTGCAAGGTTTTCCCTAAACATAAGTTTTCCATTGGTGATCCTGTTAGAATAAGTAAATATAAGGGTATTTTTACAAAGGGATATGAACCTAACTGGACAACCGAGGTTTTTAAAATTTCAAAAGTAAAGTCTACCAGTCCAGCAACATATGAACTGGAAGACTATATGGGGGAAATGATTAAAGGATCATTTTATGAACAAGAACTTCAAAAAAGTGAAAGATGAAAATGCTTTCTTAGTGGAAAAAATAATCCGACGAAAGAAGGATCAAGTTTTTGTTAAATGGTTAGGGTTTGATGAAACACATAATTCCTGGATAGATAAAAAAAGTATATTAAAAAATAATTGAATAGAAAGAAAACATTTTTTATCTCGTTTTTTTTTTTTAATATACAAAATAGTTTAAAAACATAATATTTATAAATATTTATAATTTAAATTTTTCTATAATATATGCTCATTATTACTAGGATCTATAATATTTACAATTTCAAAGTGATTATGTGCTAACGTTGAAATATTATCGGATAATATAAATCTTTTGTCATCCTTATAATTTAGACTTATCTTATTTACAATTTCAGTGTAAATTTTATGACCTCTACTTCTGATTACTCTCTGCTGTCCATAATATGTTTTTTTATGTTTAATGCATTCAATATACTGAGCATGTGATAATCTTTTAACTACCGACTTTTTACTCCTTTTTCTTTTTTGACGTTATGGTCAGTGCTATTATCTTTGGCAACTAAATAAGAGTATGCTTTCGCTTTTAACCCTGCAAATGAGGTCATTATTCGACCCGCATTTTCGTCTTTCATTAATCCTAGTTCTTTGTTATTGGCCCGATTTATCCCGAAAATGTTTGACTCTTGGTAATTTGAGGTATCAAAGCGACTAGGATTGTCTTTAATTAATTGATAAAAATCTTCTTTTGATGATATAATAAATGAATCTGTATCCATGTAGAGTATTTTTGATGATGGGCATTTTATAGAATGAAAATTATAGAAATAGTCATACATTAACCATTTTGAAAGTTCTAGTACACAAACTCCAATGTATATGGGTTTATCATAGAAAATTCTTGATTTAGTGGACTCAATGGCAGCTAAATTTTCACCAAAGATTTCAACACTGTGAAAATTATGTCTAGCTATGCGTTGTCTAAACCCTGCGGAATTTTGTCTTGAATTATAATGTTTAATTAATGCGACCTCACGTCGCTTTTCTACATTCTCCATCGTTTTACCGTAGACAGCATTAACCATTAATTTATAAAAGTTTATCTCAAACTCATTCTTAGCTACTTTTCTATGGGATGTATTTAGATCAATATAGGGTTTAAGCCAACATGATTGCTTAAAAGATAATACTCGCGATATTTTTTCTAAAATCATCCCTTGTTCTATGCATAACTGTAACTGTTTTATATGTAATATATAATTCTTTTTATCAGATAAGTCCGCTATCAATTTTGATTGTTTTCCGCCTGGAGGAATCTTGTTTTCGGGGCAGAATGGTAAACTATTATGTTTATTGTGTATAGAATCAGGATATTTCAGATCTACTTCTAAGATGTATCCTACATCCCCGCAAGCAGATATACTTAGAGCGTTGAAAGATTGAATTTCATCGTTACTTAGAAATTTGAAATTGGAATACGGAAGTGGCTGACTCATTGCCCAACCATATAAATTGTTAGCATCAATGTACGCTAGATAGTTTATAGGTTCACTAGCCCTGAATCTTTCATTTAAATATTTATTATTTGCCGTAGCTAACCGTTGAGTGCATTGAGTTAACCCTCCGCGTACTGAAGTTTTCAAAAAGTTATATATATCAGGATCACTAACTAGCTCCAATTCTATCTTTGTATATTTAAGCATTGCATCCCATGAAACAGAAGGAGCAGTAACATAATTTATTGGGTCTAACTTATATATTCGTGAGCAAATACTCCTAAAGTTTTCAAACACATCAGCAAGAATTAAAACATCGCTTTCTAAGTATAATTTCAAATAATCTCGAATACTGCAGCAATTAAATGTTCTCCAAACCTTCTGAGCAAAATTATAGTCTTCTAAACTACACTCCTCATCACTCAGTGAGTTGAAAAAAAATTCTCTCGAAGGTAGTTGGGGTTCATCAAATTTGTTAAAGCTATCTAAATATTCATATGGAAATACTCCTTTTCGCCTTAGCATATCAAATTTTTCCCCTTGATACTTTTTTAAAAATTTTAAAATTTGATGGATCCATATAACTAGCAAGTTTTTCTAAGCTCGAATTTAAAAATCTATTTGAATCTATGTATCTTATTTTATAATGTTGATGATTTGAAAAATCAATCTCAACAATTTGAGTTAGCGCAATGTATAACTCTTTGTTACACGGTATGGGCTTAAGTTCATCTTTTATTGATGTTACAAATAAATGAATATCATAACGAGACAAGTTATGAAAAACTACCGGAAAAAAAGGATCGCTTAGTTTAAATGTTTGCTTACAAACCTTATGAATAGGACCTACATATTGGCCTGTGAATTGGTTAAAAAACTTCTCCCGGTCGTCAGTCGAAATGGGCTCATCACAGGCATAGCACTCTCCATGTTCCTGATAGTCCTCATCCCAAATGTTGAACTCGTAGATTGGTTTTTAGCGGATAACCAGTACTTCTCATAAAGTCCCATGGTTTTCGATCGAAGCACTTGGCAGAATTGATCGATACAATCTGGTCCTGAAATAGCGTAAATCTTAATGTTTTTAACTGTTTTACTACCTTTAGATTATGATAATATTTACCTTCATATGTCCACATCTCATTTAAATGATGATTATAGTTATGTACAACATAAAATGACACTGCACATGCCGTATGCTTCTGAGCCATAGTGGTAGATGATTTTAAGGGATCATTCAGATTCCTATGAAAACTTTCCAATACAGCTTCGATATCAGCATAAATGACCACAGGGGAGATAGTTTTTTGATGAAACTTTTTAAAAACCGTTTTGGTATTTGGAGTAGGATATTGTGCAGCAACTTTTCCGCACTCTTTATTGTCATGGGTGGTATTTGTGGTAGTATAAAATTGTAAACAATTTTCACAAAAATATGCAGAGCAATGGGATTTATTATGTTGAGAATAGCATAATTTTTTCATGCACGTTATATAGGCATAATGCATCATTTGCAAAGAGTCATTATTAATTCCTAATAGGTTGATGTGATGTCCTCGAATTCCTTTTAGTCCTCACTGTTGGTCCTACTACGTTCTTTCCATTGTCATCGATTTCATACACATTTATGCTAATATTAGGATTGGATAATTCAAATCTCTTTATTCCTTTGTTTGTGATTGGAAACTCAATCCCAGAAAAATCCAGTCTCACTCCGTCATAGCAAATTATGTCTTGTCTGATGTCTATCATTCGATAATATGAAGGGTTTGTTAACTTATCTCGCGCTTTTTTTTTTTTGGTTTGCAGTTGAGAATGTAGTGCTCAAGTGCCGCCTTTATTCAAATGATGCTAAAATTGACCACTTGAAGCAATAATCATCTTCATTTTTAACATTTATTAATGCATTTCGAGATTTTATTTTATTGGGAGCTGGTATAAATCTATTTACAGCGATATGCTCCAATTTAATTATTGTCAGCTCAAAATATTCAATTTTTTTATTGCCCAACCTGAATCCTTCTCCTGGAATTCACTACTTAGAGTGATTAAAAAGGTCAACGGCCTCATTTAGATGTTCATCAATCTCATCATTTGCATATATAGACTTATATGATGTCACGAAATGCTTCATCGTTTCCGATAAGGTTTCATCATCTGTTTGTTTGACATACAGTCCATATACTTTTAGATTGAACTTAGCCGACCCGTACTCACTCATACAGTAACGCACTAATTTGGTTAAGTCCGCTTTGCAATCATTATAAAATTCTTTTTAAATCGAGCCGGTCACTTTTATCAGAGCGAACACGATATGATTTTAAAGGAAATCGTGACTCTGTTGAAATTACGATAACATTTTCATTATCTTCGAGTTGCGCTGCTGTTGCATTCTTATGTTTTTCTGACATTATATGACGCATTTCCCTGGACGTTGGGTAACTTTCACCGCAAGTTGTACAGGTGATAGTGGGTTTTTCAATAGAAGTCTCCAATCTACGACGTTTTGATGCGCCTGACGTTGATGCTTGTTGATCGCTTGACCCTTTGGTCATAAGTACTTCAAAAAGCATTTAAACGGTTCGAGCATTCCTCATAATGAGCATACCATTCTTTTTAATTTAAAGGACTTAGAGCATTGATCACACACAATTTTAGATTCCATTTTAGTTTTTTTTTTTTTTTTTTTTTGTATCACTAACCACTTGCAACCACTTTCACTATTAGAAGAGGACTAAGGGATTTGTGCATCCATGAGGTTCTATTTATCTGGCACTCACTTGACCGTTGAATGAACAAAGGTTCTGTTATCTTTTCCAAACCTGTTTCAAAAACCTCCCCGGCATTCTACCTAAAATCTACTTCTTCTTTTTGTGGAATCCTCTATTAGAAAAAACCATGTTGGAAACGAATCCTATGAGTCTCTTGGTATAGTGAAATTTGCACCAATCAAAGTAAAAAAAAAAAAAAACTATCCATTGAAAATAAATATTGTTTTAAATTTATATTGTATTTATTATATATTATTTGTAGAAAAATACATAAATTAATTGTATTAAACATAATTAAGAATATTATTAAAATTTCGTTTCGGCTCTTTCTACCGCAGCTATTAAATCGGCATTATCTTCGTCGCGAAGAAGTTCCTCGAATCGTTTTTGTCCCTTCGTCATTATCATCGACCAAATCGAATATACTGTCATCATCAGGGGAAGTTGTATGTTTGAATTTCGTCAATCGGAGCAGCAGTCATTAGGTCATCGAGACTATCATCCCATACAATATCACTTAAGACGTTCCATTGCATTATATATTCTTGCGTTTTAATTCCGAATATCGGCGAAAGGTCCACGGAGTCGGGCTGGGTGTCCTGATCTATAGTTGCCTCAGGTTGCGAGTTTATAAAAATAATTTCGAGGTCGTCCATCTTAGTTGAGAATCCAATAGTTTATGATAAGGCTTGTAGCTGTGAGTAGCTATTATATGGGCATGTGACTATAGGACAGTGTTAGGCATACACACCGACAAAAGAAATGATAACGAAAGTAAACGAACAGTCTAGGGTCTAGGATGTCCTTTTACAGAGAAAAAAAAACCATAAAAACGAAAAGAGATAAACGTCCCATAAATTAAATAGTGCCGCAGATTCATTTGAAAGGGACGGGATGAAACACTTGCTTGAGGGATGTTTGACCAGATTCATTTGAAAGGGGCTGGATGAAACACTTGCTTGAGGGATGTTTGAATCGTTGTAGGGATCCAAATCACATAAGCAGGGGGAGAGAGATAGTTGTTTGATGCTTGCAGGTAACCAATCATATAAGCAGAGAGAGATGGATAGTTGTTTGATGGTTGCTGTCCAGGATTATTGATCATGGATTTTTGACAAAGTTAGTTCACATTTTGTCCGCTAGGGGGCGCCACAAAAGTAGTAGGGATTTAGGGGATTGGTTTAGACTCGCCACAAAGTAGCATTCGATATAGGAGTGTAGTATATTTACTATAAGTCGAATTAATTAATTTTTGTCTTCTCATCCTTTATGACTCCATTCTTGTTGTGAGCTCTTACCATGCAATATTTCCATATGCTTGGCTAAATATTAGATCCAGAAAGCATTTACATATATTCACAATGTAATGTTAATAAATATCCTAAAAGTATGTATTTTAGCATGATCATGTAAGTAACAGATCCTATAAGAATTTATTTCTTAATAGGAATGTTAATGGTGGACACTTAAACATTTTTGTTTAAATGAGAACCTAGATCCTATCCTATACACACATCTGTAAACGATCATTGCTAAGCAGAATATCCCATAGCAGGCAACACTAGCGCCAAGTAGTGAGAATGCACTCGAATATCGAGATCATAAACCACTTTCACCGATGTGGAGCCCCCTTGTGTCAATTTACTCGAATATCGCGTTCATGAACCACTTTTCCGATGTGGCGCCCCTGGTGAGAATTTTACCTTGGGTACCAACCCCTAAATCCCTACTACTTTTGTGGCGCCCCTAGCGGACAAAATGTGAACTAACTTTGTCAAAAATCCATGATCAATAATCCTGGACAGCAACCATCAAACAACTATCCATCTCTCTCTGCTTATATGATTGGTTACCTGCAAGCATCAAACAACTATCTCTCTCTCCCTGCTTATGTGATTTGGATCCCTACAACGATTCAAACATCCCTCAAGCAAGTGTTTCATCCAGCCCCTTTCAAATGAATCTGGTCAAACATCCCTCAAGCAAGTGTTTCATCCCGTCCCTTTCAAATGAATCTGCGGCACTATTTAATTTATGGGACGTTTATCTCTTTTTCGTTTTTTATGGTTTTTTCTCTGTAAAAGGACATCCTAGACCCTAGACTGTTCGTTTACTTTCGTTATCATTTCTTTTTGTCGGTGTGTATGCCTAACACTGTCCTATAGTCACATGCCCATATAATAGCTACTACCAACAAATTCACAATCAGCACGTTTCCAACACAGGAGGTAAGGATCGGTCAGCTCTGACCTGCTACAAGTGCGGAAAAGATCTACAGTTTGCCCAGAGCGTGTCACACCTTCCAACAACATTAACGTTAAAAAAACGTTAACGTGTGTGTACTGTCGTCGAGCCCATGGGAACGCTGATGCAATTTGGTGAGTCTTTTTCCATTTTGTTTTGATTCGGAGCCGAATGCTCGCTCATCAAGGAAGCTGCGTCACAGAAACTTTCCGGAACTAGAATAAACAATGTAGTTGTATTAAGGGGTATTGGTAATAATACAGTATGCAGCACTTTACAAATACTTGCAAATGTTATGATAAGCGAATATTCTTTTTGAGATTCTGTTTCACGTGGTTCTAAACAACTACATGAATTACGAGGTTATGATTGGTCGAGAGATTTTTGAGCCAGGGAATAGGTGTAACAATCACCTCTAAATCACTTGTTATATTTAAGCAAAAAATCTATATATCCTGTGTTGGCTCTCGAAAGCACTCCTAACCTGGCAAACGTTGATACCGATTTGGAAGGATCTGATAGAGATCAGTTGATAACAATTTTGATAGAATTTTCTAAATCATTTATAAATGGAGTTCCACAGAGCCGCGTGACTACTGGACAATTGGAAATATGTCTGATTGATCCCAACAAGACAGTGCAGAGACGTCCCTTTAGGTTGAGTGTTGAAGAAAAAGAACAAGTAAGACGAATAGTGATGAATTGTTAAAGGCAAATATTATACGCCCTAGTTGTTCTCCGTTTGCGAGCCCGATGATACTTGTCCGAAAGAAAAATGGTTCGGACCGCCTGTGTGTAGATTACAGAGAGTTAAACGCAAACACTGTGTCTGATAAATATCCTTTGCCACTGATTTCTGATCAGATTTCCCGATTGTGTGTAGCTAAATATTTTACCTGCATAGATATGGCAAGTGGGTTTCATCAAATTCCAATTCATCCCAACTCAATCGAGCGCACCGCTTTTTGTGACGCCAGAAGGACAATTTGAGTTTTTGGCTATGCCTATGGGACTTAAGAAAGTCCTTAAGAAAGACTTAAGAAAGTCGGGTGAAATCCGACCAAATCCGCGAAAAGATACGTGCCTTGGTGAATTTGACTCCTCCGCAGTCGGTGCACCAATTAAAGGCAGTTTATTGGGTTGGTTTCGTATTTTCGGCAGTTTGTTCCTAAATTTTCGCAGATGTTAAAACCACTTTATGCTTTGACTTCGAAAAAATGTTTCCCTTTCATTGAGACCTAGAGCACGAGCATATACGGCAGAAAGTTATTTCTATTCTGACTAATGAACCTGTTCTCACTATCTTCCATCCGCAATATCCCATAGAGCTGCACACTGATGCGAGTGCAGATGGCTATGGTGCAATTTTGTTGCACAAAATTGACAATAAGCCTAGGTAATTGAGTATTACAGCAAACGAATGTCACATGCTGATTCTCGATACCATTCATATGAGTTAGAGACCCTCGCTGTTTACAATTCAATTAGACATTTTCGCCATTACATACATGGCCGCAAATTTGTAGTTTTTCACAGATTGCAATTCGCTTAAGGCCTCCCGCACAAAGATCGAACTGACTCCCAGAGTACATCGTTGGTGGTCGTATATGCAGTCGTTCGAATTCGACATAGAATATAGACCCGGTGAGCGAATGGCTCATGTAGATTTCCTTTCTCGAAACCCACTACCAGACAATCATGTTGTGTTAGCTAGAACAGTCGAACATCACATCAATTTAACTGAGATCACAGAATGGTGGGTGTTGGCTGAACAGCAGAGAGATAAGGAAACGTCGTCAATTGCTACCAAGTTGCGTGACAATGGGCTATCAGAGGATATGGCCAAGACTTATGAGTTGCGAGCTGGAACACTCTATAGGAAAATTCAGAGAAATGGAAAAACCCGTTATCTGCCTGTCATTCCAAAGCCGTTTAGGTGGTCCGTAGTTAATAATGTTCACAACTGGCTCTAAATTGCACGACCAACAGAGTAACCAAAGTTAGTCCACTAGAATTACTTGTTGGAAAAGAAGCAAGGCCATTTGGTCTAATGCCTGTTGCTGATAATGAAAACACTGTTAAAGTTCAAATAGTTAGAGAAATGGCAAAAGTATAATATGGAAAAGAATGCCAATTATGAAAAACATAGATTTGATAGAAATAAGGCAGCAATTGTAAAACACAAGGTCGGAGACTATGTGCTGTTTAAGAATGAAGAAAGGCACCAAACCAAACTAGACCCGAAGTATAGAGGTCCGTTTTTAGTAACCGAAGTTTTGGATGGGGATCGGTATAAGTTTAAGTCAATAAATTCTAGTCGAACATATAAATACTCGCACGAATTTTTGCGAAGTATGCCCAAGGAGGGGATTACCACAGAGTTGGATATTGGAAGTGACGAGGAAAATGTCGAAGGCAAAGCCGCTGAGAGCTTGGATGTTACTGAGTATGATGATAAAAGTGATGGAAATGTGGCCTTTGAGGGCTGTGATGATGTTGATCTGATGTAAAAAGTAATAAGTTTTTGAGAAGATAATGTTGTATGATGGCCGGTTTAATGTGATGTAAACTGTGAGCTATGGTAACGAAGATAAAGCTGTTTGGCCGGTTTAATATGGTGTAAACTGTGAGCTATGGTAACGAAAATAGTGCTGTTTGGCCGGTTTATTGTGATATAAACTGAGAGCTATTGTACGTTCAATAAATTTTGGCTAGATCAACTTGTGGTAATCCGTATCTTGGGGCAGTAAAATTAAATCAATTTAAAAAGATAGTAAGCCTTAAGGAAATTATTTCTATGTAAAGGAGTAATTAATTGTTTATGATTTATACTCTGAAAACTTGTGAAAGAAAAACAAAGATTAAAAAGAAGAAAAAGAAATTTGTATTTGCAAACACACGAGGACGTGTGTAGGTCAGGTCAGGAAGGCCGTGTCGCATATTAAATTTTAATTTAAATAAAGAATTGATTTATAAATGTTACTTCCGTGTTCGTTGTGCCTTTAACCACGGTACTGTTTGCTTGTTCCTCTGTTACTTTTCGTGGGCTGGCAGTTCTTGTCTGACGTAGCCTGGCGTGGGCATGAGAGAGAGAGAATAAATCTGCAGTAAGGCAGATAAAGAAGAAAATCAAAAAGAAGTACAGTCAAGGCTTGATTGTGTGTTGGAAAATGCTTGCATGTGTGAGTGATGCTGGCATGTGTGAAGAGAATATTGCAACTAGAAAAGAATTGCGGAGCGAGTCAGTTTTTGGAGTTTGAAGCGGAAAGTCATGCCACGAGCCAGGAAACGTCTTGTCCACATAGTGGCACAACAAGAGGAAGAGGAAAACAATGAAGAGTATCATTATCAAAATGACTCTCCGACATATACTTTATAGGATCGGAAATTATTCCTTCTCTTTTAGTACGGGTATAACAAAGCTCTTATCTATCAGAGGCTTAAATCTGAATTTGATCGGATAATTAGTATAGCCACAATAGAGAAAACCATTTGGTTAAACTTCGTTCCCTCTCGCTCTCTCTCCCACACCAAAGCGTCAGTTTTGCCCATTCGTACAGATGACTTGACCGCAACTTGACCGTGGTACTGAAAGAAGATCTAATGTGGCGTCGGGTTACCGTTGTCAGATGTGCAGATGTTCTCGGTTTGCTTGGTTAAACTTTTTTTTGTCTTTAAGCGTTTTAATTGATAAGTGTGGAGCTAATAAGTGTGGGGCTAGTAACTGTGGATCTAGCGTTACTGCTCGAGTGGCTGTGTAAGTGCTGGATGATGGACTGCCGCTAATGGACTGCCCTGTTTTACCGGCGGCCTGCGCTATTTAAAGGCGGTGCCAGGTGTGTAGGGCCGCTGAGTTGGCAAGTTCCGTCTTTTAACTGGGAAGTGCTTGGTGTGGTGTTTTTATACCCGTACGCGAAGAGTAAAAGGGTATATTGAATTTGTGGTAAATGAGGTCGTTTCCGACCTTGATCAGCATCAATAGCCGAGTCGATATAGCCATGTCTGTCCGTCCGCTTGTCTGTCTGTCCGTCTTGTTTGTCGCCCATTGCTCGGTGGCTATAAGAGCTAGAGCTCTTTTTTTCCCAGACTGATGTGCTATCTCACTCCTACAAGTGTATTTCAATATTTCGCACCGCCCACTTCCTCCCCCAACAAAGGGCGCCCATCTGTGGCGTACACAATTTTAAAGATAACAGAAAAATGTACAATCAAAGAGAAAGCCCATATCTATCAGGCGCATAACTCTGAATTGGATCGGATTATTAGTATAGTCACAACGGAGAAAACCATTTGGCTAACCAGCGTTCCCTCTCGCTCTCTCTCACACAAGATCGAGTCGTTTTGGTTGTTCGTATTTTTGTGTTGCCTAGATCTCAGATACTTTGAAAGATAGAGTAAGAATATAAATCACCTACAGGTGATTGAGCTAAAAGACCGAGAAACGGCGGCTCCGATGAGTATGGTTCATCTAAAAGGAACCCTAGAGACAAGAACGCTCTCATTAGAGACACTAAGGATCTAAAAGAGACTTTGGCCAGCCTAAAGAAGGAGGCGCTTCACAACTTTGTAGGACAGCTCGCGCCGGTTGACCCCTTACCACAACCTGTGGAATGTCACTAAGCACATTAAGCGGCCACTAAAGAGGATTTCGCCTATTAAGAAAGCAGACAATTCATGGTGCAAAACAGAGGCGGAGAGAGCCAACGCATTCGCCGAGCACCTGGAGGGAGTCTTCAGTCCAATTAATCGATGCTCTCCCTATGACGCAATGGAAACGGCCAGACTCCTGGCTGAACCCCTCGAAGACTCCGGAGCCGATTCCCAGGTCAGGGGAAAAGGAGACCACCGAGCTTATAGCTGCAATGGGTAACAACAAGGCACTAGGCGATGACAGAATCAACGCAATCGCATTAAAACTTCTCCAACCCACAAGCAAGAAGCTCATATCGTTAATATTCCAAAAATGCTTACAAATGGGGTACTTTCCATCATTACGGAAAACGTGCTGAAGTAGTTATGATACCTAAGACTGGTAAACCTTAATCCAGCCTCCTAGCGTCCGATCAGCTTACTGCCAGTACTCTCCAAGATAATCGAAAAGAGTATTTTTTGACTAGAGTATTGCCGGTGATGGACGAGGCTGGTCTGATCCCCGATCACCAGTTTGGCTTCAGGCGCTGCAACGGAACCCCCCAAGCAAAGCCATCGAGTAGTTCAATATATCTTGGACTCCTTTGAAAACAAGAAATATTGCCCTAGCGGTCCTGCTGGACGTCAAACAAGCCTTTGATCGGGTCTGGCACCCTGGACTCCTCCTGAAGCTTAAAACCGGCCTGCCCCAACCATACTTCAAGTTCCTGAAGTCATTCCTGGAGGCCCGAAGGTTCGCCGTCAAATATGGAGAAGCGCGCTCAGGGTACAATGCATGTACAATGCATACACAGCCGACCTCCCGGCACTACCGAACCCCCAAAATAATGGCAGCCAATTATGCCGATGACAAGGTCTTCCTTACCGTAGAAGACACCCCAGCAGAGGCCTCCCAGGTAATGCAAGAGCAACTCTACCTTCTTAACTCGTGGCACAAAAAGTGAAATATCAACGTCAACGGCGATAAGTCCACCGCCACCACCTTCTCCATCCCCCGTGGCAACTGGCCTCCAGTTAGCCCTAACGACGTTACAATCCCAAAGGTAGTCACTCCTAAATACCTTGGCCTCACTCTTGACAGGAGACTAACGTGGAGACCGCACCAGCTGAAGAAGCGCCGCCAATCAGAAGACCGCGCTAACACATTCTACTGGCTGATGGGTAGAAGATCGAAGCTGCCGACGTCATCAAAGTTGCTCTTATACAAGGCGATCATCAGGCCAATCTGATCACGACAACGCCACTATTCATCAAGTCCTCAGATTTTTTGGGTGGAAGTCGAAATTAAGAAGCAGCAAGCGGTACATGCAAAGGCTACATGACCACCCCAACAATTTGGCGATCAACCTACTGGATAACACTGAACAGATCAGTAGGCTCCTCAGGAACCATCCTCTCTAGATCTCACACTGATAAAACAAAAAACAAAAAATAAAGAATAAAATATTAAGCAACTCATTAAAATTTCCTGTTCAAAAATTTAAATTTTTGGCAGTGAGACCGAAAGCGAGTTAAAGCTCTCTTTTTATTTTTATTTATATCTTGTTACTCAGTAGGTGTGGAGTGGGTGTTTTTTGTGCGCGGGGGCTGATGGCCGGTTGGTGGTTGCCAAGGTGAATTCCGTTACTGTTTTATAGTCGGCTGATGGACTGCCGATACTGTTGGCTAAAAGGATTCCTCGATTGATCGGCGGCTCGCGCTATTTAAGGCCACCAACTGGTGTGTGGGGCTGCTAGGAAGTGCTTGGTGTGGAGTTTTTGATAAGTGGTGCGGCACTTTTATCGATTTCGCATCGCGGAAATTAATGTGGGTTGGATCTTGCTGCTGTGTCAATGATCTGACGGAGTGTCAGTTTGTGGTTTGGCACTTTTGCCGATTTCGCATCGATTAGTACCATTGCGAGAGTCGGAATAACTGCTTCTAGCTTTGTCTAAGTGTATATCTTATGCACTAAGGAATGTTTCGGGCCATGGCTCCAAGGATCGTTACAGAAGGACGAGAAAAGTGCAAATTAAAATGGAAATGTAGGTTAGGTTAGGTTTAGGCGGTAGCTGGAGTTAGCTCCCAAACCCACTCACTTGGTCCAGCTATATGACCTCTGTGATACCGCATGGGCGTAAACGACTCCACATGGCGTAAACAGTGGTAAGCAACTTAGTGCGAAGCTGAGGGCAGTCCCATCCGGTGCAATGGTTTTATTTTAGACAAGATCCCTGCTTTGGTTTCCGGACAATTCCGTGATGTCCGTAAGGGAAGGGAGCATAGTACTCTGCTGAGCTTGTATAGCTCCTCCGAACGTTTTTTCGAACGACTTGGCCAGATCGATCTGGAAATTTTACTTGTGATGGCAGTTGTCATCGCATGTCGGCAATTTACTCGAAGGTTTCGTGCATTATTAACTTACATGTAGCCAAAGTCATCGTTACTTGCTTCCACTTAGGTAGAAGAGGTATGGTAGTGCCCAGCTCGCCGGCGCCATCGTTCTCCGCAATGTCCCTATGTCCGGGGTCCCATATTTGAAAGAAATCTAGATTCTCTACTGTCTCATTTAGAGACTTGCAGCAGTCGTTGAGTGCCTTAACGGTTCCTATTTTCTATTTTTTTTCCTTAGGACGTTGAGGTGCAATGATTACAGGTCTTGTTGAACCTAGAATTTGAAATGTTCCGCCGTGAAGTTAGAGTCCAATGCAATGAGGACCCCTCCTTCACGTCGAGACGAACGATCATTTCTAAATATTGTGTACCGATCTGCCAAAACTTCGGAACTAAGGATGTCCGGCTTAAACCAGGTTTCAGTTAACACAATAATACAGATAAAATGAGAAACTTTCATAGATAAAGAGTGCTGAGCTTACTACGTAAGCCTCTAGCATTCTGGTAAGTAATTAAAAAAGAGAGGAAACTAGTTTTTTGGATGGGTGGAAGTAGAGAGGGAAGATGAGGATGGAGCACTGGTCTGACTGCCGGGAGTTTATGGGGGCTTCTATTCTTCTTCTTAGCCTTATATTCTTTCACAACCAAGTGCTCCGGCCGGATTTAAGATCGGGGGCAAGCCGAGAGACAAAAACTTGCCGCTTTGGTGGGACACCCACCAGTTGTTTTGGCACAATATCCGGTGGTCCCGGACGTACATCAACTGGCGGGTTCGTAATGGATGGGACAGCTATGGACTTTGGTACGGACTCTACGGACACGGATGCTACAGTCGGCTACATGTTCTCCGAGGTCATGCATTTGGCTACCGAATCTGCATCCACCAGCATCGATGGTTACCCTTGGAGTGGCAATTGAAATCAACTGCTGCATTGGCGTAGTGGTCGGAATTAGTTTTTCGGATGCCGGCGGCCGTGAGGGGCAGTTGGCATTTGCAAGTCCCGCGGAGTGGACTTCTTGCGCCGCGGAGACTTTACCTAGCAGCTGTAAACTGCTGAATTGAGTGTACATGGCTAAGAGCCGATCGTATTGCTTCTTAAAGCCCTCATAAACGAGCGCATTTCGTTTTCGACCGCACGACATTCCTCACAACTATAATTTAGGAACCGTTGCGTTTGTTAGATGGCATCACCCACACGGTCAGAAATACCTAAAACACTTTGCGTGCACGACTCTGTCGCAAAGCCAGCAAGGTATATTCGGCTGATCCTAAGTGATCTGCTTCTTGCAGGTTTTTTAAGCGCAGACAACAGAAAAAGCCATAATGTTTTTTTTTTCAAGATAAAAAGAAAAAGTTCAAAACAAATAGCAATCATACCACAGTGCAAGCAATTGCTAAAAGGTATGCTTAAAGAAGAAATCGAAAAAAACAGCTTGTGAGTGAGGGCGCTACTACACAAAAGGTTTAAAAGCGAGAGAGAAAAGAACAGTTAGTTAAGTTTGGGTGATCGGAGAGAGAGTAATAAAAAACAAAAGCTAAAACAACAGCGCGGCTAGATGTATTTTCGTACCTACGGGAAGCAACAACACAAACACAATTCGCCGACGCACCAAATTTAATTTAAAAACGTTGTGTTTTTACACAATAACTAGGCATGCACCCGCGGATTTGGACAGAAAATCAGTTAAGAAGTTATTTAGTAGATTTATTACTCCAAAACATTGGTTACTTGTTATAAATAAAAGAAAAGAAGCGGAGCGCAAGAAAAAAAACACGTTTGGTCAAGCAATGAGTACGAACGAGCTATGAGTAAAAATTTAATACAATTTTTATTTCTTTATTCCTTCCATTTTGAAGATCGAATTATTTCTTGCATAAACCGTTTTTATCCCCTATTAATTCCCTGCCTTTTCTTGAATCCCCTAATTATGTAAGTATTATATAATTTCCGGGACGGGGTATTATTTGTTGGTTACTTTTGCTGTTTAGTTTTTTAGTTGTGTTTAGCTCTAAATTTCCTTAACTATTTGTTTTACCCTATCTTTCCTACATGTTCGGGAATGGTTCGGTTACATGCGTCGCGCGTCATGCGGCAGCGACCCTCGGTTGGTTGGGCCGGCTGCGATTCCTGCTTTGGATTCGCGAGTAAAGAGATTCCGCTTGGTGTCACATTGATTGTGCAGCTATTGCATATCAACGTCAGACAAATAAGAGTATTACGTAATTATTATACATTATAAATTATTTGGTCAATGTTGTCGATGGTGGCCTACTCAACTCGTTGTATACGTTTATCGTTGTAAAATACACACCCTTGACCATTTTCCAGATACGGCCAAGTGAACAACAGTAACCACGTCTTCATGTATTGAAATGAAAAATACGCCACTTCGCCTCATTACTACTGACATTGCGTCCCATTTAAAAATGAGTGATGTCATCAATTGAATTTTCGGCAGCGACTCCAAACACAGCCATGTCACTACCTTTTGCAAACTTACTTGCAGATATATTTGATTGATTTTACGGAATGGCAATATTCAACATTTATGTGTGCCTTTTAAATGTTTTGGAGAGTAACGAAAAAGGCAAAAAAGGAGCAACCCAACGATTTCAACTTCAATGTCCTTCTGATTCACTTTGACTGTTGTTGTCCTTCCGTTGTCGTCAGGGGATTGCGGGCGATAAAGTGGATAACCATCATTTCCACCAATAGTTTCGCTACTAAATGACTTAGAAAATGGTATTGAGCATTTTTCCATCCACCATACACGGAAAATTTTGATAATATGTTCCATGAATCATATTTTTTGTTAACAATCTCATGTAACAATAAAATCTTCATCACTTTCAGGAATTCCCGTACATATCACATCGTCGACTTTACCTGATTTATCCTGTGCATGTGGCAATCCGTACCGCCGCCATTCGACTGAATACATCCAAAAAGCGCGTTTGCCAAAACACACAATGCTTAACAAAGAAACCATGAGTAATTATAACTTTATTTTGAACACCCCTTTGCAGTAATGACGTGGCTCAATGGGTGATTGGCCATGAAATTCTCGTGTGCTTTCTGTCTTTTGATTGTATGTGAACGTTATAAACAAATCTGGTGTTCCATAATGACGTACATACGACATAGCATCCTGAGCGTATTCATGCATATGCGGCGGACTTCCGACGTATGTTGCTGGGAGAATAGTTGTTCTAACTACATTCTGTGCATTTCCGTCTTGTTTTGATAGCATTCCGAAGCTGAATGTATTCTTCAGAACGCAGTTTTGCCTGGTTCAACCTGATAAATGTCAGTCGCTCCGTTTCAACTTTCACGTACATATCCTCAGTATATTGGTGGAAGAGAAACCAACATCTTTTTTTTACCCGTACCGAAGAGTAAAAGGGTATATTGTATTTGTGGTAAAAGTGTGGATGTGTGTGACATAGAGAAGGAACAATTTCAGACCCTATAAATTATATATATTCTTGATCATCATCAATAGCCGAGTCGATATAGCCCCCTGTCTGTCCGTCCGTCTGTCCGTCCGTCCGTCTTGTTTGTCTCCCCATTGCTCAAAGGCTATAAGAGCTAGAGCAACCAAACTTCTTATCCAGACTTATGTGATATCTCACTCCTAGAAATTTTTTTTAAAATTTCGCCTCGCCCACTTCCGCCCCCACAAAGGGCGCACATCTGTGGCGTCCACAATTTTGAATACAACAAAAAACTAAAAATGCAGTATCATAGAAAAAGACCTTATCTATCAGGGACCCAAATCTGAATCGGATCTGATCATTAATATAGCCACAATAGAGAAAAAACATACGAAAAAAAAACTTCGCTCCCTCTCTTTCGCACTCACACACAAAAACGAGACGATTTGGTGTTTTTGTATCTTGTGTAGTAGCCTCAGAGACTATAAGAGCTAGAGCAACCAAATTTGTTGCCAAGACTCCTGTGATACCAAACCTGAACAAGTGTATTTCAAAATTCGCCCCGCCCCATCCGCCCCCACAAAAGACGAAAATCCACAATTTCGAAGATAGAGACAAACCAAAAATGCAGTATCGTAGAAAATGACCATATCTACCAGATTCTGAATTTGGTTCAGATCGGATCATTACTGTAGCCACAATGATCAAAATGAATTTACAGCAGCAATTCCCTCCTCCTCTTGCAGCGTAAGTCAATTATTGGGGTTGATTGTTGCTGCAGATTCTTCTCACACGCACACTCACGCTCAAACATGCTGCCTTGTGCGGTGTACGTGTGTTGTAGTGAGAACTCATGTAGATGTAGATGACAGATGCAGCAAACAAATGTTAAATGTAAAATGTAAAAAACTGATACAACATTTGAAAATTCCACATAAATCACGTGTGTACTGACTGAGTACGGGTATAAAGTAGAGTCGCGCCTACAGCGACTCCGTACGTTCTTTCTCGTTAAAACAGAAGGGGCGCGCATTACTGACTATTTCCACTACCACTACATTCCCATTTCAGACGGAACGGTAATGGATTGGGAAGTGCTTGACTGTGTAAGACACATGGCAAACCTGACCGAATACGGACGCATTGCGGACGAGACAGCTAGTATGACGGACCTTTTCCCACCATCTCATATAAGACTGTCTAAGTTAAGAATTCACCACAGGATGGCGAGGAGCCTGTATTTCCTAGGGCCGGCCCTTAAGGTCGAGCAGCGCAGCTAGTCCACCCTAACAACTGTCTATTGTAATAAATACAAAGGTTCAGAACCAATTAAATACCCTCACAAGTAGGTTAGGTTAGGTTAAAGTGGCTGTTGGGCTCGTCAAGAGTCCGGCTTCGGCTCGTTGTGATACCATTGAATCTGAGACCCTTCTCTGCCATGTGAGACTTCCTGTCAGCAATTATCCCATCTGGCTGCGCTTATGTAGTTCGCTGTCTTTCTGGGGGAAATATTGGACATCATTGATATGTCTGATAAGAAGGTCGAGCCCAAGTGCTGAAGCCTTCTTCTTTTGAAACCCGGGCAAGAACAGAACAGGTGCTCCACTCTTTCCTCCTCTTCCTCACCTCTGCAATTGCGGTAGTAATCATTATATAGGGCTCCATCTTTCTTGCATGGGTTCCTATTAGCCAGTGCCCCGTGAGGGATCGAATGACAGTGTTGCACCTTTTTCTGCTGAGCTTACATAGCTCAGTGGTGCGTTTCTTGTCTCTATTTGGCCACGATTTCACGTGAAGCGACATCGTGGTGTGTTTTTCCACCGACTGTCGTCAAGTCGCATGAACTGCTCTTTTATGATGAGCTTGCATCTAGCCACAGGCATACGTATGTCCTCCTTGATGTGAAGAAAGGAGGTAGTAGTGCCAGCTCTGGCCAGTTCATCTGGTAAGCAGTTACCTTCAGTGTCCTGTTGACCCGGGACCCATATCAGGCTAATAGAAAACTGCTGAGCCATCTCATGAACAGATTTGCTGCATTTTGCTACGGTAGCCGAGTTCGATGAAATCGCATTCAATGATTTGATCGCTGCTTGTCTGTCACTGTAGATATTTATATGGGTTGCTGAAGAGGCAACTGTTTGGATGCAGCTCAGAGCTTCATCGATTGCTGTGACTTCCGCCTGTAAGACACTGCAGTGATCCGGAAGCCTGAATAGTGGCTTATATTTAGTTGCTCCGAGTAGATACCTCCTCCTACTTTATTATCCATTTTGGAGCCATCCGTCAAGATTTGTATGGCTCCGTCAGGACCCGGAGCTTCCCGAGCTAGCTGTCTCCGTGACGGATGTTTATTTCAAAAAGAGTTTTTGTTTACTCCCTCAACCCTATGATGTTTCCGTTTAGAATGGATGAGTGTCCAATGTTTTGGGATACCTATTGGCAGGAGTTCGTTCGTTATCTTTGTAGTGACCAGACGTGTTTTTTTCTTGCGCTCCGCTTTTTTTTTATATATTACAAACAACCGGTGTTTGGCCTAATAAATTTAATAATTACACTCTTAATCTGATTTTTCTATCAAAAACCGCGGGTGCATGACTATTTTTTGTGTATAAACACGACGTTTTTAACCAATTTTGTGCGGCGGGTAATTGTGTTTTGTTGATGCTTACAATAAGTAAGAAAATACATTTGGCCGCTCTCTTTGTTTTAGCTTTTTTCTTCTATCACCCAAACTTTAACTGTTGTTTTTTCTCTCTCGCTTATAAACCTTTTGTGTAGGCTCTCTGACTTACAAGCTGTTGCACTAGTTCTCTCTTTTTTTCCATTTCTTTCTTTAAGCATAGCTTTTAGAAACTGCTTGCACTGTGGTCTGATTGCTATTTGTTTTGATCTTTCTTTTTGTTATTGAAAAAAAAAATTTTTACTAATTATGGAATTTTCTGTGGTCTGCGCTTTGCAACTTTTACGTGATCACTACGATCAGCCGAACATACTTTTTGCTGGCTTTGCGACATCATAGTGCACGCAAAGTGTGTAGGTATTTCTGGCCGTGTGGGTGATGCCATCTCACAACGCAACGGCTTGCATTATAGTTGCGAGGATTGCCGTGCGGTTGAAAGCAAAATGCGCTCGTTTATGAGGCAGACGAGGAGTGGCTTTGGGAGCTGATCGTGGGCTTTAAAAAGCAATTCGATCGGCTCTTAGCCATGGACACTCAGTTCAGCAGCTTACAGCTGCTGGCTGAGTCTCCGCGGCGCAAGAAGTCCACTCCACGGGACTTGCAAGTGCCAACAGCATCACGGACGCCGTCATCTGAAAAACTAACTCCGACCACTACGCCAGTGCAGCAGTTGATCTCGTTTGCCACTACAAGGGCAACGATCGCTGCTGGTGATGCAGATTCGGTAAATTTGGTTTAATTTCGCTTATGGGGGGAGATTGCTTCTTTTAAGATAAGCGTGTCCCCATCTCATTTCGACACCATTTGCTCTGCCAATTTTTGGCCGGAGCACTTGGTTGTGAAAGAGTATAAGGCTAAGAAGAAGAATAGGCCCCCCATAACTCTCCTCGGTAGTCAGACCAGTGATCCATCCTCATCTTCCCGCTCTACTTCCAACCATCCAAAAAACTAGCTTCCTCTCTTTTAATTACTTACCAGAATGCTAGAGGCTTGCGTACTAAGCTCAGCACTCTCTATCTTGAAAGTTTCACATTTTTTGTCCCATATTATTGTGTTAATTGAAACCTGGTTAAAGCCGGACATCCTTAGTTCCGAAGTTTTGGCAGATCGGTACACAATATTTAGAAATGACCGTTCGTCTCGACGTAGAGGAGGGGTCCTCATCGCAGTGGAATTTAACTTCACGTCGGACCATTTCATATTCCAGGTTCAACAAGACCTGGAATTCCTGTGCATAAAACTGATTCTTCCAGCCTTTTCTATTTTCATTACCTGCTCGTACATTCCACCGTCTTCGGATATCTCTATATACGAGCAGCACCTGTCCGCTTTTAAAACTGTTTCTTTCTCGGTATCAGATAAAAAGAACCACATGATAGTTCTGGGGGATTTTCAATTTGCCAGGCACTGTTTGGTCTTCGGTAAACGAGTCGAATAACCTTGTGCCCATATCACGACATGACTTTATTGACGGCTTGCTAGACCTGTCCCTGTCTCAAGTCAACCATGTGAAAAATTCCTTGGGTCGATTGCTCGATTTATGCTTTGTCTCGGATCCGACCATAGCGCTGTTAACCCGAGCCCTTCCGCTCACTATACCTGAAGACTCCTACCATCCTACTTTCGAAGTATCGGTCGACATTGGACCTTCTGTATTGGATCGATCAGATAAGTTTCTAAACGTGTCCGCTGCTTTCGTAAGGCCGAGTTTACGAAGCTTAATAGCCTGATTAGGGATTTCGATTGGTCCGCTCTGTACTTGTGCACTGACGTTATAAAAGGCACAAACATTTTCTATAATGTACTTGACACACTCTTTGATTCTTGTGTCCCATATTTTTGTCCGATTAGATCTGGGAAGCCCCTTGGTTTACCAAAGAGCTATCCAGTCTAAAAACATCAAGTCAAGACTTTATAAAAAATTTCAAGAATTTGGCTCTCCTTCTTCTCTCTCGCTATGTAATAGCTCGGTCAAATTTCACCATTGTAAACGCTCAATGCTACAAAAATTACCTAGCTCGATGCAGGATGCGCTTTTCTCAGGACCCTAAACAGTTTTACAGCTTCGTAAACAGCAAGCGTAAAACGTCCGCACATCCATCCTCGCTATCATTTAATAATTCGTCGGAAAACAATGATCAGGCCATTGCCGATCTTTTTGCACAATTTTTCAAACAACCTATTCCCATGAAAGCTACTCTGGTCAGCCGTATCCATACAGTTTACCAAGATCGAACGGCATTTTCAGCCCTACGTTAAATGTAAGCTCACTGCTTCAGGATCTTCGACTAGTTAAGCCGGTGTTCTCACCAGGTCCTGACGGAGTCCCCGCCTGTGTACTCAGGTACTGCGCCGACGCTCTGTGTGGACCCTGCTTAAACTATTCACCCTATCCCTTAACTCCTCCTATTTCCCTCCGATCTGGAAGGAATCGTTTATTATTCCTCTCCATAAGAAAGGTAGTAAGTCTGACGCAATGAATTACAGAGGTATATCAAAAAGTTATCCGCTATTCCAAAAATGTTTGAGAAAATTTTAACCCCGCACTTGCAAATATCTCTGCAAATCACTTATATCTCCAGCTCAGCACGGATTTATAAGGCGACGATCAACAACTACAAATTTACTAGAGTTTACCTCTTTTATTATTAAAGGCTTCCATGGTAACATGCAGACGGATGTCATTTACACCGATTTCAGTAAAGCATTCGACTCTGTAAACCATTCCTTTTTAGCACAAAAAACTTGACATTTTAGGTTTTCCGCCCAATCTTTTAAAATGGATTTCAAGCTACCTTTGCTCTAGGTGTCAAAGAGTCCTCTTCAAAAAACTCCTTATCTTCACTTGTTCAGGTTACCTACAGGAGTACCACAGGGCAGCCATCTTGGCCCCCCTACTTTTCACACTCTTCATTAATGACCTGCCTTCAATATTAACAAACTCTCGAGTACTCATGTATGCGGATGACGTTAAACTCTGTGGCCAGTATAAGGACATCTCATTTCACTCTCGCTTGCAATCCGATCTCAACAACTTTTAGTCATTGTGTTGTGCAAATATGTTACACCTGAATGCCTCGAAATGTAAAGTAATGACATTTCATCGCTTCAGCCCCTTGTTGGCTTCTTACACCCTCTGCAGTGTTTCTCTTTGAATTACTTGAACTCTTCTCTTGAAGAATTACATTGGTTGATGATCTTGGTGTAAAACTAGACCCCAAGTTAAAATTTTCTGAACATATTTCTACCATGGTAAATAAAGCCATGGGATTTCTAGGGTTTATAAAGAGGTGGTCAAAGGAATTTGACGACCCCTATATAACGAAGACTCTCTATATTTCGCTTGTTCGTCCGATTTTTAGAGTACGGAGTATGGTGCCCTCAGTACAAAGTACACCAAGTCCGTATAGAATCTATCCAGAAAAACTTTTACTTTTGCTCTGCGTGGCCTCAACTGGGATGAAGGTGTGAGACTGCCTTCTTACTCTTGCAGATTGCTCTTAAAAGACCTTCCATCCTTACTTAATCGTAGAAAAATGCTTGGTGTGATTTTCATGCACAACTTGATCAGGGGTGACATCGACAGCCCTGACTTGTTGAGCCGCATAAACTTCACGATTCCTATTAGATCCTCTAGAAATTTTATTCCTTTGTATATTTTCCACTGTGTAGATCGAATTATTCCTTGCATGAACCGTTTCGGATCTTATGCTCGGATTATAATTCGTTCTACCATATAATATCCACTACTAAATCACTTCCTCTACTTAAATCACTAATACTAACATACCTTGCACATAATTAGTAATATTCTATTTTTGTAACTTTACATGTTTAGCGTTGTGTTTAGCCCTAATTTTTCCTCGAATATTAGTCTAACACCTATCTTTCCTGCATGTTCGCGATCGGTTTCGGTACTCGTGTGGCAGCGCCCCTCGGTCGGTTGGGCGGGAGGAGGGCTGCGTATCTGCCTGGGATCCGCGCGTAACAGGCTTCGGCTTGGTGTCGCATGGGCCACTTGATGGTGCAGTCATTGCACATCAACGTCCTTAAGAGAGTCTCTAGGACGAATTGCTGCATTGTATACCTGAGCCTTTCCCTCTGAAGGCACAGGACAGCGTTGTGAGGACCTTTCTCAGGCTGGGGTAGGCTCAGTCTGTCCAGGGTTTATACCTCTACAAGGAATTTGTAGATTGCCGGAACTTTGGGCAAGGGCTTGGCCGTGAGGAGGCCGAAAGGAGAGCTCTAGTGGCGTTTTGTCACCGAGTGGTGATAGTGGTGGGGGGAGAATGTTCGCACTGGCGAATAAAGACGCTGACGATCAAGTTCTTTTGTTGAAGGTGGTTTTTATTGATACTTAAATGTCGGGTAATTTAGGTCTCGTGTGTGTGGGGACCGGTGAAGTGTCGGTGACGTTGAGTGAATTGCGGGTGCCGTTGGCGGACTATTGGCGCATGAACCTCTGGTACTGTTGGCTGATAGACTGCCGATAATGTTGGCTGATAGATTGCCGATAGTGTTGGCTGATAAACTATCCCGATTGATCGGCGGCACGCGCTATTTAAAAGCCGGCAACCGGTCCTGATGAGTTCGCAGTTCCGTATTACACTAGGAAGTGCTTAGTGTGGGGTTTTGATCTGTGGCTTAAAGTGTGGGATTGAGTTTTGGGTCAGTGTCGTGTAAATAAGTTCTTTGTACTTTGCCGAGTAGTTCGGTGATTGTTAGATATATCAATTAGACTATACTTGGCGCTTTTGGCTCTGTTGAAGAGAGCCCTGCTTCTCATATCTATTTGTTTCGACCACTTTTTTCTTTTCCCTCTCGTTTTTGTTGCGGGGCATGCTGCCGTGAAGGACTTTTTGCATGCCTCCATAAATCCACTATACGATTTAAGTCGTCTTGAGTGTCCATGCACCGTGGTGCCATAATGGGGAGCAGTTCCTCCATTTTATTACTATATCCCAATTGGTTATCCTGGGATTGATGTAGTCAATTGGTTTTGGGCACTCGAGACTCAGTTTTGTCTCGATGTACATAGGTCAGAGAAGGAATTGTCCTCTAGGACTTTCCAGCTCTTGATTAAGTCTGACATTTTGTGAGATACTAGAGCTAAATAGTGACTCACCCCTCGCATTTGTGTCTGAGCTCTCGCACTGTGTGTGGTGAGCGTTGGCATCGCAGCCTATTAAAAGGCCTATGTCGGATTTTTCGCTGTCGCTGGTTAGCGCGCGTATCAGTTCTCCTGGAGGATCGCTTACTTCGTGCGCAATGTAGGACGACACCATCCTCAGGTGTATCCCTTGTAGCTCTAGGCTAACTGCCGTTTTTTTAGCTAGTTTATTAAATTAATGTCTGAAGTCTAGTGTAAGTATGTTAGGGCAGGGCAGGAGCGCAATAAAAGCTCTATCTCGCTCTCGGCGAATTCGCCCCGCTTTGCCACCGTAGGTTAGCTAGGCTTAAGAAGAGATTATAAGAAGTTTTAGAATGTAGTCGTTATAATTGATTTTGATCGAGCGCACATCCTATTTTTTGACCCGTGTTAATAAAAAAATCTTTACACCACCTAAAAGTTTTCGGTTTTGCAACTAGAAAAAACTATTCTAATTTTTTCATGGCGCCTCTGGGTGGACAGTAAAGATTAAATAAAACGTGAAAGAACGTACTGAGTCGCTGTAAGCGCAACTCTACTTTTATACCCGTACTCGGTCAGGACATATGTGATTTATGTGGAATTTTCAAATGTTTTATCAGTTTTTACATTTTACATTTGTTTGCTGCATCTGTCATCTACATCTACATCAGTTCTCACAACAACACACGTACACTGCACGAGGCAGAGTCTGTGAGCGTGAGTGTGAGTGTGAGAGAATCAGTAGCGACAATCATCCCCATTATTGACTTACGCTGCAGGAGGAGAGGGAATTGCTGCTGAAAATTCATTTGATCATTGTGGCTACAATAATAATTCGATCTGAACCAAATTCAGGAATCTGGTAGATATGGTAATTTTCTACGATACTGCATTTTTGGTTTTTTTCAATCTTGAAAATTGTGAAAGACGAAAGTCTTTTGGTGGGCCGGAAGGGGGCGGGGCGAAATTTTGAAACATTTTCTAGTAGTGAGATATAACATCAGCATGGAAAAAAAATTTGGTTGCTCTATCTTTTTTAGCCTTCGAGCAATGTGCGACGAACAAGACGGACAGACGGACGGACAGACAGGGCTATATCGACTCGGCTATTGATGCTGATTAAGAATATATATACTTTATAGGGTCGGAAATTATTCCTTCTCTATGTTTACACACATCCACTTTTACCACAAATACAATATACCCTTTTACTCTTTGAGTACGGGTATAAAAAGGCAACAAAATAGAATGACAGTGACACAATAAATAGTGAAATACATAAAACAAGACGAATAAAAAAGTGTTATAATTGATAGCTTAAATTTTGGAATCCTGTGTTGTTGTGTAAAACTAGACCCCAAGTTAAAATTTTCTGAACATATTTCTACCATGGTAAATAAAGCCATGGGATTTCTAGGGTTTATAAAGAGGTGGTCAAAGGAATTTGACGACCCCTATATAACGAAGACTCTATATTTCGCTTGTTCGTCCGATTTTAGAGTACGGAGTATGGTGCCCCTCAGTACAAAGTACACCAAGTCCGTATAGAATCTATCCAGAAAAAACTTTTACTTTTGCTCTGCGTGGCCTCAACTGGGATGAAGGTGTGAGACTGCCTTCTTACGGTTTGCAGATTGCTCTTAAAAGACATTCCATCCTTACTTAATCGTAGAAAAATGCTTGGTGTGATTTTCATGCACAACTTGATCAGGGGTGACATCGACAGCCCTGACTTGTTGAGCCGCATAAACTTCACGATTCCTATTAGATCCTCTAGAAATTTTATTCCTTTGTACCTTTCCACTGTGTAGATCGAATTATTCCTTGCATGAACCGTTTCGGATCTTATGCTCGGATTATAATTCGTTCTACCATATAATATCCACTACTAAATCACTTCCTCTACTTAAATCACTAATACTAACATACCTTGCACATAATTAGTAATATTCTTTTGTAACTTTACATGTTTAGCGTTGTGTTTAGCCCTAATTTTTTCCTCGAATATTAGTCTAACACCTATCTTTCCTGCATGTTCGCGATCGGTTTCGGTACTTCGTGTGGCAGCGCCCTCGGTCGGTTGGGCGGGAGGAGGGCTGCGTATCTGCCTGGGATCCGCGTATAACAGGCTTCGGCTTGGTGTCGCATGGGCCACTTGATGGTGCAGTCATTGCACATCAACGTCCTTAAGAGAGTCTCTAGGACGAATTGCTGCATTGTATACCCGAGCCTTTCCCTCTGAAGGCACAGGACAGCGTTGTGAGGACCTTTCTCAGGCTGGGGGTAGGCTCAGTCTGTCCAGGGTTTATACCTCTACAAGGAATTTGTAGATTGCCGGAACTTTGGGCAAGGGCTTGGCCGTGAGGAGGCCGAATGGAGAGCTCTAGTGGCGTTTTGTCACCGAGTGGTGATAGTGGTGGGGGAGAATGTTCGCACTGGCGAATAAAGACGCTGACGATCAAGTTCTTTTGTTGAAGGTGGTTTTTATTGATACTTAAATGTCGGGTAATTTAGGTCTCGTGTGTGTGGGGACCGGTGAAGTGTCGGTGACGTTGAGTGAATTGCGGGTGCCGTTGGCGGACTATTGGCGCATGAACCTCTGGTACTGTTGGCTGATAGACTGCCGATAATGTTGGCTGATAGATTGCCGATAGTGTTGGCTGATAAACTATCCCGATTGATCGGCGGCACGCGCTATTTAAAGCCGGCAACCGGTCCTGATGAGTCCGCAGTTCCGTATTACACTCAGGAAGTGCTTAGTGTGGGGTTTTGATCTGTGGCTTAAAGTGTGGGATTGAGTTTTGGGTCAGTGTCGTGTAAATAAGTTCTTTTGTACTTTGCCGAGTAGTTCGGTGATTGTTAGATATATCAATTAGACTATACTTGGCGCTTTTGGCTCTGCTGAAGAGAGCCCCTGCTTCTCATATCTATTTGTTTCGACCACTTTTTCTTTTCCCTCTCGTTTTGTTGCGGGGCATGCTGCCGTGAAGGACTTTTGCATGCCTCCATAAATCCAGTATACGATTTAAGTCGTCTTGAGTGTCCATGCACCGTGGTGCCATAATGGGGAGCAGTTCCTCCATTTTATTACTATATCCCAATTGGTTATCCTGGGATTGATGTAGTCAATTGGTTTTGGGCACTCGAGACTCAGTTTTGTCTCGATGTACATAGGTCAGAGAAGGAATTGTCCTCTAGGACTTTCCAGCTCTTGATTAAGTCTGACATTTTGTGAGATACTAGAGCTAAATAGTGACTCACCCCTCGCATTTGTGTCTGAGCTCTCGCACTGTGTGTGGTGAGCGTTGGCATCGCAGCCTATTAAAAAGGCCTATGTCGGATTTTTTTCGCTGTCGCTGGTTAGCGCGCGTATCAGTTCTCCTGGAGGATCGCTTACTTCGTGCGCAATGTAGGACGACACCATCCTCAGGTGTATCCCTTGTAGCTCTAGGCTAACTGCCGTTTGTTTAGCTAGTTTATTAAATTAATGTCTGAAGTCTAGTGTAAGTATGTTAGGGCAGGGCAGGAGCGCAATAAAAAGCTCTATCTCGCTTCGGCGAATTCGCCCCGCTTTGCCACCGTAGGTTAGCTAGGCTTAAGAAGAGATTATAAGAAGTTTTAGAATGTAGTCGTTATAATTGATTTTGATCGAGCGCACATCCTATTTTTTGACCCGTGTTAATAAAAATCTTTACACCACCTAAAGTTTTCGGTTTTTGCAACTAGAAAAACTATTCTAATTTTTCATGGCGCCTCTGGGTGGACAGTAAAGATTAAATAAAACGTGAAAGAACGTACTGAGTCGCTGTAAGCGCGACTCTACTTTTATACCCGTACTCGGTCAGGACATATGTGATTTATGTGGAATTTTCAAATGTTTTATCAGTTTTACATTTTACATTTGTTTGCTGCATCTGTCATCTACATCTACATCAGTTCTCACAACAACACACGTACACTGCACGAGGCAGAGTCTGTGAGCGTGAGTGTGAGTGTGAGAGAATCAGTAGCGACAATCATCCCCATTATTGACTTACGCTGCAGGAGGAGAGGGGAATTGCTGCTGAAAATTCATTTGATCATTGTGGCTACAATAATAATTCGATCTGAACCAAATTCAGAATCTGGTAGATATGGTAATTTTCTACGATACTGCATTTTTGGTTTTTTTCAATCTTGAAAATTGTGAAAGACGAAAGTCTTTTGGTGGGCCGGAAGGGGGCGGGGCGAAATTTTGAAACATTTTTCTAGTAGTGAGATATAACATCAGCATGGAAAAAAAATTTGACAAAAACCGACAGGGCTATATCGACTCGGCTATTGATGCTGATTAAGAATATATATACTTTATAGGGTCGGCAATTATTCCTTCTATGTTACACACATCCACTTTTTACCACAAATACAATATACCCTTTTACTCTTTGAGTACGGGTATAAAAGGCAACAAAATAGAATGACAGTGACACAATAAATAGTGAAATACATAAAACAAGACGAATAAAAAGTGTTATAATTGATAGCTTAAATTTTGGAATCCTGTGTTGTTGCCCGCGTTAGTGTTTTCTAAAGCCTGGCTATAATAATTGTGTCGGCCGCCTAGTCCCGTGTTCATCGTTGCTGCTTTATACAGAGTGCTGCACCCAGGGGATTAATGATAATCAAAGATCTCGAGGACTGCGACAGGAAAGTGGAAGCTGGACTTTAAGATCAAGCAGAGCCTGAGGTATTTGTGCAAAAAATTGAAAGGTAGAGTCAAAGACATCCGTAAATACATATAAAAAATATCTTGTGCTGGAATTCCACCTCGTTTTCAATTCTTTGCAAAGACGTATGATATATATAGTAGAGTTGATTTGCATGCATGTAATTTATTAGTGCACATGCATATACATATAACCCCGTATAAAAAATACAAAACCATACTAGACTCCATTGCACCGTTAATTGGACGCAATAGTGCGTATAACTTTGTATAACTTTCACTGTCGCCCACAGTTGATTGCTGCGTAGTTGTTGGAAGAATTGCCGCGCTTGATCAAAATGGAACGACAAATAGCGCACTGCCCTGTTTTTTGAGGGCATATTGTTTTTGTTGTCACTTTGCAAATGACGCGCTACCCTACATTCTGAGGGTATATTGTTTTCGGCTCTCATTTGGAAAGTGATGCGCTACCCTACAGTGGAGGGTATATCGTTTTTGGCTGTCACTTGCAACGATCGACTCGTACCTCGTGCCAAGACATTCAATTTTGTCGTTCTCGGTTTTCGTTCTTTTTAGACATTTATTATTTATTTATCTACAAAATTAGTGGTTGTCGTTGCGTAGATTATAAATAATAAAATGGCACACGAAATAAGGCTGTTCTTGATGAACTACAAAATAAGGTCAACGAGAAGGGACGTGATATCTCGCTGTTTAAGCGACAATACTTTTGATGATCGGATCTGAGCCATATTCGGCAATCTAATAGATATGATCATTCTCTACGATACAGCATTTTTGGTTTTTTCCTATCTTAAAAATTGTGGATTTTAATTTTTTAGTGAGCGGAAGGGGGCGGAGCTAAATTTTGAAATACACTTGTTCAGGTTTGGTATCACAGGAGTCTTTTCAGAAAGTTTGGTTGCTCTAGCTCTTATAGTCTCTGAGATCCAGGCTACCCAATATACGAAAAACCAAATCGACTCGTTTTTGTGTGAGTGCGAAAGAGAGGGAATGATGTTTTTCGGAATGGTTTTCTCAATTGTGTCTATAATAATAATCTGATCCGATTCAGATTCGGGCCCCTGATAGATATGGTCTTTTTCTATGATTCTGAATTTTTTGTTTGCTGTTATTTTTAAAATTGTGGACGCCACAGATGTGCGCCTTTTGTGGGGGCGGAATTGGGCGGGCGAAATTTTGAAACACATTTCTAGGAGTGAGAGATGACATCAGTCTAGAAAAAAATTTAGTGTCTCTAGCTTTTATAGCCTCTGAGCAATGGCCGAAAAACAAGACGGACGGACAGACAGACAGACAGACAGACAGACGGACGGACAGACATGGCTATATCGATTCTGATATATATTATAGGGTCGGAAATTATTCATTCTCTATGTTACACACATCCACTTTTACCACATATACAATATACCCTTTTAATCTTCGAGTACGGTTATAAAAACCGAGTCAAAAGCATTCGCCGCTTAGAGGATCGATTAGAGGGTGGGTTGATCCCATTGCAGTTGATAGAGCTACAATGTAGACTCGATGTTTTGAATTCTGCTATTAACTAGGCCTACCTATTGCAGGATAAAAAAAGGAGAAACAAAAAGATAGTGTCGGGTTTCCCAGCCTGATGTTTAGTTAGTGGAGCAGCCCAAAAGTAAATCTACCTACAAATGTTTGCTTATTTGATTGAACACTGTATTGTTAAGATTGTAATTGTTTACGCTTATGCTCATTTCGCTACTACAGCTGCAGCGTCTATGCTGTTCTCCGCGCGCTCTCTCCCTCTCTCTATCTATCGCTCGCACTCGGCTCAGCAGCAGCCCGAACTTATTTTTGTTCTCTCTACCTCTTGCAGTGGGGCACGGGCAATTCGGTCCGCCTGCCCTCTAGCAGTCTGGATATAACTATCATAGTTTTCGGTGCACTTTTATACCCCAGCTACACACGCGTATTGCCGCTACCTCATATAATAAATAAAATTGTATTTCCAATTGAAATCCTCGGCTCTTTATTTAAAACCTACCTTTTTGCAATAGCTTTTAAAAACGCTTAATAGCTCAACATTTGGTGACCCCGACATGATTGACGTGATTGTGCAATAATTAATTGATCAGTACAATCACAAACTGCATTTATAAACAATAATTTTCGTTCGTTCGTCTGTTTCGCTCTTCTGTACATAGCCAGTGCCATCGACCACATAGCTGCTATACAAGCATATACACCAGTCGCGCTTACATACACGAATTGCGCTTGAGGTTCCCGTTTGTTACACGCGTTTCGTTTTGCGTTCCTCTTCCCGCTACGAACGTTTCTAGAGCGGCTGCTGCTATGGACGCTGCCAACGACACTATATTGACAGTAACAAGGGAGCAAAACAGGGTGTCTTTTTGAGGATGAAGTCAACGGAACTCTGCGAGAAGGTTAAGAGATTGACTACCGCTTGGGAAGATGAGGCCGCTGTCTCCGATTATTACACACACTAGTGGGAAAGTTGGAGCAGATTGAGAAACTGATCGGGCAATTTGAGACATTTCACAACGAGCTCGAAGAATTGGACTGCAGCGAAATTCACAGTGGACTGTGCGATAGTTTTGAAACGCTTGCCAGTGCTCTCAAGGCTTCGATTCGGCGTGAAATTGATCGGATTAGCGGCTACATGCCTCTGCATTCAACGGTTGCTGGACCGAATGTAACTTCTGGTTTTGCTGGTTCTCAGCCGCCACCTCGTCGCAGGCCAGCATCATCCCTGCCTCCCATACAATTGCCAAGTTTTAGTGGAGGATATGCGGATTGGACGGACTTTTATTCGATGTTACCACCATTATCGACAACCATCCAGACCTCTCCAATATTGAGAAGTTCCAGCATTTGCGATCTTGCCTGCGTGATTCGGCGTTGGAGACAGTGCGCGCCCTGGAAATTTCTGACAGCAATTATAATATAGCCTTAGAGTTGTGGGAAAAAAGGTTTAATAATCGTCGTTTAATCTTTCAGGCGCACATTACTGAGATCCTGGGGCTGCAGTCTGTGGAGAATGGGTCAGTGTCGATGCTTCGGGAGATCTCGGACAAGTTTAACGCTCATATTCGGGCGCTCCAGGCTTTGGGCACTCCTGAGCAGATCGCAGGATGCATCATTGTGCAGGTGCTGCTTAGTAAACTGGATCCAGCGACTCAAGCCAAGTGGGAGGAGCGATTAGAGGACTCAGCCTTCGTTAACTTGATTCCGTCATGGGGAGTCCATGGCCTCGTTTTTTGGAGCAGCGATGCAGGACGTTGGAAACAGTGGATTTCGTTATGACAACTTATGCGCCGAGCGGTCGGGTGGGCAGGAGCAGTAAAGCTAGCCATTCAAATCCATACTTGCTGCCTTTAAGCAAAACACATCAGGTTGCGTTCTGTGCAATGACAGTGCTCACGGAATCCATCATTGTCCCAAGTTTCTAGCACTGTCTCCATCAAATCGCTATAAAGAAGCCAAAAAGGTGCTCCCTGTGTGTAAATTGCCTCAAGGCAGGCCATCGGTTGAGTAAATGCAGCTCCAGCAAATGCCGTACCTGTGGGCGTAGGCACCACACTCTCCTGCATTTTGAAGGTCCTGGAGCTACTGCAGCCCATGGTGGATCTGTGCTACTTGACACGTCGTCGCATCTCATCACTGAGTCCTCTGCTTCAGCCTCTGCATATTCTGCACTTATTGCCCAGGATCTCAGTAATGATGATGTGCTACCACCGTCCTAGTCAAAAATAGTTCTGGGGCCTTCGTTTCTTGCCGAGCGCTGCTAGATTCTGGCTCTCAACTGCATTTAATAACATCCCGTTTAGCTAATCAGCTTCAGCTTCGGAAGATAAAATCATCCACTGCTGTTTCTGGAATAGGCGACTCCAGCCTCGTCACCGATGGAATGTCAGTAAAAATAAGCCTTCACTCTCGTTTGTCGACATACTCGGCTCCCCATCACTGCTGTAATCGTCCCTAATATCACTGATCGGCAGCCAAGCCGCAGCGTGAACACTTGCAGCTGGATGATCCTGGAAACCTGCCACTCGCCGATCCAGGATATCAAATACCTCAGGGCATCGATCTGCTGATTGGTGCAAGACTGTTTTGGAGCTCTTATGTGCTGGACAATTCAAGCTTTCGCCAGGATTACCAATACTTCAGGAAACTCTCTTGGGATGGGTCGTGTCTGGAGGTTGTGATCGAGTCAAAAACGCGTCGTTGATGAGCTTAACAAGACCCCAACATCCGATTTATATGCGAAACCCTGCAGATTCTGTTGAAAGACAGGTTTCAACGGGGGAGGATGTCGGGTTTCCCAGCCTGATGTTTAGTTAGTGGAGCAGCCTAAAGTAAATCTACCTACAAATGTTTGCTTATTTGATTGAACACTGTATTGTTAAGATTGTAATTGTTTACGCTTATGCTCATTTCGCTACTACAGCTGCAGCGTCTATGCTGTTCTCCCCGCGCTCTCTCCCTCTCTCTATCTATCGCTCGCACTCGGCTCAGCAGCAGCCCGAGCTTATTTTTGTTCTCTCTACCTGTTGCAGTGGGGCACGGGCAATTCGGTCCGCCTGCCCTCTAGCAGTCTGGATATAACTATCATAGTTTTCGGTGCACTTTTATACCCCAGCTACACACGCGTATTGCCGCTACCTCATATAATAAATAAAATTGTATTTCCAATTGAAATCCTCGGCTCTTTATTTAAAACCTACCTTTTTTGCAATAGCTATTAAAACGCTTAATAGCTCAACAGATAGCAAAGATTTATTTGGAGCCGAGCTAGAAGAAATAGACAATAGTCTGGGCATTGTAACTATGGCAAAGATATTGTCGCTTATCGATGCCTCGGTATTAGCTTCTACGGCCACAACTCGAGCTCGACTTCCGAATTTGGCCATACCAAAATTAAGTGGTAAATATTCGGACTTTAAAAATTTGTGTAGCCTTTTTGAGACTTTTGTTCATAATGATCATAGTATACCGGTGATCGAGAATTTTAATCATATGATTTCGTGCCTCTCTAATAAAGGCGTTCCAAGTCACCGAGGCCAATTATGCAAAGGCTATGGCCAGCCTATACGCCTATACGCGTATACGACAACGAGCGTTTAATATTTTCAAACCAAATCTCCGCACTGTTTAATCTGCCAAAAATCTCGCAACAGTCCGCATCGTCCCTAAGGAGCCTAATCGTACCGTGTCATCGATTTATGGTTCGTTACTACGTTAAGAGACGATACGAATATTTCGAATGCAATGCTCATTCATCTCGTTTTGAGCAGAGATGATCCAGTAATTAGACAGAAGTGGGAAGAACTGCTTAACTTTGAAAAGTTGCCACAGTGGTCTGATTTTGAAAAAGTTTTAAATCGTCGATACCAGCATTTGTCTGCGGAAGAGTCGAAAAAGCCAAAGCAAGATAAAGTCATGCCAAGCAAGTCGCACAATCGCAGTTAATTTGCTTGTTCTGTCACTTCCCCCTACAGCAAAGCTCAGCGGACATGCAGCTATTGCAATTAGGGAGACCATGTAGTGGCCAACTGCGCGCCATTCTCACGTCTCTCGGTTATGCAAAGGTTTGAGTTCACAAAGTCTGCATCCTTATGTATTAAATATCTACAAAAGGGTCACACTGCTGTAAGATGCAAGATCGCCAAATGTCGAGATTGTGGCCGCTCACATCACACATTGTTGCATCAATACACAGTAACTGACAATATTCTCGCGTTGCCGAGCTCTCCTTGATTCTGGATCTCAGACAAACTTCATCACGGAAGACCTCGCCCACCGCTTACAGATCCGTAGAGAGGAGTCATGTGTTGGTGAATCCAATTCTCAAGTTAAGAATAAACGAGAAAGAACGTACGGAGTCGCTTCGAACGCGACTCTACTTTTATACCCGTACTCAGTCAGTACACATGTGATTTATGTGGAATTTTAAAATGTTTTATCATTTTACATTTTTTTGCTACATCTGTCATCGACATCTACATCTACATCTACATCATCTACATCAGTTCTCACAACAACACACGTACACTGCACGAGGCAGCATGTTTGAGCGTAAAGTGTGCGTGTGTGAGAGAATCAGTAGCAGCCGCTGCAGCGCTGCTGCCATCAACTCTAATAAAAATATATCTTTTGTTGCGTATGGCAAGGGGGGAGGCGATTCGCTTCTGAAAATTCATTTGATCATTGTGGCTACAACAATGATCCGATCTGAACCAAATTCGGGAATCTGGTAGATATGGTCATTATCTACAATACTGCATTTTTCGTTTTTCCTATCTTCAAAATTGTGGACTTTCGTCTTATGGGTGGGCGGAAGGGGCGGGGCGAAATTTTGAAATACACTTGTTCAGGTTTGGTATCACAGGAGTCTGGACAGAAAGTTTGGTTGCTCTAGCTCTTATAGTCTCTGAGATCAGGCGTTCATTTTTACGAAAAACCAAAATTACTCGATTTTGTGTGAGTGCGAAAGGGATGGAGCGAAGTTTTTTGCGTATGTTTTAGTCTATTGTGGCTATTTTAATGATCCGATCCGATTCAGATTTGTGCCCCTGATAGATATAGGCTGTCTCTATGATTCTGCATTTTTCGTTTTCTGCTATCTTTAAAATTATGGACGCCACAGATGTGCGCCCCTTTGTGGGGGCGCAAGTGGGCTGAGGGCGAAATTTTGAAACACTTTTCTAGGAGTGAGATATCACATCAGTCTGGAAAAAAAAAATTTGATTGGTCTAGCTCTAATAGCCTTCGTGCAATGAGTGAAAAACAAGACGGACGGACAGACGGACGGACGGACAGACATGGCTATATCGACTCGGCTATTGATGCTGATCAGAATATATATACTTTATGGGGTCGGAAACGCCTCCTTCTGTGTGTTACACACATCCACTTTTACCACAAATACAATATACCCTATTACTCTTCGAGTACGGGTATAAATACACACAGTGGTGAAGTCGCGCATAAATGGTAGCGAGTTCTCGTTTGATTTCTGGATCCAGAAATCAATTTCGGTTATCACCCTGACCAATCAGTTAATGTAACTGCTTGGAAAATCCCAGAAGAACCTACCACTGGAAGACCCCTATTTCTACAAAGCCACAAAGAATAGACATGCTGATTGGAGCTGAATCATTCTTTGAGTTATTAGCTGTTGGTCAAATCAAGCAAGGTCGGACTATCCAACTCTTCAGAAGACCCTTCTTGGCTGGGTTGTTTCGGAAAAATATGTTTCTATAAGTTCTACCCCCCAAACTGCAAGCAGTTTAAGTTGCAATGAAGAGTTGTTGGTTTCAATTGATAGGACCTTGCAAAAATTCTGGTCACTGGAAGAAATGCCATCTCCAAAGAAACTTGTTTCGCCTGAGCACACGTGTGAAAATTACTTTCGGAAGACGACTCAGGTATTGCCATTAGGTCGGTTCGAAGTAAGGCTGCCGTTTAAATCAGATCCAAATTGGTTGGGCAACTCCTTTCAGGTCGCGAAAAGGCGGTTTTTGTCGCTCGAAAGAAGACTGTCTCGTGACCCTGAGTTGAAGAAAATGTACTTGGAATTCATGGAAGCGTACCTCTCCTTAGGTCAAATGTCGCTCACGGAAAATACTGTTCCTCCTACTCCGCACTACGTAATTTCACATTAGTGTGTCCTTCGGCCCCAAAGTACGTCAACCAAGCTTCGCGTCGTGTTCGATGCGTCGTCAAAGACGTCCTCTCAGGTGGGCTTGAATGTGATTCTGATGGTCGGACCGACCATTCAAGAGGAATTATACTCAACGCTGCTCCGCTGCCGTCTGCACAGGTTCGCCCTGACTGCCGACGTAAAAAGATGTATCGCCAAGTAATGGTGAATAAAGCGTTTAGGCAGTTTCAGATGATAGTGTGGAGAAGAGAGCCATCTGAGTCCTTGAGATTGTACAAGCTTTACACCGTGACTTATGGGACTGGACCATCCCCTTTCTTGGCTATCCGGTGTTTAAAAAGGTTGAGTGAGTCGGCAAAACTGTCATTCCCTAAAGCTGCTGACGTTATTGGGTCCGACTTTTACGTTGATGACATGTTGACTGGTGCTGCATGCGCAGAGGAGCTAAGGGCAGTTAAGTCCGAAGTATCTCAGGTTCTTCAGACCGCAGGGTTTGAGTTAGCGAACTGGTTTTCGAACTCACCTGAGATTACCGTATCTGAGAGCAAAGTCAAGCCCATAATGCGTTAGGAATTTCATGGTTGCCTAATGAAGACGCTTTTCAGTTCAGAATTGACAATGAAGTCATGGGTCTCCGAGCGACAAAACGGAAACATACTGTCGGTGACATCGAATTTGTTCGACCCCCTTGGATTGTTAAGTCCTATTGTCATAAAGGGCAACATCCTATTGCAGGAACTTTGGCTTAACAAACTAGATTGGGATGAGTCGACTACGATGCATTTGGAAACAGCATGGAATATGTTGAAAAATACACTATCTCAATTGGAAGAGATATCTATACCTCGGTTTGTGTACACCGATCCCGATGTCACCGGTCCAGATACATGCTTTCGCGGACGCCTCCATGAGAGCTTATGGAGCGTGCGTCTATATACGCAGCAGAACTGCAGAAGGTTTGAAGATATCGTTGTTGACGTCAAAGTCCAAAGTAGCGCCGCTCAAGACCAAAAACGCTCCCAAGGCTTGAGTTATGTGCCGCTCACCTTCTTGCGGATCTGTGCCACAGAATTAAGCCCCTATTAAAGGTCCCTATCGAACGAGCTGTTTATTGGTCAGACTCTGAAGTGACGCTTCACTGGATTCGGTCGCATCCATCGACGTTGTCGACGTTCGTTTCGAATAGGGTGGCTGAGATTCAAGAGTGGTCAGATGAAGCTACGTGGCGGCATGTCCCGACAAAAACAAAACCCAGCAGACATTGTGTCAAGAGGTTGTGACGTCAAAGAAATCGTCCATTCAATCTGGCTCGATAGACCATCATTTCTGAAGGATGAGGAAGAGAGTTGGCCTAAAAACCCTCATTTCGAGATGTTGAGCTGGAGAAGAGGAAGACATCGGTCGGACTGACCACTGCCGTGGAAAGTTCGAAATTCAAGCTGCTGCTTAGAGTGTTTTTGTTATATTTTCTGCTTTATAAGGAAATGTAGAAACCCGAACATACGGTTTGAAAAAACGGTCTCACCGACCGAGTATGGTTAAGCGTTTCACAAAATTTTAAAATTATTGTTGAGCTATTAAGCGTTTTTAATAGCTATTGCAAAAAGGTAGGTTTTAAATAAAGAGCCGAGGATTTCAATTGGAAATACAATTTTATTTATTATATGAGGTAGCGGCAATACGCGTGTGTAGCTGGGGTATAAAAGTGCACCGAAAACTATGATAGTTATATCCAGACTGCTAGAGGGCAGGCGGACCGAATTGCTCGTGCCCCACTGCAAAGAGGTAGAGAGAACAAAAATAAGCTCGGGCTGCTGCTGAGCCGAGTGCGAGCGATAGATAGATAGAGGGAGAGAGCGCGCGGGAGAACAGCATAGACGCTGCAGCTGTAGTAGCGAAATGAGCATAAGCGTAAACAATTACAATCTTAACAATACAGTGTTCAATCAAATAAGCAAACATTTGTAGGTAGATTTACTTTAGGCTGCTCCACTAACTAAACATCAGGCTGGGAAACCCGACATCCTCCCCGTTGAAACCTGTCTTTCAACAGAATCTGCAGGGTTTCGCATATAAATCGGATGTTGGGGTCTTGTTAAGCTCATCAACGACGCGTTTTTGACTCGATCACAACCTCCAGACACGACCCATCCCAAGAGAGTTTCCTGAAGTATTGGTAATCCTGGCGAAAGCTTGAATTGTCCAGCACATAAGAGCTCCAAAACAGTCTTGCACCAATCAGCAGATCGATGCCCTGAGGTATTTGATATCCTGGATCGGCGAGTGGCAGGTTTCCAGGGATCATCCAGCTGCAAGTGTTCACGCTGCGGCTTTGGCTGCCGATCAGTGATATTAGGGATGATTACAGCAGTGATGGGAGCCGAGTATGTCGACAAACGAGTGAAGGCTTATTTTTACTGACATTCCATCGGTGACGAGGCTGGAGTCGCCTATTCCAGAAACAGCAGTGGATGATTTTATCTTCCGAAGCTGAAGCTGATTAGCTAAACGGGATGTTATTAAATGCAGTTGAGACCCAGAATCTAGCAGCGCTCGGCAAGAAACGAAGGCCCCAGAACTATTTTTGACTAGGACGGTGGCCGTGGAAATACACACATCATCATTACTGAGATCCTGGGCAATAAGTGCAGAATATGCAGAGGCTGAAGCAGAGGACTCAGTGATGAGATGCGACGACGTGTCAAGTAGCACAGATCCACCATGGGCTGCAGTAGCTCCAGGACCTCCAAAATGCAGGAGAGTGTGGTGCTCACGCCCACAGGTACGGCATTTGCTGGAGCTGCATTTACTCAACCGATGGCCTGCCTTGAGGCTATTTACACACAGGGGAGCACCTTTTGGCTTCTTTATAGCGATTTGATGGAGACAGTGCTAGAAACTTGGGACAATGATGGATTCCGTGAGCACTGTCATTGCACAGAACGCAACCTGATGTGTTTTGCTTAAAAAGGCAGCAAGTATGGATTTGGAATGGCTAGCTTTACTGCTCCTGCCCACCTGACCGCTCGGCGCATAAGTTGTCATAACGAAATCCACTGTTTCCAACGTCCTGCATCGCTGCTCCAAAAACGAGGCCATGGACTCCCATGACGGAATCAAGTTAACGAAGGCTGAGTCCTCTAATCGCTCCTCCCACTTGGCTTGAGTCGCTGGATCCAGTTTACTAAGCAGCACCTGCACAATGATGCATCCTGCGATCTGCTCAGGAGTGCCCAAAGCCTGGAGCGCCCGAATATAAGCGTTAAACTTGTCCGAGATCTCCCGAAGCATCGACACTGACCCATTCTCCACAGACTGCAGCCCCAGGATCTCAGTAATGTGCGCCTGAAAGATTAAACGACGATTATTAAACCTTTTTCCCACAACTCTAAGGCTATATTATAATTGCTGTCAGAAATTTCCAGGGCGCGCACTGTCTCCAACGCCGAATCACGCAGGCAAGATCGCAAATGCTGGAACTTCTCAATATTGAGAGGTCTGGATGGTTGTCGATAATGGTGGTGAACATCGAATAAAAGTCCGTCCAATCCGCACATCCTCCACTAAAACTTGGCAATTGTATGGGAGGCAGGGATGATGCTGGCCTGCGACGAGGTGGCGGCTGAGAACCAGCAAAACCAGAAGTTACATTCGGTCCAGCAACCGTTGAATGCAGAGGCATGTAGCCGCTAATCCGATCAATTTCACGCCGAATCGAAGCCTTGAGAGCACTGGCAAGCGTTTCAAAACTATCGCACAGTCCACTGTGAATTTCGCTGCAGTCAATTCTTCGAGCTCGTTGTGAAATGTCTCTCAAATTGCCCGATCAGTTTCTCAATCTGCTCCAACTTTCCCACTAGTGTGTAATAATCGGAGACAGCGGCCCTCATCTTCCCAAGCGGTAGTCAATCTCTTAACCTTCTCGCAGAGTTCCGTTGACTTCATCCTCAAAAAGACACCCTGTTTTTGCTCCCTTGTTACTGTCAATATAGTGTCGTTGGCAGCGTCCATAGCAGCAGCCGATCTAGAAACGTTCGTAGCGGGAAGAGGAACGCAAAACGAAACGCGTGTAACAAACAGGAACCTCAAGCGCAATTCGTGTATGTAAGCGCGACTGGTGTATATGCTTGTATAGCAGCTATGTGGTCGATGGCACTGGCTATGTACAGAAGAGCGAAAACAGACGAACGAACGAAAATTATTGTTTATAAATGCAGTTTGTGATTGTACTGATCAATTAATTATTGCACAATCACGTCGGGGTCACCAAATGTTGAGCTATTAAGCGTTTTTAATAGCTATTGCAAAAAGGTAGGTTTTAAATAAAGAGCCGAGGATTTCAATTGGAAATACAATTTTATTTTTATTATATGAGGTAGCGGCAATACGCGTGTGTAGCTGGGGTATAAAAGTGCACCGAAAACTATGATAGTTATATCCAGACTGCTAGAGGGCAGGCGGACCGAATTGCCCGTGCCCCACTGCAAGAGGTAGAGAGAACAAAAATAAGCTCGGGCTGCTGCTGAGCCTGAGTGCGAGCGATAGATAGAGAGAGGGAGAGAGAGCGCGCGGGAGAACAGCATAGACGCTGCAGCTGTAGTAGCGAAATGAGCATAAGCGTAAACAATTACAATCTTTACAATACAGTGTTCAATCAAATAAGCAAACATTTGTAGGTAGATTTACTTTAGGCTGCTCCACTAACTAAACATCAGGCTGGGAAACCCGACAATTATCAAACGTCACGAGTATCGGGAGGAAATCGAGAAAGTTCGGAAAAGATCTATAGTCGTTCCGAGTCTTCAGCGGTTGAACCCATTCATCCATGAAGACACTGGTACTTGGTGTACTTTTCGTTGTTGATGGTAGGGGGGCTACTAGCTAAAAGCTTCTATATCGTACAATGCCAAGTTTCCTTTGCTCTTGACGAAGCGCTCGCAATTCGTGCTATGTTCGTCATCTGCACAATCCCAATTTTCATGTCGGCCCACGAGCACTTGTGAGCATCCTCCGGCAAAATGTTTGGATCGTAAGCGCTCAAGTTGTCTGCAGTCAGACAGTTCGATCGTGTATCCGATGCTTTAAATGCAAGCTTCGGCTTCTGACGCAACTTATGGTAAATTTGCACGCAGACCGGCTCCGTGCTCTCCGCCCATTTTCAAATTGCTGTGTTGATTTTTGTGGACCAGTCTCGATGACATTGAAAATTCGTGGAAGGCCCCCATACAACAAGGAGCTCGCCTCAGTCCTGGGAGCCATCAGCCAGGACCCCAGCGACGGCGAGGCCCTTACGCCCGGGCACCTGCTGACAGGCGGGTCGCTCATCGCACCCCCAGCGCTGCAGACTCCGGACCAGGAGAGTCTCAGCTGGCTGCGGCGACCGCGACTTGTCTTGTCAGTCAGGCAGGCGTTCTGGCAGCGATGGTCCCGCGAATATGTGCTGGGGCTGCAGGTGCGGGCCAAGTGGCAATTAGAAAACAATTCTAATTTTTCAGCCGTGTTGTCGCCGTTTCTAAAGTTGCAGAGCAAAAAGATTTTAAGGCGCTTTCTAGCGAGAATACAGGTGCGAATTTTACCTTCGCTTTGAGCAGCGACGAGCTTGTACTCCTTCGTTGGTAATACACAGACCTTGTCTCCTACTACCTAAGGCTTCTGGACTAGGACTACATCTGCTCCGCTTGCATTCAAGTGGAGAACGAGGGCAGCTGCTGCTGCTTTACAGTGTGGGAGATTGATTTTCAGTCCCGTAGAGACATCATCTCTCGACACATGGCCCCGAAATCATGCATCAGCATTGTGTCCGAGGAGTAGCCGTCCTCTTCCGGCTCCAGCTCGCAGTCAGGTGCTTCGATCTCGAGGCAGCGTCCTGCTCGACTGGGTTGTCGACAGGACGCGCCTCGGGCTTACATCCGACTTATACACCTTTATGTTGACTGAGCTGAAGCCGAAGTTCAGCTCTCCTCTAGCTGCCTCTATCGGGGTCAGCGACTCTTTGTTGAGGACGACCACCGCTTGGTTTGTGGGGCATGTCGTTCTCTCCACCTTCACCACCTTCCAGTACGAGGAAGGAAGGAGTGGGTTGCACCTCTGCAACATCTTCAGGATGCGTTCCGGCTCCTTGAAGGATGAAGGCACCCTAACTCTCGCCCTTGGTATACTGGGAACTTCGCTCCAGTCTACAGCGACTAGCTTCCCTGAGTAGACCTCGCCGACTTCCGCTAGAAACCCTTAGGGTCCGCCCCAGCAATTGCCGTCGAGCAGAGTTTGGCTGCTGTCTTGCGGGTTAGTTGGCAATTGGGGAGTGCCATTCTAATTTTTGATTCTCATCGCGAACGCCCGCTTGATGTCCGGGACTGATTATTTTCGGTACTCTCCCTCAGAAGTTGAATTTCCTTGGGATGCCCTCCCTATTCGCTGCTAACCTACCCAGTAGGCCGTTCGCTCTCCGCAACATGCGACCCGTCCGGTGGCCTAAGCTGAGCCATCTCAAAAGCTTAATAGATATCAGAAAACACGAAAATCAAAAATACAATTTTGTAGAGAATGACGTCTTCCAGATTGCCGAATCTTGTTCAGATCGGATAATTATTATAGCCACAATGTTGAAATGAATTTCATTTCAATTTCCCCTTTGGCCTCTACTGATTCTCTCTCTCGCTCATTCACTGCTCACATACTCTGCCTCGTGCAGTGTAGTCTTGTTGTTGTTAGAAGTTATGTAGATGACAGATGCAGCAAACAAATTTAAAATGTATCAACTGAATACTATCAAATTCCACATAAAGCACATGTGTACTAAATGAGTACGGGGATAAAAGTAGTGTCGCACAAACGGCGAATGCACAAGTTCTTTCTCGTCTCACATAGCTGAGTATCTTACATCTGGTTGTGAAGGACTTTAGATTATATAAAAGCTAATTGATGCAGCTAAAATTGATTTTAATCATTTTCTGGTTTCAACTTGTCATATGGGAAAAACAAAGCTGAATTAGAAAGATAAGGATAAGATAAGGATTTTCGTGCGTTATTTTTTACAACATTTTTACTCCTTAAATTAAGACAGTGCCCTAATTAGGCATCGTATAGGATATTGCTTAGTAAATTATTTTGAGAGACGGCGCAGATAAAATTGGTTGACTAACCCTTTGAACATCTTATTTTACCGTTAGGCTTTTAGCTGCATCACTGATCATTTTAAGCGGCAAAAGTTCTTTGAAAACAGATGCAAAATTCTTAGGTTTTTGAAAATTCGAAAAAATTTAGGTCTTGTGGTTTTTATTTATAATTGATTATATATGAATTGTAGAGGAAAGCGCAGAATACCAGAGCAGCACGAAATACTCCTTAAATTTATGCAAAACAAATAGGACTACGAGTATGCTAAGGGCTTCACTCTTAGGAATAAAGTTGCAGCGGCGGCTGCTTAAAATGAACTAATTGCCACTGGGCCGCCATCAGAGGAAGAATGGCGTAAAGTAAGTAATACCATACCTACACAGACACCACCCATGAAATTTTAAATTTTAAATTTTTAAATTTTAAATTTTAAATAATGAAAACTTTCCGCAAATGAAAGAGCATTAAAAAATACAACCCAAAGTGAAACGAGAAAAAACGTACGGACTCGCTGTGAACGCGACTCTACTTTTATACCCGTACTTAGTCAGTACACATGTGATTTATGTGGAATTTTCAAATGTTGTTTCAGTTTTTACATATAACATTTAACATTTGTTTGCTGCACAAGGCAGCTTGTGTGAGCGTGAGTTTGCGTGTGGAGAATCTGTAGCGACAATCATCCCCATAAATGACTTACGCTGCCAGGGGAAGGGGGAAATCGCTGCTGAAAATTAATTTGATCATTGTGGCTATATAATTGTGGCTATAATAATGATTCGATCTGAACCAAATTCGAGAATCTGGTAGATACGGTCGTTCTCTACAATTCTGAATTTTTTCGTTTTTCCTAAACGAAATTTTTTCGAAATTGTGGATTTTCGTCTTTTGGGGGGGCGAGAGTGGTCGTGGAATAATTTTGAAAACAACTTGCACTGGAGCGATATCACAGGAGTCTCGAAAAAAAAGTTTGGTTGCTCTAGTCTCTGAGATCGAGGCGCTCATTTGTACAAAAAACCAAATCGACTCGTTTTTGTGTGAGTGCGAAAGAGAGAGAATGATGTTTTTCGAAATGGTTTTCTCTATTGTGGCTATACTAATGATCCGATCCAATTCAGATTTGGTCCTCTGATAGATATGGTCGTTCTCTATGATTTTGCATTTTTAGTTTTCTGTTATATTTAAAATTGTGGACGCCACAGATGTGCGCCCTTTTTGGGGGCGGACGTGGGCGAAGCGAAAGACTCCGAGCAATGGGCGACAAACAAGACGGACGGACAGACAGACGGACGGACAGACATGGCTATATCGACTAGGCTATTGATTCTGATCAAGAATATATATACTTTATAGGGTCGGAAATTATTCCTTCTCTTCCATTCACTTCCATTCATCCACTTTTACCACAAATACAATAAACCCTTTTAATGTTCGAATACGGGTATAAAAACGAAAACAAGACTCATATGTAGTGTTCCACCCGCAAATCTACCATTTTTGGTTTATTCGTTTGCACTCGGTTCTTATTTCTTCGTGCTCGTTCGAATTTCATTTTCGATTGCCGATGCTCGCTGCGTAACGCACAACCAAGTACTAGTACATGTTGTGAATGGTATTTATTTTCTTCGTTTCAAGCTGATTTTTCGGCAGCGAACAAATAAAAAGTAACGATTATTTGGGAAGTAAACGAAAAGGAGTGTATTTGTGCAGCGCTCTAATACGTAATATCGATATTGCCAAAGACCTGACTGTCCCCTTAATCGGGGAAAACATGCAAGCCACAAGAGACCTGACCAAAGTCAGAAACCACCCCAACGTCCTGGCTAGGAGGCTAGGAAGGAACACAAAAATGCGAAACTTAGCTTGGCTATACCTGGCGCCGCTTTCCAACAGGATAAAAAACACGAATTACTCAAAATAAAAATCACTTTCGCATTAAAGAAACAGTGCTACTTAGTTGGATCTTAAAAAAATTAAACCTACTTGATCTACCTTTTCGTCCCAAATATTCAATTCGAATACCTTCTAAAAAGTGTTCCCGTGCATCTACCAATTAGTCGGCTTGCCGAGAGTATTTTGATCACTGTATCCACATCATCATCTTAATGTCTTGCTGAACATCTCAGGACATTACTATATATCAATGTTTGCTTGACTTAGTTTCTGTCTGAACTGCTTCGTCAATTGATATTCTTTAAATTGGTTTTTTTCCATATCCAATGTCACATTTCAACTTCTCTGATATGGAGATAGTTTCTCCTCCTGAAACCTTGCTTCTTTTGCCTCGCCAATTGTCCTAATTTCTTACATATAAAGAACCTTCCATTGAATACTCTAGTGGATAACATTGGTGTCGTTTGTTTACCAGCATTCATTCATTCAAATTTCGAAATATGCACTTTCGGCGATGGACGGCATATCAGGACGACTGGGGACTAAAATTTACTTTTAACGAATAATGAGACTTTATTTTTTAGAGGGTTTTTGTTCTGCGTTCCGAGCACCATACTCAACCTCGACTGAGCATTCATAGTCAACTAGCTAATTATTGGCCTAGAGAATTTACCTATTCGTTAAAATAGTTACATTTATAATCTATCAGAAAATATTGATACCCGAAATTTATTTTATATTCATTTTTCAATTTTAAGGACTTCTTTTGGTGCCAAATGGTGAAAGTTTGGGCTATTGGTTTGGCGATGAAAATCAGAACCCGCCTAAAGTATTTTCTGTAAGCAACATTACGCAAAATGGCAATAAAAAAATACATAGCTCTTTAAAGAATTCCCATCCTTGGGGAATTTTTTTTACTGTTTTGGGAACTGTCCTTCTTGACTTTGACGCAGATGCTTGTCAAAAGTCCTTCAAAAGCCATATTTACTGGATGTATGTATTCCAGAAGACCATGCCAAAGGTCTCTCTACTTTCACTATTATGGCAGGACTGGGAGGATTCTTTGGCTATTCAATGGGAGGCATTAACTGGGATGAAACAGAAATTGGTAAGCTAATTAAAACATAAATAACATTAGCTTAAAATTTATATAACCGATTTAGGTCGTCGATTGGGAGGACATGTCAAGGCTGTTTTCACAATAATAACTTTTATATTTGTCGCTTGTGTTACATTAACAATTACCAGCTTTTCTGAAATACCCCTGTGGGCACTATCGAGTTCAGAAAATAGTGACTATCGAAAGGAAAAAGAAGAGTCCGAAGTGCCTCTTTCAACTTACGGTGCAATCGACATTGACGTATCTAGCATAAACGCTGTAAATAAAAAACAGGTAAACAATTTTGATATTAATTATTAATATTTATTTATTTATTTAATTTAGCTCGTATTTATTTTCAAGCTACTATAAAGTAGTTCTGGCCGGAGTGATAGCTCAAGGCTGCCAGGGGCTTACAAGAAAATTTGTTTAGAAGAACTATCTATATGATGAAGGCGCGCCTTGTGACGGTAAGACTGTAGAGAGGATAGGTCGTTAGTGCCCAGATCGTACGCTCCTAGTGAGGCCTTTCGGGGGCACTTACCTGCCTGTGCGACCCGGTAGGAACTACAGGGAGTACCTACACTGCGTCACGGTAGATACCGACGAGCATTCCGTCTAACCAGTGGAGAAGGTGTGAGAAGACTGCCGGACACGCGTGTCCCGGTGGAAACCAGAGAACGTAACTAACTGACTGAATACTGGGTCATGGCGAATCTCGGTGGGAACCAGAGAGCACGTCCTAGCTAAACGACTGAATACTGAGTCGTAGACACGCTGGCGTGACTCGGTGTGCAACAGAGAGCACACCTTAGCTATCTGGCTGGATACTGGGCCGTGGACACGCTGGCGAGTCACGGTGGGAACCGGAGAGTACGCCCTATCTAACTAACTGTCTACGGTTGGGGACGTTTGTGTATCTCGGTGGCAGCCAGAGAGTACAACTGTACTTACGATGGGTCAGAGTCGAGTAGAGACGAATTGGGCGCAGTTCGAAACGAATCGGTATAAACCACAAAGCGAACCTTACCAGAAAGAGCACAGGAGGCAGCTCGGCGGGGGCTCAGCAAAATGGGGTAATTGCACGTGGGTGTAGGTATGCGCCCTAAGTTTTGAGGTTAGAACACTATGAGTTTCTCAGTATGTAATCTCACTTTTTATTCGCTTATGTACCCAAAGTCCTTATGCTGCACCAACTTAGAATTATCTTCCGCTTACCAGTCCTAACCTTAGAAAGTAAGGCTCGCCTCGTTGGCTGGATCAAACCCTCAAAATTACGCGTCTACTCGCCTTGCCGGTCGCTTACTCGGTCCCCTCATTGCGACTTCGCAGCCTTTCCTGCCTCCGAGTCTTCAAAAGCTTTTGAACAGGTCCCGTTACTTCGAATCTCAGGCCGTTATCCTCTCTTTTTCTATGCTGAGACTACGCCTCAATGCGATCGACGGTAGCAACTATTACGTTACCTTTTCGTTGTCCGCTTTGTGTTTGCGTTCCATTGCGCGCGGCCCCATGGGGCGGGTACTGTCCGAACGTGATCAAAAAATGTATTGATAAACGCGTAGATTCTGCTACGGCTACCGCCCTAAATTAATGTATTTCCATGCGCTCTTTGCTCTGCCTTAAATTAACAATTTCCTTCCTTATTACTAATAACTAGTGGTTATTGATAATTATAAATGAATATTTACTGTGAGGGGGCCACCTGGCCCTCACACTATGTACAAAACTGTTAATTAAACGAGAGAGAACGTACGGAGTCGCTTCGAACGCGACTCTACTTTTATACCCGTACTCAGTGATTTATGTGGAATTTTAAAATGTTTTATCGGTTTTTACATTTTACATTTTTTTTACATCTGTCATCGACATCTACATCTACATCATCTACATCAGTTCTCACAACAACACACGTACACTGCACGAGGCAGCATGTTTTTAGCGTGAGTGTGTGTGTGTGAGGAAGAATCAGTAGCAGCCGCAGCAGCTGCCTGCTGCCATCAACCTAATAAAAATGTATATTTTGTTGCGGGGGCAACCCCGCTGCTGAAAATTCATTTGATCATTGTGGCTACAATAATGATCCGATCTGAACCAAATTCGGGAATCTGGTAGATATGGTCATTCTCTACAAAACTGCATTTTTTATTTTTTTCTATCTTCAAAATTGTGGTTTTTCGTCTTTTTTGGGGGGCGGAAGGGGGCGGGTCGAAATTTTGAAATACACTTGTTCAGGTTTGGTATCACAGGAGTCTTGGCCAAAAGTTTGGTTGCTCTAGCTCTTATAGTCTCTGAGATCCAGGCTACACAAAATACAAAAACCAAATCGACTCGATTTTGTGTGAGTGCGAAAGGGATGGAGCAGAAGTTTTTGCGTATGTTTTTGTCTATTTTAGCTAAATTAATGATCCGATCTGATTCAGATTTGGGCCCCTGATAGATATGGGCTGTCTCTATGCATTTTTCGTTTTCTGCTATCTTTAAAATTGTGGACGCCACAGATGATGTGCGCCCTTTGTGGGGGCGGAAGTGGGCGGGGGCGAAATTTTAAAACTTATTTCTAGGGTGAGAGCACACATCAGTCTGGAAAAAAATTTGGTTGCTCTATCTCTTTTTAGCCTTCGAGCAATGGGCGACGAACAAGACGGACAGACGGACAGACGGACGGACAGACACGGGGCTATATCGACTCGGCTATTGATGCTGATCAGAATATATATATTTTATATGGTCGGAAATTACTCCTTCTCTATGTTACACACATCCACTTTTAGCACAAATACAATATACCCTTTTACTCTTCAGTACGGGTATAAAAAAGATAAGTGAAGATAGGAAAATGCATTTTATTCGCTACTTTTTTACTTAAAGGCTAACATTTTTTCGAGATATATCTCATAGGCGACCATCCGGCATACATTTCGGTCTTTATCCGTAAAGTTTTGCCGTTCCGACAATTTCTCAGTTATTCCACCACTTTGCTTATATGTTATTAATTGGCACGTTCCTATGCGATTTTTAGCCGATAGTTTTCAAATTAAATAAAAGGCAACAAAGTTTCAGTAGAGATCCAACTGAAGCTAAGGCTCTTTTTGTCGGCCAAGACAACTTACCGCAGCGGACGAAAATAGAAAATATTTGTGAGATTGCTCGGGAAAGGCTAGAATCCAAAGTTTTCAAAAATGTAAGTTTCAAGATAATGTGACCTTTGGTTAAGGAGATATAAGCACACAAATTTGAAAATTATTTAAATGACCAAAAATAAAAATGTCTTTAACTTTCATTTCATATACTCATACGCAAGTAAACTGTGCGATGTGTTTGTTTTTTGGTATATTTTACTACGTGTTTTTCATTATACCCGTGCTCGAAGAGTAAAAGGGTATATTGTATTTTTGGTAAAAGTGCATGTGTGTAACATAGAAAAGGAAGCATTTCCGACCCCATAAAGTAAAATTCGCCCCGCCCACTTCCGCCCTACAAAAGTCACATAACTATGGCGTCAGCAATTTTGGAGATAATAATGCATAATAATAAATAAAGCCCTTTCTACCAGAGACCATTATTATTGAATCATTAGTATTGCCACAATGGAGAAAACCATTTTTAACTTCCTGTTAGGTTAGGTTAGGTTAGGTTGTCGTGGCTGTCTGGCTCTTCACGAGCCCGACACACATAGGCCGGTTTCGGCCCGTTGTGGTACTATTGAATCTGTGGCCCTTCCCTGCCGTGAAAGACATCCTGTCCGCAATTATCCCATCCGGCTGCGCTAGTGAAATTCGCTATCTTTCTGGGACAAATATTGGACATCAGTGATATGTCTGTGAAAAAGGGCGAGCCCAAGTGTTGTAGCCTTCTTCTACTGAGTGCCGGGCAGGAGCAGAACAGGTGCTCCACTGTTTCCTCCTCTTCCTCATCTCTACAGTTGCTGCAGTAATCATTATATAGGGCTCCCATCCTTCTGGCATGAGTTCCTATTAGCCAGTGTCCCGTGAGGGGATCGAATGACAGTGCTGCACCTTTTTTCTGCTTAGCTTACATAGCTCAGTGGTGCGCTTCTTGTTTATAGTAGGCCACGTTTGTCGCGTGATGCGATATCGTAGTGTGTTTTGCCACCGACTGCCGTCTTGTCGCATGAATTGCTCTCTTATGATGAGCTTACAGGTGGCCATAGGCATACATCCACCTTGTCGTGGAGAAAGGAGGTAGTAGTGCCAGCTCTGGCCAGTTCATCTGCTATGCAGATGTCAATGTCCTGCTGACCCGGGACACATATCAGATTAATAGCAAACTTCTGAGCCAACTCGTGAAGAGACTTGCGGCATTTTGCTACGGTAGCCGAGTTCGATGTAATCGCATTTAATGAATTGATCACTGCTTGGCTGTCACTGTAGATATTAAATGGGTTGCCGAAAAGGCAACTGTTTGGATGCAAATCAGAGCTTCCTAGATTGCTGTGACTTCCGCTTGGAAGACACTGCAGTGATCGAAGCCTGAAGGGAGTGCCTCATATTTAGTTGCTCGGGTAGATACCTCCTCCTACTTTATTGTCCATTTTGGAGCCATCCGTGAATACTTGTATGGCTCCATCAGGACCCGGAGCTCCATCAACCCAGCTATCACGGTGAGGGATATTTATTTCAAAGAGAGTTACTATATACTCGCTCGGAATGCAGTAGTCCGTTTTTGTTGGGACGTTGTGGTTATCGTTTAGAATGGATGAGTGTCCCATATTTTTCTGTACCCATTGGTCAGAGTCTCTGAGACGAATTGCTGCCATGAGTGCCTGAGCCTCACCTGCAAGGTCAGGACTCTGGAGGCACAGGAAAGCGTTTAGCGCATCGTTCGGTGCGGCAGTTGTACCAGCAGTTGTACCTTGCCGAGCATTTTGGTGATGGACTTTTGATGGGGGCCGGCCACCACACCGTGACTCCGTAGAGTAGTATTGGTCTAACTATTGTTAGATATATACATTGGAGTATACTTGGGTTAATGCCCAACCTTAGACCAATGGCTTTCTTGCAGGTGTAGAGGGGCTATCGTAGCCTTCTTCACTCTTTCTTTTTAATGTTTTGTTTTCCAGTTGAGCTTGCTATCAATTACCAACCCCAGCTAGGTTAGGTTAGGTAGTATTGGCTGTCAGGCAGTCATGAGCCCGACACACACAGGCCGGTTTAGGCCCGTTGTGGGTTAATCGAATCGTTTTTCCCTTCCTGCTATGAGACACATCCTGTCAGCAATTATTCCATCCGGCTGCGCTAATAAAATTGCTATCTTTCTGGGACACATATTGGACATTGGTGATATGCAGAATTAGGTCGCAAAGTGTTTGAGCCTTCTTCTACTGAGAGCCGGGCAGGAGAATAACAGGTGCTCCACGTCATCCGCGTCTTCCTCACCACAGTTGCGGCCCCCATATATGGGGTCCCAGAATCTGGCATGGGTTGACTGCCAGTGTTCCGTGAGGGATCGAATGAGACCTGCAGAACCCCACCTCGGTGGTGTGCTTCTCTGTTAAAAGTGGGCCAGGTTGTCGCGTGATCCGACATCGTAGTGTGTTTTGCCACCGACTGTCGTATAGTCGCATGAATTGCTCTTTATGATGAGCTTGCAGGTGGCCATAGGCATACATGTATCCTTTTTGTCGTGGAGGGAGGTCAAAGTTCCGTGATGGCTCATCTTGCTATGCATTACCTTCAATGTCCTGGTGACCCGGGATATCGAGAAAGGCAATAAGGGAATATGGGCCATCTCGTGAATAATTTTGGGATTTTTTCTACCGTGGCCAGTTTGATGTAATCGCATTCGTGATTTTGATCGCCTTGGTTTCACTGTGGATCTATATGGGTTGCCTGTAGGCATGTTGGATGCGTATGACAGCTGTGACTTCCTTTGGAATTTATCGAACCTAGTCCTTAGTTTTGTTGCTCCGAGATAGTCCTCCTCCTCCATCCTTGAAGATTTGAGAAAAGGCTCGACAGGACTGATTGTTCCTCAAGCCAGCTTCACGGTGAGGGGATATCTATTTCAGGAGTTTCAGTAAACTCCATCGGAATGCAGTAGTCCGTTTTGTTGGGACGTTATTGTTGCGTTTTAGAAATTTTCCCTACTCTTGTAGTATCTTGAAAAAATATAGTTCCGTTTTTGAAGCCATTTACTCCCAGACCCATTTTTCCAGTCTGACGGTTTCGCGAGTTTTGTAGTTGGGCTGGGTTTAATCATGTCAGGGAATATTATGATTTAAATCGGGTATGAACCTGTTTGCAGCCCCCCATGCCCAGAATATTGTTGACTGCTATGTTCCATAGAAGGGGAGACAGTGCCATCTTGCGGTGTGCCTCTGTTGACATACCTTGACTGGTGGACGACCCTACGACGACGTGAATGGGTCGGCTCAATGGTTGTGCATCGGGGAAGTGAGTGTCTAGTAAGATGTGTAGGGACTCCTCACTGGAGCTAGTCCACGTACCATCGTTACGTTTGAGGTATCCCACTGAGGTGGTAGTTTTTGAGAGAGGATCTTACGCAGCCTTGCTGCCTCCGATGTTTCCTCTATTTCTGTGCAAAATTTTTTGCCACGAGGCTCTTTTGCCTTTTATGTTTCTTTTTATAGAGGGCTAGACTGTGCTTGTAGTCTTCCCAGTTTACCTCCTCGTTGGCGATTTTGGCTCTGTTGAGAGCCCTGCTACTCTTACGTAGGATATCTATTTGTTTTGACCACCATGGGGGTTTCTTTTTCCCCCCTCGGTTTTGGTGCGGGGCATGCTGCTGCCTTGAATGACTTGTTGCATGCTTCCGTGAATGTGTCCACTAGACGATTTAAGTCATCTTGAGTGTCCAGGCACCGTGGTGCCGTGATGGGGAGCAATTCCTCCATTTTTTTAATATATCTATCCCAGTTGGCTTTCCTGGGATTGATGAAATCAATTCGTTTTGGGCACTCGAGCCTCATGATTGTCTCAATGTACCTGTGGTCAGAGAAGGAATGGTCCTCTAGGACTTTCCAGCTCTCGATTAAGTCTCGACATTGCGTGAGACACTAGAGTGAGGTCAATGACCTCCTGTCGGTTCTTTTATAATGAATGTGGGGTCGTTACCCCGATTACAAATAACCATATTAGAGTCAAGCATAAAGCTAAATGGTGACTCACCCCTTGCACTTGTATCCGAGCTCTCCCATTTGTGTGTGGTGAGCGTTGGCATCGCAACCTATTAAAGGCCTATGTCCGAACTTTCGCTTTCGCTGGTTAGCGCGCGTATAAGTTATCCTGGAGGATCGCTTTCCTCGTGCGCCATGTAGGACGACACCAACCTCAGCTGTGTTCCTTGCAGCTCTAGGCTAACTGCCGTGTTGTCGCCGTTGCTATAGTTATGGAGCAGAAAGATGTTAAGGTGCTTTCTAGCAAGAATACAGGTGCGAATTTTACCTTCGTTTTGAGCAGCGATTAGCTTGTACTCCTTAATCGCTAATTCACAGACCTTGTCACCAACTACCCAAGGCTCCTGGATTAGGACTACATCAGCTCCGCTCTCATCCAAGCGGAGTATAAGGGCAGCGGATGCTGCTTTACAGTGGTGGAGATTGATTTTGTAGTACCCGAAGGGACATCATCAGATTTCTCCACCACTGTAATGTCGGCGTCAGTGTCGTCGACGATATCGTCGTCCTCCCGACACATGGCCTCAAAATCCTGCATAAGCATGGTGTCAGAGGAGTAGCCGTCCAGGTAACTGGCACTATTGCTGAAGGATAGCCTGCATTCGTTAAGCATTGGTGGGTTAAGGGGCGGAATCTTGTATTTACGTGAAAATAGTACAAGTTCCGTTTTCAAGGGATTTACTCCCAGTCCGCCCGATTTTGTCCAATCTGACAATTTCGCGAGCTTTGCTGACATTAGGTCGAAGAGTGTTTGAGGGAATTTTCCCGAGAAGATTATAGCAACGTCATCCACGAATGCCACCACTTTACAGCCCCCCCCTTTCAGGTCACACAAAATCTTGTTGACTGCTATGTTCCATAAAAGGGGAAACAGAACCTCTCACTGTAGTGGCCTCTGTTGACATACCTTGACTGAGTGGACGACCCCATCGAAGACGTCACCGTCCTGCATATGAGCAATTGATCGATAAGCGTCGTCAAGCCAGGCTCGTCAGACCATCCGTGATGGCTCATGGTATGACATTATTGAAGGCTCCGCTCCCTCGATATCGAGAGAGGCAATTAGGGAATATTCCTTTAAATGAAGGGATTTTCACACCGAAGTGATTACTTCGTGAAGTGCCGTTTCTGTGGATTTACCTTTCCTGTAGGCATGTTGTGCGTCTGACAGCATCTTTGGATTTATCGTAGTCCCTAGATGTAGTCCGACTAGTCTCTCTCAAATGTCTTGAGGAGAAATGACGACAGACTGATTGGTCTGAAGTCTTTTGCGGTGGAAAGCAAGGCTTTTCCCGCTTTGGGAATAAATACAATCTTTGCCTTAAGCCATGCGTCAGGAATTTTCACCACTATGACTATCTTGGAAAATATACTTTGAAGCCAGTTGGTTGCCATGTTTCCTGCCTTTTCTAATTGGGCTGGGATAATCATGTCAGGGGCCTGATGATTTAAACGGGTTGAAGCTGTTTACTGCCCAGCTGATGTTCCGTTTCGAGAGGATATGTGCCATCGAGGTGACCGAGTCTTCTATAGGTGAGTAGGTCGGCTCAATGGTTGTGCACCCGGGGAAGTGAGTGTCTAGTAAGATGTGTAGGGACTCCTCACTTGAGCTAGTCCACGTACCATCGTTACGCTTAAGGTATCCTACCGAGGTGGTAGTTTTTTGAGAGGATCTTACGCAGCCATGCTGCTTCTGATGTTTCCTCTATTTCTGTGCAAAATTTTTTCCACGAGGCTCTTTTTGCCTTTCTTGTTATACCCCTACTCGAAGAGTAAAAGGGTATATTGTATTTGTGGTAAAAGTGGATTTGTGTAACATAGAGTGTAACGATTAACGAAGAAAATCTGGGGGCAATGAAGCTGGTGGTCGTCAACTGGAATGGGTACGCGCTTGCTTCTACGGCTAGTTTCTGGTCGGATATGGGTATGGGCTCGGAGGGGTAACCGTTCAGTTTAGTTGCTTCGCTCCTAGTTGTATTATTTTATAAATTTCGCGTACTGATTTTAGGGGAGGTAAGAAGGGAAAGAATGGGAAAAGGAGTACGGTACGGATATTATAGTAGAGAAAAGATAGTATAGTAGAGGGAAATATAGGGGCCTACCAACGTTTCGGACATCTCTTTTCTGCTGGCACTAAAGTATGCCACGCCCACCATATCATGATCCTGAAAATCCAATCGAAATAGTATCAGGATCCCTGGAGTGTCCGGTATCGGCTAGTCTATTTCAGTCCCGAGAGGCATGGTCCCCAAATAATGGCTTGTCTAGCATATATTTGACATAATTAACATTTTATTTAAGACTAAACATAGAGTTTTCTTGCTTTTCATGTGGGATATGAAATGGCTGGATGCTGAGGGGAAAATCAGCTGTGGCTGAGAAAAACGTGGGAGGTCAACGACCGACAAAACAGCGCCAGCAAAAGGGAAGCTTTTGCCACGATCGCGTGGTTGGCACAGGCAAAAGAGCAAAAAAAAGCACACTTACAGTTTTTTTGTTGTTGTTGTTGCTCCCGCGACGAAAGATCTTTTCGTAGCTGGGGGTCTCGGGTGTGGGGGAATGGATAAGCTTTAACCTGCAAAACAAAAACACTACACACCGCGGGGCTTCATGGCAAAAGCTCACTGCTGTGTCACTGCTGCTCGGACGCTTTTACGCTCGAACCTTTGTTTTCAACACCACTTTTTTAATGACACATATCACAATAATTCCTTTCTATGAACCCAACTAAGGCCTTTTTGGTTTAATGGAGTGTATGCTCCGTAGATACCGTACAATACAATAGTATACACTAACTATTTAATTCGGTGGGTACCGATAGGGGCAGCTTTCGACTTCATTTACACTGTAAACTTTCACATACAAAAACAAAACACGCTCATAACATTATTGTGTCCGCACAGTAAACGGAGATATGGCACACATGATCCGGTTGCAGGGGTACTGTCGAATTATTATGGGGGCACTAAAGGCGGAATCCCGAACACAAGTGTAACACCGGCCTGTCTCACTGGGGGTCGCCGAGAGGTTAAGTCCTACAGTGGCCTCACGGGATCCAAAATTTTCGCAGACTCTATTCACGGAGGCCGGTTAGTACCACTATGGGATTACCCCGACCAGGTGTTTAAACGCCCAACGGCTTAAACTTTAATTCGCTGCTCTAAGCCCGATCAGAAGCTGCCTTCGAAACGCAGCGGCCCAAGTTCACTGAACGTAGCCCATCAGATCAGCTGCTTGTCGGTGGGGCTTAAAAAGCTCTGGTCACGTCATTGGCTTTCGCTGCTACGTGGCCAATTTGCCGGGGTTTTAGTTAATCCCAAACTAGGTGCCGAACCCTATTTTTGAATTCGAAAATAGGAATAAGTGGATTTGGCCGCACCGTTACGTAATTTTTAGCAATTATATTTACCCCTGTTGGAACTGGCACCCGAAAACAGAAATGAGGCTTTGAATTTGGATGTATGATTCGTCGTTCTTTCTCCAGGTATTCTTTTGGCGGTTGCACCAAATAGGCATGCCAGGTGGTGGTCTAGTTGTTAGATTTTTCCTTTTCTGAGAACCACGACTGATTCGGTCGGAAGCCACGAGGAGAAAGAAAGACTGCCCTAGGCTACCGACTCAAGAAGAGAATTTAAATTCTCCGGATCTACCTTTTGCTTATCCTTCGTCATTCACACTGGACGCTGGCTAAATAGTGGGGAAATTTCGTTGCGTTTTGGACCCTATTCTTTACCTTGCGCTCACCCCTAGATGGCGCTACCCCTAAAATGACATGTAACATGTAACACGAAAACAAGAAACAACAACATACAGATATAATAGTTATGTTTGTTCATCTAATCTGCGGTTCTTGCTGTATTTTTTTGACCATGGTTTGCCTTTATCAGCGCTAACAAAATGTTGCCTACTTTTAGGCACGGTACTATTCGTCCGACAAGCGTCCACTACAAATCCCCCCTGCCAAGATCACACTTTGTGGTTGCTAACTCCAAAGGGTGATAAACGCTTGGAGGCCCAACTTCCATCTTCTGTAAGGCAATCATTGCTGTATGTCCTTACCGTGGTATTTGCCGACAAATTTACCGTGATGATCTTCTAACTCGTATTAACTGTGACCAATTCTGCGTTTTATTCGCGCTTTTACAAAAGTTGGAGCTAGTTTTGCGCTAAAGCCTTTCGTGAAGTTACTCTGCTGGAAGTTTCTACGGTAGACTTCATGGGCTACTTTGAAAGCTACGTTACGACTTCAAAGATTGTACTGCTTTTCGTTTCGTTGGTGCTGCTTTTGGATCGTTCGGTGTGCGGTTTTTCGAATCACATCAAACGAATCTTCCCGACAAAAACTTACTTTACGATCTTCTAATAGCTGTAACTTTCGCAAAAGTGGATAGGTGTCTCCATTAGTAACCATGTGTTGCCCAAATGTAACGCGGTATGGGCTATCGCTAACTGCGGCATGAACGTTCGATCGCAATGCACAACATATAGGGCTAAGTTGCTCATCCCAAATAGTTTGGTCAGGCTTGATATAGGCTTTAATGGCAGCAATCACGGATCGGTTTACGCGCTCCGATGCATTGGCTTGAGGTGCGTACACGGCCGTATAAAAATGTTGCACGTTGTAATTTTTCAGCAATGCATTGAAATGGTGGGACTTAAACTGTACTCCATTGTCGGACACGACCACTTATATATATTATATATTGTATATATTTGTATTTGTGGTAAAAGTGGATTTGTGTAACATAGAGTGTAACGATTAACGAAGAAAATCTGGGGGCAATAAAGCTGGTGGTCGTCAACTGGAATGGAGTACGCGCTTGCTTCTACGGCTAGTTTCTGGTCGGATATGGGTATGGGCTCGGAGGGGTAACCGTTCAGTTTAGTTGCTTCGCTCCTAGTTGTATTATTTTATAAATTTCGCGTACTGATTTTAGGGAGAGGTAAGAAGGGAAAGAATGGGAAAGGAGTACGGTACGGATATTATAGTAGAGAAAAGATAGTATAGTAGAGGGAAATATAGGGGCCTACCAACGTTTCGGACATCTCTTTTCTGCTGGCACTAAAGTATGCCACGCCCACCATATCATGATCCTGAAAATCCAATCGAAATAGTATCAGGATCCCTGGAGTGTCCGGTATCGGCTAGTCTATTTCAGTCCCGAGAGGCATGGTCCCCAAATAATGGCTTGTCTAGCATATATTTGACATAATTAACATTTTATTTAAGACTAAACATAGAGTTTCTTTGCTTTTCATGTGGGATATGAAATGGCTGGATGCTGAGGGAAAATCAGCTGTGGCTGAGAAAAACGTGGGAGGTCAACGACCGACAAAACAGCGCCAGCAAAAGGGAAGCTTTTGCCACGATCGCGTGGTTGGCACAGGCAAAAAGAGCAAGAAAAAAAAGCACACTTACAGTTTTTGTTGTTGTTGTTGCTCCCGCGACGAAAGATCTTTCGTAGCTGGGGTCTCGGTGTGTGGGGAATGGATAAGCTTTAACCTGCAAAAACAAAAACACTACACACCGCGGGGGCTTCATGGCAAAAGCTCACTGCTGTGTCACTGCTGCTCGGACGCTTTTACGCTCGAACCTTTGTTTTCAACACCACTTTTTAATGACACATATCACAATAATTCCTTTCTATGAACCCAACTAAGGCCTTTTGGTTTAATGGAGTGTATGCTCCGTAGATACCGTACAATACAATAGTATACACTAACTATTTAATTCGGTGGGTACCGATAGGGCAGCTTTCGACTTCATTTACACTGTAAACTTTCACATACAAAAACAAAACACGCTCATAACATTATTGTGTCCGCACAGTAAACGGAGATATGGCACACATGATCCGGTTGCAGGGGTACTGTCGAATTATTATGGGGGCACTAAAGGCGGAATCCCGAACACAAGTGTAACACCGGCCTGTCTCACTGGGGGTCGCCGAGAGGTTAAGTCCTACAGTGGCCTCACGGGATCCAAAATTTTCGCAGACTCTATTCACGGAGGCCGGTTAGTACCACTATGGGATTACCCCGACCAGGTGTTTAAACGCCCAACGGCTTAAACTTTAATTCGCTGCTCTAAGCCCGATCAGAAGCTGCCTTCGAAACGCAGCGGCCCAAGTTCACTGAACGTAGCCCATCAGATCAGCTGCTTGTCGGTGGGGCTTAAAGCTCTGGTCACGTCATTGGCTTTCGCTGCTACGTGGCCAATTTGCCGGGGTTTTAGTTAATCCCAAACTAGGTGCCGAACCCTATTTTTGAATTCGAAAATAGGAATAAGTGGATTTGGCCGCACCGTTACGTAATTTTTAGCAATTATATTTACCCTGTTGGAACTGGCACCCGAAAACAGAAATGAGGCTTTGAATTTGGATGTATGATTCGTCGTTCTTTCTCCAGGTATTCTTTTGGCGGTTGCACCAAATAGGCATGCCAGGTGGTGGTCTAGTTGTTAGATTTTTCCTTTTTCTGAGAACCACGACTGATTCGGTCGGAAGCCACGAGGGAGAAAAAGAAAGACTGCCCTAGGCTACCGACTCAAGAAGAGAATTTAAATTCTCCGGATCTACCTTTGCTTATCCTTCGTCATTCACACTGGACGCTGGCTAAATAGTGGGGAAATTTCGTTGCGTTTTGGACCCTATTCTTTACCTTGCGCTCACCCCTAGATGGCGCTACCCCTAAATGACATGTAACATGTAACACGAAAACAAGAAAACAACAACATACAGATATAATAGTTATGTTTGTTCATCTAATCTGCGGTTCTTGCTGTATTTTTGACCATGGTTTGCCTTTATCAGCGCTAACAAAAATGTTGCCTACTTTAGGCACGGTACTATTCGTCCGACAAGCGTCCACTACAAATCCCCCTGCCAAGATCACACTTTGTGGTTGCTAACCCAAAGGGTGATAAACGCTTGAGGCCCAACTTCCATCTTCTGTAAGGCAATCATTGCTGTATGTCCTTACCGTGGTATTTGCCGACAAATTTACCGTGATGATCTTCTAACTCGTATTAACTGTGACCAATTCTGCGTTTTATTCGCGCTTTTACAAAAAGTTGGAGCTAGTTTTGCGCTAAAGCCTTTCGTGAAGTTACTCTGCTGGAAGTTTCTACGGTAGACTTCATGGGCTACTTTGAAAGCTACGTTACGACTTCAAAGATTGTACTGCTTTTCGTTTCGTTGGTGCTGCTTTTGGATCGTTCGGTGTGCGGTTTTTCGAATCACATCAAACGAATCTTCCCGACAAAAACTTACTTTACGATCTTCTAATAGCTGTAACTTTCGCAAAAGTGGATAGGTGTCTCCATTAGTAACCATGTGTTGCCCAAATGTAACGCGGTATGGGCTATCGCTAACTGCGGCATGAACGTTCGATCGCAATGCACAACATATAGGGCTAAGTTGCTCATCCCAAATAGTTTGGTCAGGCTTGATATAGGCTTTAATGGCAGCAATCACGGATCGGTTTACGCGCCCGATGCATTGGCTTGAGGTGCGTACACGGCCGTATAAAAAAATGTTGCACGTTGTAATTTTTCAGCAATGCATTGAAATGGTGGGACTTAAACTGTACTCCATTGTCGGACACGACCACTTCGGGTACCCCGAAACAATGGATTATATCCTCTTCCATAAATCGAGTGACAGAGCTCTGTCATGCTCTGTCTTTTATCATGTGAAATTGAAGGTCCAGATCTAACTTTTGAGGATTTCGAAGATGAATTTCCCGTTTGATGATGAAAAAAATTGAAAATTACGAAAATTTCTATTAATATTAACTATTTATTGTCTTTAGCTTCGAATTTCATCATTATTATGTTTTTCCAATGATAAAACTTTATTTTGATGTATAAAAGAGTATTATTGTCAAAGAATATTAATATAATTATTAATTTTCCTAATAAAAATAAAAAAAAAAAATATTTTTTATATGTGGGCGGTGACACGCCCACTTTTCCAAAAATGTTTCTGCGGGTGTACATAACATTAATCAAAAAACCGCAACGAAAAATCTTGCTTAGTTTTCAAGTTATTAATTAATCCCCGAAAAATGGGAATTTTACCCATAGTGCAGAGTAGTTTCGCTGACACTGATTCAGTTTGCGAGACATGAATGCGATTGGGACGTCATTTTCATTGCTATCCTTTTGCATTAACACGCCTCCCACTCCGGTATGGCTGGCATCGCAATGTATTGCAAATGGAAGGTCAAAGTTAGCACTATGTAAAACTGGAGCCTCACACATTTAGCTCTTTTGAATGTCTCAAAAAGCCTTCTGCGCTTCATCGGACCATACAAATGTTCGCCGTTGTTTTAGCGTATCGGAAATTGGAGCAGCAATTCCTGCATAGTTTTTAATAAATTTATGGTACCATCCGGTGATTCCCAAAAATCTCCGGACTTGCTTCACCGAGCGAGGCACAGGAAAATCTCGAACTTTTCTGGATCTGTTTGAATCGTCCCATACCCTATCACTTCCAAGGTATTTAACTTCCTGCCGACAAAATTTGCTTTTTTTCACATTTATGGTGAGTCCAGATTGGGATAACCTTTCGGCCATCGCTTTCAAAACAGAGATATGTTTCTCAAGTGACTCCGAAATAACCAAGAGGTCATCGTGGTAAATGAAAATCTCGTTTCGCAGAGAGGGTGGGATGACTTTGTCCATCAGTTTGGACATGGTCTGGGGGCATTGATAACCCAAACGGCATCACCGTAAACTGATACAGAGGCCTCCCTGGCACAGTAAATGGTGTCTTCTCCCGAGCCCGTGCGGTTAGCGGTATTTGCCAATAGGCATCTTTAAGGTCAATACTGGATATGTACTGGGCTTTCGGAAGCCTACTTAAGATCCCATCAATGAGGGGCATAGGGTAAGCATTTTTAATGGTTACCTCGTTCACTTTGCGACTATCGAGGCAGAGTCGAACTTTACCTGGCTTACGCACAATTACAACAGGAGACGACCACGGACTATCTGATTCTTCAATCACTCCCAGGGCTAACATTATGTCTAACTCTGCGTACATACATTTCTCAATAGCAGTCGACACTGCATAATGTCGTTGTTTTAAGGGCCGAGCCTCTGCCACTTCTATGTCGTGAGCAATCCAGCTTGTTTTTCCTAACCCTTTTGTTGAAAATGAAGGGAACCCCTGTATGGTTGCAGCTAGTTCCTTATGCTGTTGTTCCGTCAAAACTATTTGAGTCGGCCTATCGGCATTTAACGCTGCCACCTTGTTAGTGTTGGCTTTGCTCATCAAAAAGAATGGTAATAAGTTAAAGCTTCTCCAAAAGTCTATCCCTAGGTACAACTCTTGTGATAAAGCCGGGACAAGGTAGATACAGATGCGTTTGGAGTCACCCCGAAAGCTAATTGTGGTCGAGATCCTACCTAGTATGGCTTGGCTTTTCCCATCTGTCGTGCGTACCGCTGACTTCATCGGCCTGACATCCGGGTTATTTTGCGCTAACTCTTCCGCAAATTTTTACCCAATGCAGCTAATGGACGCGCCGGTGTCTAGTAAGCCACTTATGGTTTTTCCAAACAACGTCACATCGGCAAAAGGTCGTAGATCATTACAATTATTGATCACAGATGCTAGTATGGCTCGGCGTGTTTCTCTACTACGTGCTCGGAATAGTTCTCTATGCTTATGGTCTCGAGATTTGGAACTATCTATTTTTCTGGGACCAGGGTTTGTTCCTGTTCGTCCCTGAAGTATGGGTATAGTAGGGAGTCTTTTTTAGGAGTCGTGGTCTTGTCCGAAGGGGTAGGAGTAAACTTGCTGTAGTGTAAGTTACTCGGTATTTGTCGCTTTCGACACTAGTTTGCGTGCACTCGTTACCGGTACACGAGTCAGCCCGTTTTTTGATGGAGTACATTTTCGGCTTGACGGTTTATATGTGTCCCGCTTGCCACACCCATAGCAAAACACTGTACGCTCCGCTTCGCACTCTTGATATCGGTGGCCTGGCTTACTACAGTTCCAGCAGGACAGCGTGATCGCTTCGATATCAAAATCATTGGCGTCTTCAACATCCGACTCTGCATTTATTTCTGTCTGCACGGACATTTCGTTCACCTGATTGCGAGGAACAAATCGTCGCGTACTGGGGACTGGCATAAACTTACCTTCCATAAACCGTTCACGCTTACGAACCACTTGTCGCAACTGCACAACGTTATGGATAGGCACATAAAATATTTCGTGTTGCACCTCGTTCAACAGGTTTGCACGTAACACCTCCAACAACGACTGCTCTGTAATGGGCTGCACAAGTTTGTCGGCGAGGGCCACTACATCTTCATAAAAGCTATCAAACAGTTCGTTTTGCTTCTACTTTCTTTGGTTTACTGCTGCTCTGATCTCTAAATCGGTTCTACCATCTGAAAACTGCGATTTCAGCGCTATACAAAAATCAATCCAGCGTACTCGGGAGACGCTTTTGTGATACCTCCAGTACCACTCGCCCGCGCTCCCTTCAAATAGGTTGGTGGCGTAACGCGATGGCAATTCAAAATTACCATCTAAGGTCTGGCTGGTGAGAGCTTCGACGCGATAAAGAAAATCATCAATGGACATAGCAGAGCGTCCTGAAAATCTCAACTTCCAGTTCGCGATTTTCTGGCAAATTCTATCCGAGCGCAAATGGTGTGATTGCTGCGACTCGGTCGGAAATGAGAGAGTGGTAGGACGATCGGCCGGATTGTGTAGTTCTGCATTTTCCCTGTTGGATACCCTAAAAAGTTGTTCAAACGATTGGTTTTACCTAACGGGGAGAGGACTGTCTATGGGTTGAGGGAAACCTTTCCGTGGGAATTGGAGCTGCTGCTTGGAGCGCCAATCTCTGAAACCCAGATTCAATGGCGTGGGCCAGCATTTCCGTATGCTGGGCCAACGCAGCTGCCACGGCTTCCGCAATGGTTTGCTGCAACCGACCATCTGGTGGTACGGCCTCAGATCGAGCTGAAGACAGCGCGGCTGCCGGCATTTGCGGTTGCACGCTAGGAAAGTCTGACGCGGACATTTGGCCAGATACACTAGGGCCTTCCCGTTGACTCATACTTCGTGCCCCGCTAGGCATAATGGTAGCAGATAGTTGGGATTGCTGCGATTGGCATGCGCCCAGTTCTTCTGCCAAATTCAGTGTTGATTTGCTTAAGGCGGTTCTACACACTGGACAGACTTTTCTATTCCTGGACGCGTGCTAAAGCAGGAGTGATGGAAGTAGTGGTTACAGCTGGTAGCTAATAATTGCCCTGGATATTCGACTTCTTGTGTGCATACGCGACGAATGGTTTCGCTATCTTTTGGCTGATTCCGATATTCCAAGCTTCGGTCTAATGGCATCGTAAGGCTATACTATTTTTACACTAGTTTACGCAAAATTCTTTATTTCTACACAGACGAATATTAATAACAGGAAACACAACAATAATATGATAAAGGAATTTGGGAGACCATGCAACTCTTTCCTGGAGAGACTTTTGCAGATAACTATACGTGGTAGATTAAGAAGGGTGAATATAAAGGGAGGATATGTAATCAGTTATCGCGGCACAAGGAGTAGCTCTAGGCCACACCCTTGTTCCGGCAAATAACTAATCCTAGGGAAAGACGACTTCCTTACACTCGCGTCCACCAAAAGAGCATGACGGTGCTCGTCAGTCGCCAATCGAGAAAACATTAGAGATAGGTGTTAAAGTAGAAGGTAAGTGTTTCACTATGCCCAGATCTACACAATGAAGCAGCCGCTATTGGTCCAGTAAGGAAACGTATTAAGAAGAAACGCACCAGCAAAAGGGTACCACGCTCTTCCGGCAATAGCCTGCAGTATATATCTCAGCAACATTGAGACACTTACTAGTAAACAGGACGGCGACACGTTCATAACCCCTGCCTCCAGTTGAGCGGCAGTCAAAAGTATAATTCCTTTTTACTGAATCCGACAACAACGGAGTTATAGCCACCTAACGCATGCCAGGTGGTGGTCTAGTTGTTAGATTTTTCCTTTTTCTAAGAACCACGACTGATTCGGTCGGAAGCCACTAGGAGAAAGAAAGACTGCCCTAGGCTACCGACTCAAGAAGAGAATTTGAATTCTCCGGATCTACCTTTGTCTATCCTTCGTCATTCACACTGGACGCTGGCTAAATAATGGGGAAATTTCGTTGCGTTTTGGACCCTATTCTTTACCTTGCGCTCACCCCTAGATGGCGCTACCCCTAAATGACATGTAACATGTAACACGAAAACAAGAAAACAACAACATACAGATATAATAGTTATGTTTGTTCATCTAATCTGCGGTTCTTGCTGTATTTTTTGACCATGGTTTGCCTTTATCAGCAGCAAACAATATGTTGCCTACTTTCAGGCACGGTACTATTCGTCCGACAAGCGTCCACTACAAGAGAAGGAATAGTTTCCGACCCTATAAAGTATATTCTTAATCAGCATCAATAGCCGAATCGATATAGCCATGTCTGTCCGTCCGTCTGTCTGTCTGTCCGTCTTGTTTGCCGCTCATTGCTCACAGCGACTCCGTACGTTCTTTGTCGTTTGTATTTTGTATCGCCTGGATCTCAGAGACTATAAGAGCTAGTGCAACTAAACTTTCTGTCCACACTCCTGTGATACCAAATCAAGACAAGTGTATTTCAAAATTTCGCAACACCCACTTCCGCCCACACAAAGAGCGCACATCTGTGGAGTCCATAATTTTAAATATAACAGAAAACTAAAAATGCAGTATCATAGAAAAAGAACGTATCTATCAGGGGCTCAAATCTGAATCGGATCGGATCATTAATAAAGCCACAATAAAGAAAAACATACAAAAAAACATCGTTCCTTCTCTTTCGCACTCACACAAAAACGAGTGGATTTGGTTTTGTATTTTATGTCGCCTGGATCTCAGAGACTATAAGAACTAGAGCAACCAAACTTTCTGTCCAGACTCCTGTGATACCAAACCTGAAAAAGTTTATTTCAAAATTTCGCCCCGCCCCCTTACAGCGACACATCACGTCCCTTCTCGTTTCTTTTTTGTTGAGGGCTAGACTATGTTTGTAGTCTTCCCAGTGTTCCTTCTCGTTGGCGCTTTTGGCTCTGTTGAAAAGGGGCCCTGATTCTCCTACGTAGGATATCTATTTGTTTTGACCACTATTGGGGTTTCTTTTTCACTCTCGGTTTTGTTGCGGGGTATGCTGCCTTGAAGGTTTTGTTGCATGCTTCCGTAAATGTTTCCACTAGACGATTTAAGTCATCTTGAGTGTCCGGGCACCGTGGTGCCATGATGGGGAGCAGTTCCTCCAGTTTTTACTATATCTATCCCAGTTGGCTTTCCTGGGATTGATGTAGTCAATTGGTTTTGGGCACTCGAGTCTCATTATTGTCTCGATGTACCTGTGGTCAGAGAAGGAGTGGTCCTCTAGGACTTTCCAGCTCTCGATTAAGTCTGACGTTTTGTGAAACACTAGAATGAGGTCAATGTCCTCCTGTCGGTTCTTTATAATGAATGTGGGGTCGTTACCCCGATTACAAATTACCATATTAGAGTCAAGGATAAAGCTAAAAAGTGACACACTCCTCGCATTTGTGTCCGAGCTCTCCCATTGTGTGGGTGATCGTTGGCGTCGCAGCCTATTAAAAGGCCTATGTCTGAACTTTCGCTGTCGCTGGTTAGGATCGCTTTCCTCGTGCGCCATGTGGGACGACACCAGCCTCAGGTGTTGTCGCCGTTGCTAAAGTTATGGAGCAGAAAGATGCTAAGGTGCTTTCTAGCAAGTATACAGGCGCAAATTTTACCTTAGTTTTGACCAGCGATTAGCTTATACTCCTTCGTCGCTAATCCACAGACCTTGTCTCCTACTACCCAAGGCTCCTGGATTAGGACTACATCAGCTCCGCTCTCGTCCAAGCGGAGTATTAGGGCAGCTGCTGCTGCTTTACACTGGTGGAGATTGATTTGAAGAACCCGTAGGGTCATCATCAGGCTTTTCCACCACTGTAACGTCGGCATCGGTTTCGTCGACGATGTCGTCGTCCTTCCGACACATAGCCTCAAAATCATGCATCAGCATGGTGTCCGAAGAGTGGACGTCCTGCTCCGGCACCAGCTCGCAGTCAGGTGCTTCGATTTCCGAGGCAGCGTCCTGCTCGACTGGGTTGTCGACAGGACACGCCTCGGCCGCTGCATCCGACTTATACACATTTATAGTGACTGAGCTGAAGCCGAAGTTCAGATCTCCTCTAGCTGCTTCTATCGGGGCCAGCGACTCTTTTTTGAGGACGACCACCGCTTGGTTTGTGGGGACTGTCGTTCTCTCCACCTTCACCACCTTCCAGTCCAGGAAGGAATGGGTTGCACCTCTGCAACATCTTCAGGATGCGATCTGGCTCCTTGAAGGAGGCAGGCACCCACACTCTCGCCCTTGGTCTACTGGGCACCTCGCTCCAGTCAAAAGCGACAAGCTTCGCCCCTGGGTAGACCTCTACGACTTGTGCTACCGTTGCTTTGTATAGCTGGACTTATCGCGCGTCTTCGCAGGATATAATTTTGATTGTACCCTGATTCCATTCCATGCCTTTACAGACGGGTGGGGGGCGGTCTCCGATTCCAGTAGCTCGAAGCAGCGGTCGGTCTGTGCCACTTCCACCCACTTCCACCGGTATCTTGGAATTTTGGCATCCGCGCTGCCTTTGTAAGGGACGCCGATAAGCGTCCTCTCCTTGGCAATCTGCGCAATCTGCGAATTAGGCAGCACCCTGAAGCGTTTTGGGGCGGGCCCCGGAGTCTCCTCCTCTTTGTCAACTCTTTGGTTGGGGAGCCTCCTTCTTCGGCGTCTCCTTGCCGAAGTTGGGGAGCACCCTTGAGGCCCACTCCACCTTCTTCAGCCACTGTTCCGATGGGCTGGACGTCGAGGAGCTCTGCCTACGGAGGATGTTGCCAGCACTCCGTCTTTCGACATACGCGTATTTAGTGGCTTGACACTGGTCGATGGAGACACGACCCCTGCCACCTTACCAGCAGGCAGAGCAGCCGCCGGATTGCATTGCTGTTCTGCAAAGGTGTTGGGTTTGGGGGCCGATTCACCACCCACCCCAGAATTGGGATGGGACCCCTTAGGGTTCGCCCCAGCACTAGTCGCCTAGCAGGATTTTCCTGCAGTAATGCGGGTTAGGCCAGGCCTTTGTGCCGCTGCCTTTCCCTGTTTGGGATTGCTCCCAGTTGGCAATTGGGGAGTGCCATACTCAGTTTTGTTGTTTTTGTTTTTGTAATCTTCCCTGCCTTCCCTTCAAGTCCCTGAGCACACCGTTATCGACTGGGCTAGATTCTATACCGGGCCTCCAGCCAGGCTGACTATCGGCACGGTTCGTATGACACTCTTAGTCCGGCCCGGTGTGAGGTGAGTGTGGGGGGTTGGGATGTGGGTAGGTAGTGTGTAGGAAAGGGAAGTGTGTGAGCTACTTAAAAGAGTCGGCACCACAAGCGCATCGTCAGTGTTGCTGCGTCGCGAACACACGCTGGCTGTCCGGGACTGCTTATTTTCGGTACTCTCCCTCAGACTCAACTGAGTTAAATTTCTTTGGGATGCCCGCTTATTCGCAGCTAACCTACCCAGTAGGTCGTTCGCTATCCTAAACCTGCGACCCATCTGGTGGCCTGAGCTAGGCCCGTTCTCAGTCACCTCAAAGCTCAGTGAGTACCATTTGTTGGTTTGTTTTCTTATGATAATGTTCGTTTTTTTTGTTGTGTTTTTTTTTAAATTTAATTTGATTTGATTTTTAAATCTTAATCTAATGTAAGGTTGGCTTCTAAGTGTGTTTTGAATTGTGAAAGGTTTTGTATTGTTTTCATGTGATGTAGAAGTTGTTCCATAGGCAAATTAAATTCACAAAGAAATGTCTCTCAGAATTTAGTATTCTATATCATATGGTGATAATATTGTTCGTTCTTGCGGAATTGGTAAATCTAAGTTTTTCATACTGATATTCGGGTTGTCTGGTGAGGATTATTTTATGTAGGAACGTAAGCATCTTATAGTCAATCTATTTGAATAAAGTCATGTCGAAAATGTTATATAAGAATGCAGAGATTCTGTCGTTGCGCCTTAATCCAAATATGTATCTAGCTATATTATTAAAACACACGCAAACTTTTGCCTGCTTGCGTAGCCACAGTTTCCAAATGCCTCAATCCCATAAGGGAGTACGGGTATTAGGTATGCTTTTGCTCTCTGCATCCGGATGTTTACTGGTATAATTGGCTTGGGATCATCCCACGATAGAGTACTGTTAAGTATTAAGCCTAAATTAGTTGTCTTCTCTATGTAGCTAATGGGAGTGTGTGATATTTAAATATATCTCAATATGGTTTCCATTATTTTTTGAATTGTTTTTGTATATAATCGAGCATTCTGACTTCGTTGGATTAAGGCATTGACGATTGTTGGTTGCCCACGCACTTGTCTTCCCAAGCTCTCTATTGGTAACATTTATACACTCATCTATTATATTTAACGGTCGTATGTTTGTCCAAAAGCGCGTTCAAAAGCGAGGAACACTGGGAAGACTACAACACAGTCTGGCCCTCTACAAAAAAGAAACATAGAAAGCAAAAAGAGCCTCGTGGTAAAGTGGTAGCATGCGCGGATGACGTTGCTATAATCTTCTCGGGAAAATTACCTCAAACACTCTGCGACCTAATGTCAGCAAAGCTAGCGAAACTGTCAGATTGGACAAAATCGCGCGGACTGGGAGAAAATCCCTTGAAAACGGAACTTGTACTATTTTCACGTAAATACAAGATTCCGCCCTTAACCCCTTAACCCTTGCTAATTAATAGCAAGCTCAACTGGAACCAAAACATCAAAGAAAGAGTGAAGAAGGCTAGGATAGCCCTCTACACCTGCAAAGAAAGCCATTGGTCTAAGGTGGGGCATTAACCCAAGTATAGTCCAATGGATATATCTAACAATAGTTAGACCAATACTACTCTACGGAGTCACGGTGTGGTGGCCGGCGCTATCAAAAAATTCTATCACCAAAATGCTCGGCAAGGTACAAACAACTGCCGCAATCTGCGTCAGTGGAGCACTTCGCACCACACCGAACGATGCGCTAAACGCTGTCCTCTGCCTCCAGAGTCCTGACCTTACGGGAAAGGCTCAGGCACTCATGGAAGCAATTCGTCTTAGAGACTCCGACCAATAGGTTCCCCAAAATATGGGACACCCTTCCATTGTAAACGGAAACAGCAACGTCCCTTCAAAAACTGACTACTGAATTTCGAGGGAGTATCCCTCACCGTGACAGCTGGCTCAAGGGAACTCCGGGTCCTGTCGGAGCCATACAAATTTACAAATGTCCAAAATGGACAATAAAGTAGGAGGAGATATCTACTCCGAGCAACTAAATATAAGGCACTCCTTCAGGCTTCCGGATCACTGCAGTGTCTTCCAAGCGGAAGTCACAGCAATCTGGGAAGCTCTGACTTGCATCCAAACAGTTGCCTTTCGGCAACCCATTTAATATCTACAGTGACAGCCAAGCAGTGATCAATTCATTAAATGCGATTACATCGAAATCGGCTACCGTAGCAAAATGCCGCATATCTCTTTACGAGTTGGCTCAGCAGTTTGCTATTAACCTGATATGTGTCCCGGGTCACCAGGACATTGAAGGTAACTGCATAGCAGATGAACTGGCCAGAGCTGGCACTACTACCTACTTTCTCCACGAGAAGGCTGTTACATGTATGCCTATGGCCACCTGCAAGCTCATCATAAAAGAGCAGTTCATGCGACTAGATCGCAGTCGGTGGCAAAACACACCACGATGTCGCTTCACGCGACAAACGTGGCTAACTATAGACAAGAAGCTATGTAAGCTCAGCAGAAAAAAGGTGCATCACTGTCATTCGATCCCTCAGATGGGAGCCCTATATAACGATTACTACCGCAACTGCAGAGATGAGGTAGAGGAGGAAACAGTGGAGCACCTGTTCTGTTCTTGCCCGGCTCTCAGTAGAAGAAGGCTAGAGCACTTGGGCTCGCCCTTCTTATCAGACATATCCATGATGTCCAATATTTGTCCCAGAAATATAGCGAACTTCATAAACGCAGCCAGATGGGATAATTGCTGACAGGAAGTCTCTCATGGCAGGGAAGGGCCACAGATTCAATAGTACCACAACGGGCCGAAGCGGCCTATGTGTGTCGGGCTCATGACGAGCCCGACCTAGGCCTAACCTAACCTAACCTAGTTTGATTTGATTGGATTTTTACATCTTTATCTAGTGTAAGGTGGGCTCCTAACTGTTTGAATTGTGAAAGGTTTTATATTATTTTCATGGAAGTTGATTCCATATTCGAATAACATTCACAAAAGAAATATCTCTCAGAATTTAGTGTTCTATATCGTTTGGTGATAATATTGTTCGTTCTTGCGGAATTGGTAAATCTATGTTTTTCATACAGATATTCGGATTGCCTGAGGATTATTTTATGTAGGAACGTTAGCATCTTGTAGTCAATCTATTCGAATAGAGTCATGACGAAAATTTTATATGAGAATACAGATACTCTGTTGTTGCACCTTAATCCAATTATGTATCTATCTATATTATTAAAACACACGCTCAACTTTGACCTTTTTGCGTAGCGACAGTTTCCAAATGCCTCAATCCATAGTGAGTATAGGTATTAGGTATGCTTTTGCTATCTGCATCCGGATGCTTACTGGTATAAATGGCTTATTAAGTGCTCTTATAATCCCATAGGTTTTTCCAACTGCTTTGCTCACATGATCATCCCACGACAGATAACTGTTTATTATAAAGCCTAAATTAGTTGTGTTCTCTATGTAGCTAATGGCAGTTTTGATATTTCTATACGTCTTAATATAGTTTTGTTTATTTTTTTCTTGTTTTTGTATAAAATCAAGCATTTTGACTATGTTGGATTAAGGCCTAGACGATTGTTGGTTGCCCACGCACTAATGTTCTCAAGCTCTCTATTGGTAACATTTATACACACATTGTGAGGAATTGAATTTCCTCACAGGGGGCCTATAGAGGGTTAAGCCGGAGGGAGCACGGCGAATTCGGCCGGGCCAGAGAGCCGACCAAACGGAGAGTGGTCGGCGGGACGCGCGGGCGGTAGCCCAGCCCATGGCCAGTGGTGGCCGGGAATGGACGAGCGCACAAGGAGCGGCGCTTACGCCGCTCAGGAGACAGCGGGATCGGGCCGGCAGCGGTCCAGCGCATGTCCAAATATGGACATGAGATCACGCCACCGGCTGGATCCCGTTAAGAAAGCGGTGGAAACCCGCGGAGGCGCGATGGAAAAGTACCGACGGAACGCGTGGTTGTCCCGCTGTTGCTAGGCAGCGACACGGGCGCCTGCGTCGCCTGAGGGTATAAAGGAAGCCCAGCGACAGCGGCGTGGGACATTACGCCGAGGAGAAGTAAACGGACAAGTGCGCGAATCCAATCGAGTGACGTTAACGAACAGTGAGTGATCGTGCAACGCGAGTGGAACATACAAGGAGCATTTCAGCACGGAGCTGAAATAAGGAGAGGAGTGACACGCAAGATACTACTAACCGCTAAGGGTGAGTAACAGCGAAGGGTGAGCCCAGAGTGTGCGGAGCTGTGAGTGGCGGACGAGGCGGTTGCCAAGTCAGAACCCCCAGCCGTAGCACGCGGGAGCCACGCCAAGCCGACGAACCAAGCGGTGGTAGCGCGAAGCCAGAGTCGCCAGCGGAAGGCCAGCGGAGGCCCAGCAGGTAGCTACTTATAAGATTTTTTTTTTTTTCTTTAGGACGTTGATGTGCAATGACTGCACCATCAAGTGGCCCATGCGACACCAAGCCGAAGCCTGTTACGCGTGGATCCCAGGCAGATACGCAGCCCTCCTCCCGCCCAACCGACCGAGGGCGCTGCCACACGAGTACCGAAACCGATCGCGAACATGCAGGAAAGATAGGTGTTAGACTAATATTCGAGGAAAAATTAGGGCTAAACACAACGCTAAACATGTAAAGTTACAAAAGAATATTACTAATTATGTGCAAGGTATGTTAGTATTAGTGATTTAAGTAGAGGAAGTGATTTAGTAGTGGATATTATATGGTAGAACGAATTATAATCCGAGCATAAGATCCGAAACGGTTCATGCAAGGAATAATTCGATCTACACAGTGGAAGGTACAAAGGAATAAAATTTCTAGAGGATCTAATAGGAATCGTGAAGTTTATGCGGCTCAACAAGTCAGGGCTGTCGATGTCACCCCTGATCAAGTTGTGCATGAAAATCACACCAAGCATTTTTTTTTCTACGATTAAGTAAGGATGGAAGGTCTTTTTTAAGAGCAATCTGCAAGAGTAAGAAGGCAGTCTCACACCTTCATCCCAGTTGAGGCCACGCAGAGCAAAAAGTAAAAAGTTTTTCTGGATAGATTCTATACGGACTTGGTGTACTTTGTACTGAGGGCACCATACTCCGTACTCTAAAATCGGACGAACAAGCGAAATATAGAGAGTCTTCGTTATATAGGGGTCGTCAAATTCCTTTGACCACCTCTTTATAAACCCAAGCACTCCCATGGCTTTATTTACCATGGTAGAAATATGTTCAGAAAAATTTTAACTTGGGGTCTAGTTTTACACCAAGATCATCAACCAATGTAATTCTTCAAGAGAAGAGTTCAAGTAATTCAAGAGAAACACTGCAGAGGGTGTAAGAAGCCAACAAGGGGCTGAAGCGATGAAATGTCATTACTTTACATTTCGAGGCATTCAGGTGTAACATATTTGCACAACACAATGACTAAAAGTTGTTGAGATCGGATTGCAAGCGAGAGTGAAATGAGATGTCCTTATACTGGCCACAGAGTTTAACGTCATCCGCATACATGAGTACTCGAGAGTTTGTTAATATTGAAGGCAGGTCTTTAATGAAGAGTGTGAAAAGTAGGGGGCCAAGATGGCTGCCCTGTGGTACTCCTGTGGTAACCTGAACAAGTGAAGATAAGGAGTTTTTGAAGAGGACTCTTTGACACCTAGAGCAAAGGTAGCTTGAAATCCATTTTAAAAGATTGGGCGGAAAACCTAAAATGTCAAGTTTTTGTGCTAAAAGGGAATGGTTTACAGAGTCGAATGCTTTACTGAAATCGGTGTAAATGACATCCGTCTGCATGTTACCATGGAAGCCTTTAATAATAAAAAGAGGTAAACTCTAGTAAATTTGTAGTTGTTGATCGTCGCCTTATAAATCCGTGCTGAGCTGGAGATATAAGTGATTTGCAGAGATATTTGCAAGTGCGGGGTTAAAATTTTCTCAAACATTTTTGGAATAGCGGATAACTTTGATATACCTCTGTAATTCATTGCGTCAGACTTACTACCTTTCTTTTGGAGAGGAATAATAAACGATTCCTTCCAGATCGGAGGGAAATAGGAGGAGTTAAGGGATAGGGTGAATAGTTTAAGCAGGGTCCACACAGAGCGTCGGCGCAGTACCTGAGTACACAGGCGGGGACTCCGTCAGGACCTGGTGAGAACACCGGCTTTAACTAGTCGAAGATCCTGAAGCAGTGAGCTTACATTTAACGTAGGGCTGAAAATGCCGTTCGATCTTGGTAAACTGTATGGATACGGCTGACCAGAGTAGCTTTCATGGGAATATGTTGTTTGAAAAAATTGTGCAAAAAAGATCGGCAATGGCCTGATCATTGTTTTCCGACGAATTATGAAATGATAGCGAGGATGGATGTGCGGACGTTTTACGCTTGCTGTTTACGAAGCTGTAAAACTGTTTAGGGTCCTGAGAAAAGCGCATCCTGCATCGAGCTAGGTAATTTTTGTAGCATTGAGCGTTTACAATGGTAAAATTTGACCGAGCTATTACATAGCGAGAGAGAGAAGAAGAAGAGCCAACTTCTTGAAATTTTTTATAAAGTCTTGATTTTATGTTTTTTAGACTGGATAGCTCTTTGGTAAACCAAGGGGGCTTCCCAGATCTAATCGGACAAAAATATGGGACACAAGAATCAAAGAGTGTGTCAAGTACATTATAGAAAATGTTTGTGCCTTTCAGAACGTCAGTGCACAAGTACAGAGCGGACCAATCGAAATCCCTAATCAGGCTATTAAGCTTCGTAATCTCGGCCTTACGAAAGCAGCGGACACGTTTAGAAAGCTTATCTGATCGATCCAATACAGAAGGTCCAATATCGACAGATACTTCGAAAGTAGGATGGTAGGAGTCTTCAGGTATAGTGAGCGGAAGGGCTCGGGTTAACAACGCTATGGTCGGATCCGAGACGAAGCAGAGATCGAGCAATCGACCCAAAGAATTTTTCACATGGTTGACTTGAGACAGGGACAGGTCTAGCAAGCCGTCAATAAAGTCATGTCGTAATATGGGCACAAGGTTATTCGACTCGTTTACCGAAGACCAAACAGTGCCTGGCAAATTGAAATCCCCAGAACTATCATGTGGTCTTTATCTGATAGCGAGGAAGAAACAGTTTTTTAAAGCGGACAGGTGCTGCTCGTATATAGAGATATCCGAAGACGGTGGAATGTACGAGCAGGTAATGAAAATGGAGAAGGCTGGAAGAATCAGTTTTATGCACAGGAATTCCAGGTCTTGTGGAACCTGGAATATGAAATGTTCCGACGTGAAGTTAGAGTCCACTGCGATGAGGACCCCTCCTCCACGTCGAGACAAACGGTCATTTCTAAATATTGTGTACCGATCTGACAAAACTTCGGAACTAAGGATGTCCGGCTTTAACCAGGTTTCAGTTAACACAATAATATGGGACAAAAAGTGTGAAACTTTCAAGATAGAGAGTGCTGAGCTTAGTACGTAAGCCTCTAGCATTCTGGTAAGTAATTAAAAGAGAGGAAACTAGTTTTTTGGATGGGTGGAAGTAGAGCGGGAAGATGAGGATGGAGCACTGGTCTGACTGCCGGGGGAGAGTTATGGGGGGCCTATTCTTCTTCTTAGCCTTATACTCTTTCACAACCAAGTGCTCCGGCCAGAAATTGGCAGAACAGATGGTGCTGAAATGAGTTGGGGAGACGCTTATCTTGAAAGAAGCTATCTCCCTGGCATAAGCGAAATTAAACTTCTCCACCTTTAGGCCTTCGGCTTTTATTTTGCTTTGTATAAAAGCAGTTACATCATTATATGTACGATCAGGGGCAAGCCGAGAGACTAAAACTTGCCGCTTTGGTGGGACACCCACCAATGGTTTTGGCACCACAGGTGCGGTACCTGTGTTGGCAATATCCGGCGGTCCCGAACGTTCAACAACTGGTGGGTTCGTAATCGATGGGATGGCTATGGAGTTTGGTACGGACTCTACGGACACGGACGCTACAGTCGGCTGCATGTTCTCCGAGACGATGCATTCGGCTACCGAATCTGCATCACCAGCAGTGATCGTTGCCCTTGGAGTAGCAAACGAAATCAACTGCTGCACTGGCGTAGTGGTCGGAGTTAGTTTTTCAGATGACGGCGGGCGTGAGGCAGTTGGCACTTGCAAGTCCCGTGGAGTGGACTTCTTGCGCCGCGGAGACTCAGCCAGCAGCTGTAAAGCCCACGATCAGCTCCTTAAAGCCACTCCTCGTCTGCCTCATAAACGAGCGCATTTCGCTTTCTACCGCACGACAATCCTCGCAACTATAATGCAAGCCGTTGCGTTGTGAGATGGCATCACCCACACGGCCAGAAATACCTGCACACTTTGCGTGCACTACGCTATCGCAAAGCCAGCAAGACGTATGCTCGGCTGATCGTGAGTGATCTGCTTCTTGCAGGTTTTTTTTGCACAGACCACTGAAAATTCCATATTAGTTTTTAATTTTTTTTTTTCAATGACAAAAGAAAGATCAAAACAAATAGCAATCAGAACACAGTGCAAGCAGTTTCTAAAAGCTATGCTTAAAGAAGAAATGGAAAAAAAAGAGAGAGAGAACTGCAACAGCTTTCAAGTGAGAGAGCTACTGCACAAAAGGTTTATAAGCGAGAGAGAGAAAGAACAGTTAGTTTGGGTGATAGAGAGAGAGAGTTGCTAGACAAAAGCTAAAGAGCGAACAAATGTATTTTCTTACTTACAATAAGCAACAACAAAACACAATTACCCGCCGCACAAAATTGGTTAAAAACGTCGTGTTTTAAACACAAAAAATAGGCATGCACCCGCGGATTTTGATAGAGAATCAGATTAGGAGTGAAATTATTAAATTTATTAGGCCAAAGACCGTTTGTTTGTAATATATAAGAGAAAGAAAGAAGCGGAGCGCAAGAAAAAAACACGTCTGGTCACTACAAAGAGAACGAACGTTGTTATTTATTTATTATTAGCGCGTAAGATCCGATAGCGTAAGATACAAATAAAGAGCAATTATGAATTTCCCCAAAAACAATCTGTGCGTTTTCTTATTGTCTGCGAGACAACAAATAAATTCGTTGCAACGAGCTCGTCGGCCGCTGAGCCAGCCCTGCTGATCAGACCGAAGAGAAACGGTTCGTTACAACATCTATTCTATTTAACGGTCGACAAACATATAATTGGACATCATCAGCGTACATGTGCACTTTACAGTCGGACAATACTATTGGCAAATCAGACAAATCAGACAAATCAGAAGAGTTAGGAACGTTACATTTCCGTCGTCCATTTTTTCACGGATATCCTCTACAATTTGTATCATTGCAGTTGTACAACTCCTATTAATTCTGAATCCAGTTTGATTGCTGTTAATTAGTCTGTGCTCTGTAAGAAACGAATTTATTTTTTCACCTACCAAGATCTCAAACGCTTTTGACAGGGTCGGGAGTATGGATATTGGCCTATAATCTGGAAATTTTGCTTTTGGGATAGGGAATATTTTAGCCTCCTTCCACTTGTCCGGGAACGTTGATGTGCTAATGGCTGTGTTAAAAATGTGAGTTACTTGCATAATGATTCTAGGGAGTATTATTCTCAAAAATTTCGGGTTCATGTCGTCAAGGCCAATAGCATTTGATTTAATCTTAAGAGTAGATTCTAAAACATCACAAAGACTAACACAGCAGAAACTAAAGCTGTAAACAGTATAAGTATAGGGCGCTAATGTCAAGTTCATGGTTGGAATTGGGTTCGGTAAAACTAATTGTTACAATTTTTTGTTCATGTCATTTACATCCATGTCAACTAGCTAAATTCTTGTTTTTTTTGGCAATTCCTATGCTTTTAATCATTTGCCATTTCTACTTACCACACACAGCGTTTTTAAACATTGACGAGTAGAAGGCGGTCTTGGCAGAGTTTATTAGTTTAGTCATGTCTGATCTTAATGATTTTTACATTTTAATGTAGCGTTCAGTCTTATATCTTTTACATAGCCGAGTCGATATAGCCCTGTCCGTCCATCCGTCTGTCCGTCCGTCTGTCCGTCCGTCTGTCTGTCCGTCTTGTTTGTCGCCCATTGCTCGGAGGCTATTAAAACTAGAGCAACCGTCGGTGAAGAACTGCTGCTCCTTAAAGCGGCCTAAATGTTCTTCAGGTAGAGGGTGTACGACTTCTTGTCACCGAAAGCGAAGCATTCAAGCAGACAATAGTTCACCACATCGACACCGGAATCCACGTTGGTTTGCTTGCCATCATCGACCTTCTCGGTAGATGCATTGGGACCCTCGAGATTGGTTTCGTCGCTAGTATGTCTGATCAGCTTACCAGCTTACCTTTTAAATAACATAATTCGAAAGCTTAATTTTGTAGGTGTTGGTGAACGTCTCGTTCCCGGTAATGATATCCTTGTAGATTTTCATGTTGGCACGCGCTGTGTATCATGGTGTATATTAAATGTGTATCCGGAAATATAACGCCACTGATACACATATAATACTGGCAGGATCGCCATGTACTATTTTGAATGGTTCTTGAGTAATGATTGACATTTATTGAAATCAAACTTATATTTATACAAACATTAATGGGGCGATTTGCCTCCATGCAGGTTTCATGGCGTAGGAAACAAAGCCCCGTTACGTAGGCATCCACAGTTAACATGCAATAGGAGGCGTCAGATTTCGGGCAGCGTCGGTATCTGGCCAATGCTCGTTGCGCAAGGTTGCGCAACGTCTGGATGCAGACGTCTCAGCGACAATGACCTCCGCTGGAACTGCATCATATTACAATTTGACTTTTGGAGTGGTGCTTAAATTTATTAGGCCAAATAAACAGCATGAATACACTACAGTATTCCCAACATATCGTGCTGCATGTGAAGAACTAAATTTACTAGAAAACGATACCCATTGGTATCTATTATCTCTGCATCTCCAAGGCAGATACGCATATTATTTGCTATCATCATTTCGACATTTCGGGCTTTAATCTTGATAGAAGACATGTTTTACATTTAAATGTCAATTAGCATGAAATTAAACTACCTACAAATAAGTAATGTATATGTTGAGAAATGAGAGCACAACTGAAGTACTGTTAAGATCACTCTCTCTCTCTCCCTTTCTTTTGTTATACTCGCTACCGCTTGCATGGGAAAAAGTTCATATGGTTAGATCTCCATGGAGCGTAAGGCTCATTCAGCATTACAATTGCCGTTAAATCTTCAAGCTATGAAAGAACCAACGTGGACATGAAGGTGACTAGGGATGGAACATCATTTATTCGCAGATCAAAGGGTCAATTAGCTGCTACCAGCAATGTTCCAGAACATGGAGATAAAAGGGAAAACGGTTATTCATGCACGGATTTGCTGAATGAGTTTCAGAGTTTGTGTATGGTGAGCTTAGAGCAGAATGAAGTCATAGATGTTGATTTGTCACACTTGCCTTATTCGGAGAGAGCCGAGGCGAGAGGTACAATGTCCGATAGAGATGTAGCTAATCGGAGTGTTTGATATTTCTATATGTCTTAATAGAGTTTTGTTTATTATAAACGGGTATATTGTATTTGTGGTAAAAGTGGATGTGTGTAACAGAATGAAGGAGGCGTCCACACTTTCGAAGCTAACAAAAAATGAAATATGCTGAATCATAGAGAAAAACCAAATCTATCAGGGGCCCGAATCTGGATTGGATCGGATCATTAATATAGCCACAATAGAGAAAACCATACGAACCGATCTAGAGCAACCAAACTTTTCTGTCCACACCCCTGTGATACCAAGGGGTGAAACCAAGACAAGCGTATTTCAAAATTTCGCCAGGCCCCCTCCCACCACCGCAATAGAGGAAAATCCACAATTTTGAAGATAGAAAAAAAACGAAAAATGCAGTATCGTAGGGAATGGTTATATCTACAAGATTCCCGAAATTGGTTCAGATCGAATCATTATTATAGCCACAATGAATTTTCAGCAGCGAGCCCCGGCAACCACAAAATATACATTTTTTGAGGGTTGATAGCCGCTACAGATTCTCTCACACTCACGCTCACAAGCTCTGCCTCGTGCAGTGTACGTGTGTTGTTGTGAGAACTGATGTAGACGTAGATGACAGATGCAGCAAACAAATGTAAAACGTAAAAGCTGATACAACATTTGAAAATTCCACATAATTCACATGTGTACAGACTGAGTACGGGTATAAAAGTAGTGTCGCGGCAACAGCGACACAATGCGTCCTTTCTCGTTATCATTGCAGTTGTACAACTCCTATTAATTCTGAATCCAGATTGATTGCTGTTAAGAAGTCTGTGCTCTGTAAGAAACTAATTTAGTTGGAGAGTCTGGAGAGTTTGATTTTGGGATACGGACTATTTTAGCGTACTTCCACTTGTCCGGAAACCTTGATTTGGTAATGGCTGTGTTAAAAATGTGAGTAACTTGCATAATGATTCTAGGGAGTATTATTCTCAAAAATTTCTGGTTCATGTCCAATAGCATTTGATTTAATCTTAAGAATGGATTCTAGAACATCACAAGGTCTAACACAGCAGATAAAGCTGGGAACATTATTAATATAGGGCACTGATGTCAAGTTCATGGTTGGAGATGGGTCCGGTAAAACTAAATGCAACGATTTTTTATTCGTGTCATTTACTTCCATGTCAACTAGCAATTTCCTTTTTTATTTTTTTTTGCCAATTCCTATGTTTTTAATCATTTGCCATTTCTGCTCACCACATATAGCGTTTTTAAACTTTGACGAGTAGAAGGAGGTCTTGGCAGAGTTTATTAGTTTAGTTACGGGCTAAAGCTGATAATACATATAATATGTATATTGATGTCCACTCAAGAATGTTTATGCTAGTGTGTAATTTTTCAAGTTCAATGTGCTTAAAGTCTCTGTAAAAGGTGTCATAGTTATGGTTATCATGATTAAAATCATAGGTCAAAAAAATAAGGTTCTGGGACTACGAGTTGGTCATATAGGAGAATTTTGTCAGTACTATCGACAAAGAATAGATCTATTAGTGTGTTTCTGGTTTTGGTGAAGTGTGTGGGGAGCTGATGTTTGGCTATATTAAAGTTAAGGCTCAACAGGCTATCTGTCAATGAGGACCCTATAAGAATATCACAGTTAAAGACACCTGCTAGGATTACGTCAGTATAAGTCAAGAAAATTCAGTTATCAGGGATGTCAGTTCTGAGTAGTCAATGTTTCGATTTGGTCGATATATGCAACCAAGGAGCAACTTTTTATAATGACGGTGGTCTTTAGAAATATGTAATCTAAGGCGCTATCTGGTCTTTGATTACAGAGGAGTTTTGCGGCTATCTATCTATATCTATCTATATTTATGTATATTGCAACGCCCCCGGCATGCCCTACGCGATCAGAACGAAATACATTGTGTCCTCTACATTCAATTAATGAGTCACGTAGGTTAGGTTAGGTAGTATTGGCTGTCGGACTGTCATGAGCCCGATACACATAGGCCGGTTTCGGCCCGTTGTGGTACCATCGAGTCATTTTTCCCTTCCCTGCTGTGAGAGACATCCTGTCAGCAATTATCCCATCCGGCTGCGCTAATAAAATTCGCTATCTTTCTGGGACACATATTAGACATTAGTGATATGTCTGTGAAAAAAAGGGCGAGCCCAAGTGTTGTAGCCTTCTTCTACTGAGTGCCGGGCAGGAGCAGAACAGGTGCTCCACTGTCTCCTCCTCTTCCTTATCTCTACAGTTGCGGCAGTAATCATTATATGGGGCTCCCATCCTTCTGGCATGGGTTCCTACTAGCCAGTGTCCCGTGAGGGATCAAATGACCGTGCTGCACCTTTTTCTGCTTAGCTTACAGAGCTCGGTGGTGCGCTTCTTGTTTAAAGTGGGCCACGTTTGTCGCGTGATGCGACATCGTAGTGTGTTTTGCCACCGACTGTCGTCTAGTCGCATGAATTGCTCTTTTTTATGATGAGCTTGCAGGTGGCCATAGGCATACATGTATCCACTTTGTCGTGGAGAAAGGAGGTGGTAGTGCCAGCTCTGACCAGTTCATCTGCTATGCAGTTACCTTCAATGTCCTGGTGACCCGGGACCCATCTCAGGCTAATAGCAAACTGCTGGGCCATCTCGTGAAGAGATTTGCGGCATTTTGCTACGGTGGCCGAGTTTGATGTAATCGCATTAAGTGATTTGATCGCAGCTTGGCTATCACTGTAGATGTCTATATGGGTTGCCGAAAAGGCAACTGATTGGATGAAAATCAGAGCTTCCCAGATCGCTGTGACTTCCGCTTGGAAGACACTGCAGTTATCCGGGAGCCTGAAGGAGTGCCTTATGTTTAGTTGCTCAGAGTAGATACCTCCTCCTACCTCCATCCGTGAAGATTTGAATGGCTCCACCAGGACCCGGAGTTCCCTCAAGCCAGCTATCACGGTGAGGGATATCTATTTCAAAGGGAGTTTCAGTAAACTCCATCGGAATGCAGTAGTCCGTTTTTGTTGGGACGTTATTGTTGTCGTTTAGAATGGATGAGTGTCCCATATTTTGCGGTACCCATTGGTCGGAGTCTCTAAGACGAATCGCTGCCATGAGTGCCTGAGCCTTACCTGCGAGGTCAGGACTCTGGAGGCACAGGACAGCGTTTAGAGCATCATTCGGTGTGGTGCGAAGTGCTCCACTGATGCAGAGTGCGGCAGTTCTTTGTACCTTGCCGAGCATTTTGGTGATGGACTTTTTTGATAGGGCCGGCCACCACACCGTGACTCCGTAGAGTAGTATTGGTCTAACTATTGCTAGATATATCCATTGGACTATACTTGGGTTAATGCCCCACCTTAGACCAATGGCTTTCTTGCAGGTGTAGAGAGCTATCGTAGCCTTCTTCACTCTTTTCTTTGATGTTTAGGTTCCAGTTGAGCTTACTATCGATTACCAACCCCAGGTAACTAGCACTATCGCTGAAGGATAGTGTCGTTACACCATATAATAATAATAATCAATAAGTAGAAAGCAATGGAGTTATGTATGAAATGTAATTTAGTTCGTAAGGTTACGACATGAAGTCCCGCCACTGTAGATCCAAGCAACATAAGCAACATGTAACTACACGCCCGCAGCATAGCCAGCATAGCGATGCGTGGGAATAAAGCACTCGTAAATTGAACTTCGTTTCGCACGGTTTATTTGATCGCCCTTTATCGCCGCCCACAGCTCTGGTCTGTACTGCTAATTCCGCGTCTCAAGCCTAAGTAAGGGCATCAAGCAATATAACAAAAATAGTTTCGAATTTTCTACATGGCGCCCGAGCAGGGACCTTGGGATTAGTTTCGTTTTTAAATTAATCGTTTCTCGACGAGAACGCTGTAAAGTTAAAGCCGCGAAAACCCGCCAAGCCAACAATCGACAATCCAGAAGGAAGATCACGGAATCCACGGAAGACCACATTGAAGACCGCCATCCATACCTACAACCGAAGCAGAACATGGACATTGAGTTGCCAACGCCCAGGGAAGTGGATTCATCCAACGACCAGGTAACAATGCCAAAGCAATAGCGGCTAAAATAATAGCGTTTAATACCTATTGGCTTGGCATTGAACAGAATTGTACATACGTTCACCTACCGTTTAACTATTCGTGATACCCGGTGTAATCGGAAAGAGTATTAGAAGGCGCCAACGACATAGTTTACCGCTCATTTCGCATTTGGTAGCATTATTTCGCATTTCGTTTCGTTCGCTGAGAAAACATTGACCCTTGCAGCGGTAAACTAATTTTCGCGCTCTTTTAATGTACAGCATACGGTTCTCTTAAGTATACGTTCGTGCAGTACCCTCGTCGTAACTTTGCTCTCGCAGCTTCGTGGTTATCCAACTCTCTAACTGGTGTCGCCCAGCTTGTCGTTTGTGACGAGCTGATCATCCGCTCTTATATTGTGCCAATCAAGTGAAACATCGTTCGCCACTTCGTTTTTGGGTCGAACGCTGTTCTAATTCAGGTATTTGTGTGCGCTTTGACATCTTATTTTCTAGCTGGTGTCGCCGAGCTTGTCGTATGCGCCAGAGAGCTCTTACATTGCGCAACTCAATTAAACATCGTTCGCCACTTAGTTTTCGGGTCGAACGCTGTTTTAATTGGGAGTCGAGTGCGTTGCGCGCATTAGAATTGCGTTTGATTATTGGTTCGAACTTGGTTCAAGCTCAGTGTGTCGAGCCAAACTTGGTGTTGGTTGCGTACGCTTAGCTTAGCGTTGCGCGCATTGGAATTCAGACGTCCGTTTCGTAGGGATCGAACGTGGGTCGAGTTTGGTTTGCCGTGACAGAGCTCGGTTGCGTTTGTTGCGTTTTGTCTGTTCTAACTGTTGCAGTCGTTGTCGCATCGAACCTAATACGTTTATACGTGGGTGTTTGAATACTTTTGCCGTACTGGCGAACATTGTTCTCATTGAACGCAGTGCATTTCCTCAGGTTATCGTCGCCTTCGCTTAGCAAGTTTGAAGTTTAGAAGTTAGGAACAGCCAACGTTGGTAATTTAATCAACATGTCTAAAGATCATGATGAAGAGAAGGCAACTGGGAGCGGAATGTGTGGAAGCACGAAGCTCACAAAATTGTATGTCAGGTTGGAGAAGATAAGCGAAGATATAAATCGAATGAGGATAGCATTTGAGGAGGGTTCAATTTCGCTGGATCCATTACAAATCCAATGTCGTTTGGAAATATTGAAAAAGCAATGGCCCTGCAGTCCGAGATCGATGTACTAGACCCAGATAATTCAGATAGGGCGGCGTTGGAAGAAACGTGTGTGATCACAAAGGCTCTGTACATGTCGGCAGCGACCAACAGATCCCCTCAACCATACATGAATTCACACTCCAATTTGCCAAAATTGAAGTTGCCGAAGTTCAGCGGCAAGCATGCGGATTACAAACAGTTTATTAGTCTGTTTGAAAGTTTGGTAGATTCCGACCCGTCGTTGACCAATATAGAGAAGTTCAACCATCTCATATCGTGCTTGTCCGATGAAGCCTTGGGAACCGTTAAGGCGTTCCAAATGTCAGATGCCAACTATCCAAAGGCGTTAGAAAGTTTGAAGAGGGTGTACGACAACAAGTGCTTAATATTCTTTGAGACACTTGCCCAGTTGTTTGACATTCCTGCCGTAACCAAGCCGTCAGCGTCTGCATTGCGATCAACTATAGATACAGTGTCTGGAGTCGCTTTTATCGTTAGGAGACGAGCGAGAGGTTGCTAACGCCATGATAATACATCTGGTGTTATCCAAGGTGGACCCATACACAAAAACAAAGTATGAGGAGCAGCTGAACTACGATGAGCTCCCTTGCTGGTCGGATTGTGCAAAAATGTTGAACCGCCGGTACCAACACCTTTCAGCAGAGGAGTCATCCAAAGCGAGAGGCAAACCAAAGTTTGAAATGCCGTCGACCAGCAAGAAAACCAGCAGATCGTCATTTTCTTGCGCGAGGGCCGAAAAGTCGATCGACCCCAAGTGTGTATATTGCGGCGCCAACCATTCGATCGGAAACTGCCAGGGGATTTGGGGCAATACCCGTCTTGGAGCGTTTCGAGTTCGCAAAAGGCAAGCAATTATGCATTAATTGCCTCCAATCTGGACATAGGGTATCTCAGTGCACATCCTCTAAGTGCAGAGTTTGTTCACAGAGGCATCACACCCTCTTGCATAGATACGCAGCTCAGAGCGCAGAAAGTCAGGCAATAGGAGTACAAGCATCGTCCCATCCTGCGCAGGTGAAGCAGGCATCCAGTGAGCCCGAGCATGTCATCCTTGCCACAGCAGTGGTAAGAGTTCGGGACAGATTTGGCCAAGTTCACTTAGCAAGAGTGTTGTTGGATTCGGGTTCACAGGTCAATTTCATGACAGAAAGTCTAGCGCAATCGCTAAGGTTGGCAAGGGTCAACCGTTGCCTGACAGTGACATCTGTAGGCAAGTCAAGCTCGGTGTCGAGGAGTGAAGTCTCGACGACAATATACCCAGGTTAAATAACCATAGTTTCGTAGCAGATTTCTGGGTTCTTAGCAGCATTACCAATCAGCAGCCTGACAGAAGTCTGCCCATTAAGCAGTAGAAAATTCCTGCGAATGTGGGTTGGCAGATCCAGCATTCCATCGACCTCAAAGGGTAGATATGCTGATTGGAGCAGACTCGTTCTTCGATCTGTTGTGCACAGGCCAAATAAAACTGGGTGAAGGGGCACCATTGTTGCAAAAGACCCTTTTAGGTTGGGTAGCTTCAGGTCGGTGTAGCAAGCTTCTGACTGGAGAAGCCGCTTGCTGCGTCGCAACCTACTCACCGGAAGAAGACTCTCTGTCTCAAATGGTCGAAAAGACTGTGGGAGATAGATGCAACGCCAGAAGAAAAACATGCTCAAACAAATTCGGCAGAGCAGCTAGCATGCGAAGAATTTTTCAAAGCCAATGTCTGCAATTTACCGTTGCCTTTTAAGACAGACCCAGTATCGTTGGGGTCGTCCGTCGAGGTCGCAAAACGTCGTTTCTTATCGTTAGAGCGACGAACGTTAAGAGAGAGTGAGCTGAGAGACATGTATCTCAGTTTCATGAAAGAATATATCGAGCTCGGCCATATGTCTCCGACAGACAACGCGATTCCGCCAGGACCACATTATTTTATACCACACCAGTGCGTCCTGAGGCCTGATAGCAGTTCCACCAAGCTTCGAGTCGTTTTTGACGCGTCGAGCAAGACCACAACTGGGTGGTCATTAAACGATTTACTTATGGTGGGACCTACTATTCAGAGGGAACTATTTTTATCACTCGTTCGATTTCGGGTGAATCGGTATGCTTTAACGGCAGACGTTTCGAAAATGTATAGGCAAGTGGATGTGGCCGTAAAAGACCGGAATTTCAACTCATTGTGTGGCGAGAACATCCCACCGATCAATTGCAAATTTTTCGGTTGAACACAGTTACCTATGGTACTTCCGCAGCACCTTTCCTTGCCATTCGTTGTTTGCACGAGCTCGGTGTACGCCACAGAGACACCCACAAGAAGGGTTCTGAGGTGATCTGCAGTGATTTTTATGTAGACGACATGCTGACAGGAGCCGATGACGTAGACACGCTGAAGTCGATTTGCGATCAGGTGTCTGAGATTCTTGGCTCCGGAGGGTTTCAGCTTTCGAAATGGTTTTCGAACCATCCAGAACTAATGGATGGAAACAATGAGGAGAAATCTCTATCATTCAATGATGCCGATTCGAACAAAACATTGGGGATGAGGTGGAGTCCAAGAACAGATACGTTCCGGTATCACTTGGAAGATAGCTTCACAAACTTGAATCCGACTAAGCGCACCATTCTGTCAATTAGTGCTCGACTGTTTGATCCGCTTGGGCTACTTAGTCCAATCAGCATAACAGCGAAAATTTTCCTCCAGAAGCTGTGGCAGCTTCAGCTGGATTGGGATGAAGCCATCCCAATGGCACTGCCTACAAGCTGGGAGAGGCTAAAGCTAAACTTGTGTGGTCTTGACAAACTAGCCGTGCCTCGGTACGTTATGGCTAGTGGGTGCTCGTCGATTCAAGTGCATGGCTTCGCGGACGCGTCTAGTCAAGCAATATGGGTGCTGCATTTATGTGCGAGCGCTTTTTTTCGAAGGTCAAACGTACGTTCGATTGATCGCTGGGAAAGCAGAGTAGCTTTAAAAACAAAGACCATCCCGAGGCTCGAATTGTGCGCCGCAGCGTTATTGGCGCAATTTTGGGCCTACGTAAAAGCAAGTTTTGGAAAAGTGTCGAATCGAGAGCGTATTTTTTCTGGACGGATTCAGAAATAACGCTACATTGGATTAAAACCCAACCGTCGTCACTTGCAGTATTTGTTCAAATAGAGTAGCCATGATTCAGGAGCTATGTCAGGGCATTACGTGGCGTCATGTCCCATCGCTGTCGAATCCAGCGGACTTGGCGTCTCGCGGATGCGAAGTGCCTGAGCTCCTGGAGTCCATATGGCTAGAAGGTCCGAAATTTTAATGTGAGCCTGAGCATTGTTGGCCAGAGAACCCGCATTTTAACATCCCAGATGATGTGAAGAACCCGAGGCAAAACGGTCCGCCCAGGTTCTAATTGGCGTTGCGAACTCGTTTTCAAATGAAATATTTTCTCGTTTTCGTCGTACTTCAAATTAGTTCGAGTTTTTGCGTATGTATACCGATTTGCTAATATCGGCAAGAACAAGGAACGTTACAGGGAGCTAACTGCAAAGGAGTTGCAGCAATCGTCTCTAAAATTGATGGAGCTGGTTCAGCGAAGCGTCTCTTCTGAAGAGTTTAAGAAGCTGAAGAAAGGGCATACGCTGCAACCGAGCCTGCAGATGATGGCCCCTTTTATCCAAAAAGATCAGAGGAGGGGCGATCGTTAGATGTTATTAGGGTCGGAGGAAGGCTGTTGCATGCTCCAGTGCCAATAGAGGCTAAGTTTCCGGTTCTACTTCCCGCCAAGAGTCAATTCGTCGAACTCTATTTAAGGAACCTGCATTTTAAAATTGTCACGCCAATGCAAAGACATTAGTAAGTTTGCTGAGACAAGAGATTTGGCTAGTCAATGCACGTCGAGAATGCACTCGCATAGTAAGGAGATGCATCCACTGTTTTCGATATAAACCTAAATTGATGGGTCAGATTATGGGGAATCTTCCAGCAGACAGGTTTAGGGAAGGTCGTCCGTTCCTGATTTGCGGGGTAGACTTTTGTGGTCCCATCAACGTCTGGCTTCGGATTCGAGGTCGTCAGCCGCTCAAAATGTACATCGCGGTATTTGTGTGTTTCGCTTCGAAGGCCGTCCATTTAGAGCTTGTCCCAGACCTGTCGACTAATTGTTTTCTTTTGTCTATAAAAGCTTCATCGCAAGACGTGGCGTTCCGCTGAGAATGTATTCCGACAACGGGACAAATTTCGTCGGAGCCCGGAAAAGCAGTCCAGCCTGAGGACGTTCGCGGCGGAGCAAGGGATGGAGTGGAGGTTCATCCCCGCGAGCACCGCACTTCGGCGGTTTATGGGAGGCGGCCGTCAAGTCAGCGAAGCTCCTGATCGTGCGGCAGGTCGCGGACGCCGCGCTCACGGAGAGCGAGGGTGAGGACCGTGTTGGCCGAGGCCATCATGAAATCCAGGCCGCTCACTCCAGCCAGCACGGATCCAAACGACGGAGAGGTGCTCACGCCAGGCCACTTTTTGATCGGCCAGCCCCTTCGTTCGCTGCCGCAAGGGTGCGAGCCAGACGGACGGAGCAGCGGTACCACCTTTACCAAGAGGTGGCTACTCTCCGAGCTCAAACGACGGTTCTGACAGGCTTGGTCGAAGGACTACGTCCACAACCTGCAGGGACGCAGCAAGTGGCAAACCCCAGAGGCCAACATCGAGGTCGGCGCCATGGTGGTGGTCCAAAATGACCATACGCCGCCGCAGCAGTGGATCACTGGCAGGGTCACCAGCGTCGTCGTGGGAGCATACGGCAAGGTCAGGGTGGCAGAGGTGCGAACAGGAGGGGGCGTGATTAGACGCCCAATCCATAAGTTAGCTTTTTTGCCGATACGTTGAAGCCCGACGTGCGGTCGTTCAAGGCGGCCGGAATGTCGTTACACCATATAATAATAATAATCAATAAGTAGAAAGCAATGGAGTTATGTATGAAATGTAATTTAGTTCGTTAGGTTACGACATGAAGTCCCGCCACTGTAAATTCAAGCAACATAAGCAACATGTAACTACTACAGATAGCCTGCATTCGTTAAGCATTGGAGGGTTAAGGGGGGAATCTTGTATTTACGAGAAAATAATACAAGTTCCGTTTTTGAGGGATTTACTCCCCAGACCACGCGATTTTGTCCAGTCTGACAGTTTCGCGAGTTTTGCAGACATTAGGTCGCAGAGTGTTTGAGGAATTTTTCGAGAATATTATGGCAAACGTCATCCGCGTATGCCACCACTTTGCATCCGCCCCCATCCAGGTCACACAGAATATTGTTGACTGCTATGTTCCATAGAAGGGGAGACAGAACCCCACCTTGCGGTGTGCCTCTGTTGACATACCTTGACTGAGTGGACGACCCCTCGACGACGTGAATGGGTCGGCTCAATGGTTGTGCATCCAGGGAAGTGAGTGTCTAGTAAGATGTGTAGGGACTCCTCACTGGAGCTAGTCCACGTACCATCGTTACGTTTGAGGTATCCCACTGAGGTGGTAGTTTTTGAAAGGATTTTACGCAGCCTTGCTGCCTCCGATATTTCCTCTATTTCTGTGCAAAATTTTTGCCACGAGGCTCTTTTTTGCCTTTCTTGTTTCTTTTTATAGAGGGGCTGGACTGTGCTTGTAGTCTTCCCAGTGTACCTCCTCGTTGGCGATTTTGGCTCTGTTGAAGAGAGCCCTGCTACTCTTACGTAGGATATCTATTTGTTTTGACCACCATGGGGGTTTTCTTTTTTCCCCCCCTCGGTTTTGGTGCGGGGCATGCTGCCTTGAATGACTTGTTGCATGCTTCCGTGAATGTGGTGCCGTGATGGGGAGCAATTCCTCCATTTTTTTAATATATCTATCCCAGTTGGCTTTCCTGGGATTGATGAAATCAATTCGTTTTGGGCACTCGAGTCTCATGATTGTCTCAATGTACCTGTGGTCAGAGAAGGAATGGTCCTCTAGGACTTTCCAGCTCTCGATTAAGTCTGACATTGCGTGAGACACTAGAGTGAGGTCAATGACCTCCTGTCGGTTCTTTATAATGAATGTGGGGTCGTTACCCCGATTACAAATAACCATATTAGAGTCAAGCATAAAGCTAAATGGTGACTCACCCCTCGCATTTGTATCCGAGCTCTCCCATTGTGTGTGGTGAGCGTTGGCATCGCAGCCTATTAAAAGGCCTATGTCCGAACTTTCGCTTTCGCTGGTTAGCGCGCGTATAAGTTATCCTGGAGGATCGCTTTCCTCGTGCGCCATGTAGGACGACACCAACCTCAGCTGTGTTCCTTGCAGCTCTAGGCTAACTGCCGTGTTGTCGCCGTTGCTATAGTTATGGAGCAGAAAGATGTTAAGGTGCTTTCTAGCAAAAATACAGGTGCGAATTTTACCTTCGTTTTGAGCAGCGATTAGCTTGTACTCCTTCATCGCTAATCCACAGACCTTGTCACCAACTACCCAAGGCTCCTGGATTAGGACTACATCTGCTCCGCTCTCATCCAAGCGGAGTATTAGGGCAGCTGCTGCTGCTTTACAGTGGTGGAGATTGATTTGTAGTACCCGAAGGTTTGAGTCACATAAGTCGGGGACAAACCAAGTCTCGGACACACATATTATTTAACATCCACACCAGAGTCGATGTAGATATGCCTGGATTCGTCAATTTTCTTTGTTAAGGTTTGTGCATTTATATGGAAGATTTGCAGACCCGATTTTTGCTTCATCAGAATTCTGAGGACCTGAGAAGTTTTCGAATTGGTTATTTCTAAGGAACCGTCCATATCAAATGTGTTATAACACAACGAAGAATTGCATAACGGTTAGTGCAGTTAAGGAAAATTTCGTTTCCCGCTTTTTCTTGCCTTCCTTTGCCGAGTTTGAGCTACTTTCGAGCTTCTCGATGCCCAGTTTTTAAATTGATAATAAGCCTTCGGGCCAGCCGGAGATGATCTGCTGACAGTGCGCTGATGCTGGTAAGCACCTTGTTATTGTAATAACCAGCAGCTGATGTGTTGTTGTTTGCAGGTTCCACCGAAAAATGCACTTGCTGACGGAGTGTGTAATTTGCACGTCTGTTCTCTATTCTCTTTCACTGTGTGAGTTAGAGCGAGAGGAATCGATGCTCTTTCAAATGGTTTTTTCCATTGTGGCTATACTATTGATTCAATGATACAAAAAATTTGTCTTCTCTAGCTCTAATAGCCTTCGAGCAATGGGCGACAAACTGACGGATAGATATGGCTATATCGACTCGGCTATTGATGCTGATCAAGAATATATATACTTTTAGGGGTCGGAAACGACTCCTTCTCTATGTTACACACATCCACTTTTACCACAAATACAATTTACCCTTTTACCCGTTGGATAGAACTTTTAACGGAAAACTTATTTTCGAAACCATCCAAATTAGGCCTTTTTTATCAACTTTGACTTTACTTTACTAAAATATATACTTCATTTTTCCCGATATTTGGAAAATTTTAGGTGTACATATATTTGCATTCCAGAATCCTGACCTCGCAGGTGAGGCTCAGGCACTTATGGCAGCAATTCGTCTCAGAGACTCTGACCAATGGGTATCGCAAAATATGGGACACTCATCCATTCTAAACGTAAACAAAAACGTCCCCACAAAAACGGACTACTGCATTCCGATGGAGTTTACTGAAACTCCCTTTGAAATAGATATCCCTCACCGTGATAGCTGGCTTGAGGGAACTCCGGGTCCTGGTGGAGCCATTCAAATCTTCACGGATGGCTCCAAAATGGACAACAAAGTAGGAGGAGGTATCTACCCGAGCAACTAAACATAAGGCACTCCTTCAGGCTCCGGGATCACTGCAGTGTCTTCCAAGCGGAAGTCACAGCGATCTGGGAAGCTCTGATTGCATCCAATCAGTTGCCTTTTCGGCAACCCATATAAACATCTACAGTGACAGCCAAGCTGCGATCAAATCCCTTCATGCGATTACATCAAACTCGGCCACCGTAGCAAAATGCCGCAAATCTCTTCACGAGATGGCCCAGCAGTTTTCTGTTAGCCTGATATGGGTCCCGGGTCACCAGGACATTGAAGGTAACTGCATAGCAGATGAACTGGCCAGAACTGGCACTACCACCTCCTTTCTCCACGACAAAGAGGATACATGTATGCCTATGGCCACCGGCAAGCTCATCATAAAAGAGCAATTCATGCGACTAGACGACAGTCGGTGGCAAAACGCATCACGCGACAAACGTGGCCCACTATAAACAAGAAGCGCACCACCGAGCTCTGTAAGCTAAGCAGAGAAAAAGGTGCAGCACGGTCATTCGATCCCTCACGGGACACTGGCTAATAGGAATCCATGCCAGAAGGATGGGAGCCCCATATAATGATTACTGCCGCAACTGTAGATATGAGGAAGAGACAGCACCTGTTCTGCTCCTGCCCGGCTCTCCACAGACATATCACTGATATCCAATATTTGTCCCAGAAAGATAGCGAATTTCACTAGCGCAGCCGGATGGGATAATTGCTGACAGGATGTCTTTCACGGCAGGGAAGGGCCACAGATTCAATAGTACCACAACGGGCCGAAGCCGGCCTATGTGTGTCGGGCTCATGACAGCCCGACAGCCTATATAACCTAACCTAACCTATATTTGCAAAGTCAATCAAAGATGAAAGAGAAGGAACGTGTTGAGTCGCCAACTTTATAGCCGTACTCAGTCAGTATGATTTATTTGGAATTTTCAAAAGTGTTATCAGCAAATACATCACTTCTAACAACAACACGCCGTTTCGCACTGCATGAGGCAGAGTGGGGATGAATTAGCAAAGCCGACGCGTTTGTGTGTGAGAGAGAGCGAGAGGTAACGATGCTTCTCCAATGTGGCTATACTAATGATTCGTTTCGATTGAGATTTTGGCTTCTGATAGATATGGGATTTCTCTATGATTCTTTATGTTTCTTTTTCTGTTATCTCTTTGTGGGCCGGAAATAGGCGGGCGAAATTTTTAAATTCATTTGTAAGAGTCCGATATCACATCAATCTGGAAAACAAATTTGGTTCGTCTAGCTCTTATAGTCTTCGAGCATTGGGCGCCACACACGACGGCCAGAGAGACGGACGGACAGACAGACATGGCTATGTATACTCGGCTATAGATGCTGATAAAAAATATATACACCTTATCGGATGTTAAGGCGTCCTTTTGGTGCGTTTCACACATGCATTTAACCACAAATACAACATATCCCTGTACTCTTCGAGCACAGGTAAAACGAGAAAGAACGTACTGAGTCGCTTCGAACGCGACTCTACTTTTATACCCGTACTCAGTGATTTATGTGGAATTTTAAAATGTTTTTCAGTTTTACATTTTACATTTTTTGCTACATCTGTCATCGACATCTACATCTACATCATCTACATCAGTTCTCACAACAACACACGTACACTGCACGAGGCAGCATGTTTTGAGCGTGAGTGTATGACTTAC